>OY821518.1:162002803-162429786 GCA_963682025.1 Cordilura impudica | reverse complement strand
AATTTCGGCAATGCTTAATTTTTTTTTATTCGACATTTTCTTATAAAAACTAAATAAATATAAATATATTTGGTGATTATAATATGCACAATTGCACCATTACAAACTAGGTACTAACTTACAACCAAATTTTATATTTGTTTTTCAATAGCTTTCAAAACACAACTAATCACCACAATCACTAAGTACAATTAATATTAGTTCTACTGTTGCGTCTGTTTTATCGACTGTACTTCTATTGGCGGTACCGTTAGTTTTTTAGATTTTTCCTCATAATTTTGCTTAAGTGACTTTTCATCACTGCTTGGGACTTAACGCCAGTAAAATGCTAAACTGTTTATAAAAACAACAAAAAAAAATTTTAAAAATTAAAATGTGAAGTTTTTTAAAGAAAACTGTTTAATGGAGGAATACATGGAGATATGGATCGATCTGACTAAACATTTATAAAATATACAAGTTTTAATTTCAATAGTGACCTGAAGTCACTGCCTGGTACGAATAGGGTTAAAGTTAAAATTTGTTTTTTAGTTAAACCATAGTTAAACCATAAAATCTTCAACCTCGCCTTATTGGGGATCCTGACCATGCCACCGTATTGGATTTCCCTCACCCTCAATAAAACAATCCTAGCGATTGGAAGTAAATAAGGGTATTTAAGAGATCCATATCTATACCACGGGACTATATTAAACATCAAGGTAGCGTCTACTAAGCAATTAATTTTATAATTTAAATATTTTTTTTGGTGCGCGATCAGCTCTTATTTTTTCAAGAATTGTTGATTATTGCAATATTTTTAAACAGACAGACCTTTGTCGCGTTGCAATTACGTACCTTAAATTATATCTCCCCATTATATCGTCAATTACACACTTGTCGTTATGACTTATGTTATCGTTATGAGATCGCTGTTTTTAGGTGACGTTAACAATAACTTATATGGTAGGTTAAAAGCTGATTTAGGTAGGGACCAATGTCTAATTTATCCTATGTTCACAATTATATACTGCTCCAGTTCATTAATTGACTATGCATTAGTAAGTGATATCGATTCAGTTAAGTGCTCTGGTCAGTTCTTAGCTCCTTCTCCCACACTTTACTCTTTTATATATGTTTGTGTTGGCCCCCTGTTCCAATTAAAGAACAAGTTATTGAGTATAAGAACTATGAATGCATTAACAGGAAATTGCTCGAGAACACTATTACCAATGAAGATTGGGATGAAATATTCGCTTCACTGTGTCCGTCCGGATTAAAAGTTCATATAATGGTACTAATTTTAGCAACATAGTCGAAGTAAAAATTGCTAGGGGCAATAGAGATTATGCTTTTACAGCTTATAAAGAAAACAAGAATATCGATTGTTAGAGAACTTACTGGAAGCATCGAAACAGGGTAAAATGCATATTAAGAAAACACAAGACAAAAATATTGGTCCTCAAATTGTAGCTCTACAAAAATATTGGTCCTCAAATGAGGAAAGTCTATAAAAATCTGCGCCCAAATGAAACAAATTGTTCTTTTGATCAATATTATCCAGAAATTTTAAATAATTACTTTCTTGCCACACAAACTTCATTTAATGAAATGTTACCTAATTTTCATGATTTTGTAGACTTCTTTTTCTTTTAGATGCATTGATCGAGAAGAACTTTTTCATTCAATTTCACTAGTAAAATCAAGCGTGTTAGGTTCAGATGGGGCCCCAAGTTAGAATAATATACCCATATATTGAAAAATATCGTCTCTTTATTTTTAACACAATTCTCACCACTTCTCATATCCCCGACTTATAGAACCTTAAGAATTATGACAGTAAAGAAGAAACGTTGCTGTCAATAAGGTATTTTAGCTAGTTTTAAGAAATCAAATGATTTAATATTTTGAATAATTACTTCTCAGTTTGACGGAAAATGTTCGTAAACATTTTGATAAAATAATGATTCCAACCTGATCTATGCAAATCATTTGATACATTGAACCAGAATATTTTAATGGATAAACTCTCCGCCGTATTTGGTTTCTCATCTTCTTCTTGTAAATAATTATATTCTTACATTGCTGATCATCGACAATATGTGGTTTAGGGAAAAGCTTATCTTCTATTAGCCTATGTTCTAGTGGAGTGCCTAAGGGTTGTATACTTGGCCCTTTGTTATTTTTCATGTTGTCGCTTGAATACTTGTTTGCTCCAATCGCCATAAAGTTCATTTCGAGTAAATAGACTTTTAAAACAAAAGCGTTATAAAAAAAATATGGTCCGATAGACTTTTTTGCAACACACAGACTTTATGAAGTTTGGAATATTGGCTACCACAATATAAACAGTTTATAGTGCAGAAATAATATAGTAAATAAAAGTATTCTAAAATTGCTTTTGCTCCATATCTATTGCTTTTTGGAGAACATAAATCGATGGTATGCACGTGGAGCAAAATTTTTCGAAGTGAGGCAAATAAATACTAAACAGTTTATTTGATAAAAAAAAAAGCTAATGTTATTCAACTTATAGTAATTTAAATTTTATTAACGTAAATATATATATATATATATTAAACCCATTCAGTGGGAACTTAAACTATATAATATAAAAAAATAATAAAGCTTTGTAAGCAGTCACATTAAAAAATATACCCTATTCAGTCGGGACTCTTAAAAAAATATTAAAAACTTGAAAAAATTAATAAATCACTTCGTGTGAGATCAGTAAGAGGATTTAGAGTTTTAAAAGAGCTTTGAAGTACTCTTGATCCGGTTTTGGGAAAAAATGGTAATAAGTCCTTGATGTCGGACGCTTTTTCCCGAGGAAGTTTTCGTTTAGGCATATTTAAATTTTTTGTAAACAAATTTGTTGGTGTAGGCAAATTCTTCCTTGTGGGTTTTTTTAATAAAGACGTTGTGCTGAATTCCGCATTTCGCGGAGTTAATTTGAATTTCATACTGCTCATAGAGTAAAATTTTAATTTTGGTGAAAGGGACTTTACTAAAATCAAGCTGCTCAGCTACTCTGGAGTATAATTTAAAGTCATCTGGTCGCATTTGAATAATTTTTAGACAAACTTTTTCCGAGTTAACGTTCTTTAAAAACTTAATTAAATGCAGTGGAGTATGAATCTCCAGATTCTTTAAGTATTTATCAATAGCTCCATGAATGCAATCCAACTCTTGGACAAGGGAGTGACCGGCTCAGAAAATTTTTGAAATATCTCTTTGATATTTTGATTTAATTTCAAAAACACTTTAATAGAGCAGGAATTAATTTTATTTTTATTTTGTGAAACACAAGAGTCACTCCACAAAGTTATTCTTCGTATTTCCAGATGATTTTTAACGCACAAATTCAATATTTTAATTAAAGCACTAGATACATCATTTCGGCTCCTTCCACTGTGAGCTTCGGACCATATAGCGCAGTATGTATATCTAGGAATGTTGACCATGGATACAGTAGCGGTAAGGTTGAAAACGTTTAGTTTCCTTTTGTAATAAAAGCTGGATGCGTTGCCTTTCGGAAGTGAAAAAACGCTTTACATGTCATAGCAAATAACACAGTGGCTCGGATCTATGTTTGATCTATCAGTGTCGCGAACAACTTTTAAAGCAATTTTTTCTGTTCTGTGTTTTTCATCTTCGGTTGGATTTTCATTCATCTTGAAGAGAACACATTTATCGCACTGGTCCTTTTTGGACTTTTAAAATGATAAATTAAAATCATTATTAAAAATCTGTCGATAAATGTGGATTTTAACTGGTTGAGTAACATTATTTTCAGAATAAAGATTATACATTCTAGCTACGCTAAGAGACGCATCAAGGTAATTTCGATCACTGTTCGACCTGCAGTAATGTGATGGTACAGTCGGAAAACTAGCAATATACTTTCTCACTTCATTTACTTTTTCATCTGATGTTATCTTTTTAATATATTTACCTTTCTTTGAACGGTTGAAAGTTCTTAGTTCTTACTCCTTACCGCTTGACAAATTTTGAATAAAATTTACTTTTCTCACCATCCGATAGTTTCCAAAATTCAGAATAAATTCTTAATCTGTCCGTTTCAGTAAAAATTTTCGTACACAAAAAGAAAGCAAGTACGCTTGCAAGATTTCTTCATTTCTCTGGGTGGTTTTTCTCTACCTTTTATGTCGATGTATGATTTACCACCTTCTCGCAATTTTTTTCTTATATTTGCTTTCCAAATTTCTGGTTGTCTCCGCTTCTTTCTTGCAGGTTGCTGCGGCGAACATTCTGTTTTTAACCAAATATAATTTGTTGGTGACACAAATTTTATTTCAAGAAACTGCTTTTGGCTAACCCGAGTAACTACAATTTGATGGGAGACTTGTCAAACTCGCCAAGTTTGTTTCTAAAACAAAATCAGAAACAATATATGTTTGATCTTCTGGCTCAAAATTGGGATCATCGTCAACGTCATCATCTACAAAAAATACAAATATATTACATTAAGTAATTGATGCAACTAGTTTAAAATTATATTTAAAGTCATTGAAATAAATACCTGAAAAATCGCGCTCTGATGGTGTTGAATTTGGTTGGCTCTGTTGTAGCACTGATTGTAGTCGCAAATCATCTAGTCTGAAAGAAGTCGTTCAAATAAAAATTATGTAGTACAATAGATTGTTATTGCTTACTGGTTTGAATTAGTAGACTGTTCTTCAAGAGTCGGCTTATTATCAGATTCATCCAGTAAAATCTCATTCATAATTCTAAAATTAAACTTTATTTATGCATCCATATATTAAAAAATGTAACTATAATTTGACTTACTCTGATAAATGCAACGGCAATATTGGTGGCGGTGAAGACATGATGCGCATGTCCTATCGACTCGAAGTCTAAAGCACTACTGACTTAAGGCTTAGTTAGCCACACGTTGTTAAAATGTGTAAAATTAACCAAACTTTATCAGCTGTTCACAAATATCACGCACAAACGTAGCAAAAATCTAAAATCAACAGAAGCTAACGATACGATACGTTTTGCTTAAGTTGGGTAAGCACTTGCATGTGTTTTTCATACGATTTTGCATATTTATTTATACCCCTGTACTTCTTATTTCCTCAAAATCATAGTGTGATAACTTAGTGGAGATAGTTTTCCATACACATAGAGCAAAAAAATATTAACAAGCAAAAATAACCTAACAAACAAAAATTTAAAATTTGTATGTCAACTTTGCTCCAAACGCCAGGAAGTGGTGATTGAGGCAAACAAATTTTAAACAAGTAGGAGTGTAAAATTCGGCTATGCCGAATCTTTGATACCCTCCACCTAGGTTTTCTTGCACTATTTGTAACAAATTTAGATAAAATATTTGAAAATGTAAACAATTTGATCAATTTAGTAATTTATTACAACAAATACTCTGAATTTTCAGCATTTACGTTTAACAATTTTAAAGTCAATAGAAGATATTAAACAAAATATATTTTTAAATTTCGGATCTTTTTCGGAATACTTGACCATGTCTTATATTTTAAAAGCACTAGCGTTAATCAGTTTTATTTTTTCGATCTTATTATGACATTCCATTTGTAACGCATCGATAAATGGATTTGCGTCTATGTGTTTAATGCAAAAGATTTCTTACTTTTGTCGAATTGTAGGGATTTTTTGAAAAAAATTTTTTAACAACTTAATATTATATACGTTTCAATTTTAAACTTTAAAATAAAAAATATCTATCTTTTTTAAATCTGGTAATAACTCTATAATATGGAGATAGTAAATACGTGGCTTCTTTAATATGAATGACAAGTAAAAAACACTTTTGTGCAGTTTACTTGTTTTGTGCATTTTTTTTAATACATACATAAGTACGCCATCTTTGTAGATCTCTTCGATTATATTAAAGGTGCTATTACATGATGTGTTTTTTACATATGTACTGTCAAATTTTCCCACAACAAAAGTTGTACACATCGTGTGATACATATGAAACATTGTTTATGTACAATACATGAAGAAAGTCACATGTACATTTTTCAATTAGAACAGGTTCTATTTTTGCATGACAAACATGAAAATACAACACTACTTGTGGCGAAAGAAAAACAGAGTAAATTTTAAAGATTAATATTGAAAGAAAAATAAATTGTTTAGTATTAACAATTAAAAAATATATAACATTTTTTTTAACAATAAATTTTTGTAAATTCACAAATTAAATCAGCTGTAGTTTACACTTAGAGGTTATGTCATACGGAAATACATATGCACGTGTGATAGCAAAAATTATGAATCGTATGTAAAAGACAATTTTGACAGACATGAGGAATTTCATATGGATAAAAAAAAGTGACAGTACATATGTAAAAAACACTTCGTGTAATAGCACCTTAAGTAAGTTTGTAAATAAAAAGAATATTAAAATATTATAAATGTAAACATAATTGATTTTAGAAAAATGTCCGATTCGTTTTTCGATGATGCTGAAAACACATCAAAGAAATACAGAAAACAAAGGTTTTATTTACTCAAGTTAGTTGAGAGACAAGAAGCTAATGGGATAGAACAGGTCAAAGATGACGACTTTAAATACAGATGCAAGGCTTGTGAAAAAATATTAAATTGCGATAAATCAGATCTAAGTATACATGCTAATAACCAATGTCTTAAAAAAATATCTTTTAAAACCAACAACCAAAATTCTGTTTACGTTATAAGATCCCATTTGCAAGCCATTTTAATTAATTGTGTAAATTTTAAATGCACATCTAGCCATATAAAAGATGAATTATACAGAATAGTAAAAATATTTTTTTATAATATCTGTTGATTTTTTATATTGTTTTTATGTAATTCTAATGATATTCTTATCTTATTTTTTCCGATATTTTTTTCGTTTTTATGTTATTTTTGCATTATTGAAATTGAAAATTAACAAATTAAAAATAATTTTTTTTTTTCAAAAATTGAAAAAAGTAGTGTAGGGAAAAAGTTAGAGAGAAAAAAAGTGGGTGTAGGGAAAAAAAGGGATTTTTTTTCATTAGCGTAGAGATTTCTGTAAAAATCTCGTGGCATCACTGGTACCTATTAAAAAACAATGTAAGATTTCACAAAACAATGCGACGTATATCTGCTTTGTTCCAAAGCTTTCATAAGACTAAATGAAATTGTTACTTATGCATGAAACACATAGACGACAGAGGCTACACAAACACACGGATACAAATGCTGCTGGCTACAATTGTAGTCGTGTAGTCAACTACTTAATTTTTTTGAAAACGACAGCAACATATAACAACAATATAAACAGCTGTTTTTATACAAAATCATTTTTATTTCAGTAGTGCCAATTATATTTTTTTTTTTTTAACTTTATTAAAATAGAAAAACATGTATGATTCTATATAAAATTGTCTTAAATATATTACTTATTTATAATGCATTATTATAACGTAAAAATAAATAAATAAATTTACTTATTAATAGAATTATTATAGCATTTCATTTTGCGATTAATTTTTTCAACAAAATAAAATATTTCATAGCACTAATATCTTTTACATATTTTGTTATATTGTCAACACTATTTTTATTTTGTAGCCAACAAAAACAGAAATTAGCCTAAGTTGACTACAGCAGCAAAAGTTGTCATGTAGTCGTGTAGCTGTGTTGGTGTCAAAATAATCATTTTCATATAAACGTGTGTATTTTATTTTTGACAGGCTGTAGTCGTGTAGCCGCTGTCGTCTATGTGTTTCATGAGAGAGTTCGGCTAACTGGTGCCATTATGTATATGTGTGTGTAAACAAAAATATACGATATCCCAGTAATCATTTCGAAGATTGTTTTAACAAAAATCATCTTACTGTGTCTTCTTCGAGCACTTTTGATTATTAAAAACTGATTAATCACATGCGGTATTAGAAAAAGATTAAGAAATGATTTTTGCTTACGCTTAAAAAGTGATTTATAGAAAAATGACATTAAATATGACTCAAAAATAAGTCGAAATTAATCAGAAAATTGGATAAAAAAGGTTCTCAAGATGAGTCGGGGGTAAGGTAATATTTCCTCCCAACAAAAGAATATTTTGTGATCAGCAAAAGAGCGCATTTATGACTGTTTTAATAGCACAGAGGAGTCAAAAAAGACACCACATGATCACTTATTGCATAAAATGTTTACTGGGATTTTATTCACTATCTGTAGAAACAGTTTTTTAAGTAAAACAAATCTGCACACAATTTCAATTCTATTTCGTTTACAATGATACGATCACTTTGTTTACTAGCTAGTAGTAAGATAAGAAAATAGTATTATAATACAGCGTAATGATGAATTGTACTTCTCAATTAGTTTATTCTTAATGTGCCATAAGAAGTTCGGTTTGTGCTAAGAAATGAATGAATATATGCTTCCCAGGGCGAAGCTTAATCATTGCACTTTGATTGAGTTGAGCCCGCGACTATTCCTGATGTGGATAGCTCGTGCCTACAATTTTTGGTAGTTGGGAATGGCGTTTGTGCAAAGGGAAGCATGAACACTTGTTTCCCAGAGCGAGGCTTAATCATTGCACTTTGATTGAGCTGAGCTCCGCGATTATTCCTAATGCGGAATAAATCGTGCATTAAATTCTCGGTAGTCCGGGAATGGCGTTTGCCTGCGCCAAACATTAAATAATAAATTTTAAAAATGTATTATAATTAAATATTATTGACATTATATTATTATCATCTGAGAAAAAAAATTTTTTTTAAACACCAATTTTTAACAGGGTAGAATTTTATGGTTTCAATACTACTTTTGAATGCAAGTATGTACTAAAAGTAGAACCCTTAAAATCATACTATTTTTTGCGACCCAAAAAATTGCAATATTTTGTATTAATAAAATAATTTATATATTATTATTTTTAATATGCGCTTATTATCGAAATACATATACAGAATATATGAATGTTATGTATAGTATTTTGATATTTGCAACAGTAGTCCGTATGTATCAATTTGTAATATTTTGTGATCTTATAAAAATCGCAGAATATTGATATTGATTTTATATAGTTTCTTTTATTAATTAACTAACTTAAATATTACACCATAAAATGTTGATATTGGTGAATTTTTATATTACTACCACAACGACCATAAAAACAACAAGTACAGCTGTGACAAAATACACGATTTAAAAAACAGAAACCTTCTCGTGATGTTGGTGTATAATTCTCACTAACAACAAGCGCCCTAGCTGTCCTATTGAGAACGTTATCGTGACAAGAACAACATAGTCAAATCATATTTTTTCAAAACTTTTTTTACTCCATCGTTCAATTCTCGGGACCAGATAAACCGATTTGGACGATTTTAAATAGCAAACTTTTCAGGATGTTACTGAATCATTTTTTATACCAACGAGCAACCTAGTTGCCCGATTGAAGCCGTCATCGTGAGTTCCACAGACGGACAGACGGACAGACGGACATCGCTATATCAACTCCGCTTGTTATAAGGATCACAAATATATATATTTTATGGGGTCCAGATTTTTTTTTTTCTAATTATTACAAACGGAATGACAAACTTATATATATCCACTGCACACTGGAGTGGAGGGTATAAAAAGTGTTAAAAAAGTGGTTATGGAGCAAAAATCAATATAAATATATCAAAAACGGTTTGAGATACGATAAAACTGATGACAGATTCAGAAAGAGGATATCAGAAAACCTATGTAACCACCCATAACTAAAAAAACTCGAAAATGGCGATTGGAGCAAACAAATCAAGCGACGATGTGTCTGACTTTATTGAGTTTATTGGGCCCTCACATTGTAAGATTTTTCTATTTGCCGATGACATTTCCTTATTGTTTGCTGGTGAAAAAAAGTTCTTAGACTGTCATGAAGCTAACATTAATGGTATTTTGTCCCTTGTTTCCACCTGGGTAATTCATAATAATTTTAATTTTAACCCAAACAAAACCAAGGCTCTCCTTTTTGTATCTATTGCAAATGCTGTTCACATTTTAAACATTAACTTTGATGGTATCCATATTCTATTTGTAGATTCCCCCAAATGTTTGGATGTAACTCTTGATAGCGGAACAATTTTCTGCGGTATGTTTCTTCTATCGCTCCATAATCGTCAGTTTTCTAGCAGTGAAAATAAAAATTAACCTAGCTCACTCACTTTTTGTGACCCACATTCTTTATTGTTTAGAAGTTTATTATGGCACAACTAAATCTAATTTAAAGCGTTTGAGTTTGATTTTAAATCGAATATTAAGGTATATTTTCGGTCTTAAAATTTCTGATCTGGTATCTAATTACTCCTATAATTTTATACATCACCATATAATGTCATCGAGTGAACCTAAGGATATTTTTGACTCTTTTAGGTTCTCGCGATCATCAAGAAACCCTGAAATAGTTCTTCCGAGAATTTATAACTCCATTTTTGAAAAATCATTCCACATAAGAGCGTCCAGACTTTGGAATATGCTGCCCGTTAGTCTGAAAAGTTCAAGTTACACGACATCTGTTGCTTAACACAAGTATTTGGAGTACTTCGCAATAGATCATTATCTTACCAAAGGATTAAATTTATTAGTTAAGTATTAATGTAATTTTAGTTTTACTTTAAAATAGCTTACTTGTTATTTATTATAATTAAATGTATTAACCGTATATAGGCCCAAGGGCTCGATTAAATAAATAAATATGAAAAAAAAATGTTGCTGAGAATAATTGCACACAACGACATTGAACACTAGAGATAAAATTTCGACTGTTCTTTGGACTTTTGGTTAAACTCAATAAATGCCCACATTATATAAATATGCATAGTATAGTATTTAATTATTGAGTAGATTGGACTGAATTACTCAACCCTACAAATGTAAAAAACCATAAGAAATTTGCAATTAATAAAGTCAATCGTGACTTAATCGTCACACATCATTTACAAGGCAATTCGACTTAACCAATCTTTTACAACTCAAACGATAACTTTGTGCAGATTTGTAATCTTTGAAAAAGTTATTGATTTTAAGGCCAGTTCCAAAAAATTATGTCCATATGTGCCATAAATATATAAGCCACCATATCTCAAAAACTGCATATAAGGAAAATATTTTTTGCCAGATTTGGAATCAAAGTTTATTAGAAAATGTGTATTTCAAGATAGGACTTTTTTTGGCTTTTGATCAGTGAAACAAAATTTCAAGAATACCACTATTGCAGGACTCTAGACATATTTTGATAAATATTTACATTGTTGGGATGTGCCATGCCTTTTTGTTAGATCCCTTTAATTTTTAACTCGACTAGGTACATTTATAACTTATGGCCTTAAAAAACGTTCAAGACTCAAATATTTGACGATAAGTATTTAATTTGTACGGGATGTAGCACGCCCACTAATCCGACCCCGCCAATTTTTGACTCAATTATGAAAATTTATAAACCAACACAAAGTTTCAAGACTATCGACATCGTCGTTCTTACTCTAGATATTTGATGATAAATACTTACTATGTAAATTAATAACTTGTTCTTTATTTTTTATTATTTTTATTTTTTATTAGAACTTAACTTGATCTTTTTTGTTTAGCTTAATTGACTTTGCGTTAGCTATATTTTTTTGCACACGCTGTTTAAAGTTGCGACACAAAAATGTGGAAAACAAAAACTATTTGTTTTGCAGACATATCGTCAGCATAATTAATGGAACGTTGATCTTGAATTTCGCAATATAATAAAATTACTTATTTAGCAAACATATTGTCAGCAGAATTTGTGAAATATTTTACTTGCTTATAATAAGCAAACTACACCATAAACCTTCCACAGACCATAACAAACAATGAAACAAATTTTTAAATCCGTTGAATAGTTTGCGAATCCACAACCTAAGTGCAATTTATTTTAATTTATAATGTTCTGAAATGGGTATAGAACTATTTCTGGAAATAACATTATTTTTTTTACTGTTACAATGTTACAATTTGTAACATAAAAAATTAATTACCGTTTTTGAAGACAATATATAAACTTCAGAAACCGTATTATGCTCGTTGCATATTAGAGCAATCGACTCGGTTTAAAAACAATTAGAAATATTCGAAAGACGGTGTTTGAGAAAGTCTAATAGCAACTATTTTAACTAAGTTATATTAACAAACAGAGTGATTGTGAGCTTACTTTATATTGATAATACTGGAAGTATTTGTAATGTTAATATTACACTAGTCAACAGTCAAAATGTACTCGGGATGCGATAATTTTTTCTGTGTAGATAACCTTGACATGAGCTCGAAAAACGCAATAAAAAATTTTTTTTTCGTTTGGTTTTTTTTTTTTTTTTTTTTTTTAAATTTTAAAAATTTTTTTTTGGTTAATTTGTTTCGTCCGGCATAACTCGGGAACCACTAGCCCGATTTAATTGAATTAAATTGTAAAAAATTTAAAATTACAATTCCCTTAATCTGTTTATATATTGTTTTCCTATACAAGCAACAGTTTCCAAGTTAAAAATGAATATATAAAGGAAAAAACTTATTTTTGCCTAAAAATTTAAATTTTTTTTTTTTTAAAAATCCATAAAAAATCCCAAATGAAAAAAAATTTCAAATCTTATTACTTTTACGTAAAGATACATAACCTATGAGCAAAATAAGAGAAAGATCATGAAAATCGATGAACGCGTTTCGCTTTTATTCGCAATTGAGTAAAGGTATGAATTTAAAAAATTTGCTCGACATATGCACAACTTTGTCTATGGTAAGGTTTTTTCTTCAAGGTGCTACGTACAGCTAAGTGACTCAAGGTAAGTGTAGATTACGAAATTCAAGAACATATATAACTTATTATTGCAATTCTTTCAGACGACAGCCGAGAATCATCATGCCAATGCTTTGGAGAGCTCCGCTTTGCCATGCAACAGATTGCTACTTCTGTCTTAGCAAAAAAACAGGCGTGGGAAAAAATATACGATGGACTTACGCTGCTGTTTCAACAGTGAATTTTCCAGTGCCATTTTCCAAAGAACCAGTGGACCCGCAACCGCCCGTTTCAAGATGGGCATCTAATAATGAGGCGATACATCCATCATCAGATCCGGAGACAGTAGGAACCACATCAGAATGCGAGTCAACATATACATTGCATGGAGGTCAACGCTTATGTTCCCAAGCAGAACTGAACGATTGGGTTAGAGAATTGAAACTCTCCAAGGAAGATGCAGAGTTGCATGCATCGCGCATGAAACAGTTCGGTTTCTTGGCTCCTGGTGTGGTGACAACAATCTACAGGAAGCGTCATGAACCATACGCAAGGTACTACACAAAAAAAGACAACATCTGTTTTTGTAAGGACATTCCCGGATTATTTGGTGAACTCGGGTACTCTTACGATCCAGGAGAGTGGCGTCTTTTCATCGACAGCAACAAGCAGAGCCTTAAAGCAATTTTACTGCACAACGGCAACAAGAAACCTTCGATTCCAATTGCTCATGCCGTTGACACCAAGGAAACATACGAAGTCATGGACAATCTACTAAAGTGCCTTAACTATGAGAAACACGATTGGAAAGTTTGTGCCGACCTTAAGGTTATCGGTATCCTTTGTGGATTACAAGGTGGATTCGCAAAGTACTGTTGTTTTCTCTGCCTTTGGGACAGCCGCGATCGTCAACATCATTACACCAGGAGGAGTTGGACAGAAAGAGTTAACTTCATCCCCGGCAGCGACAACGTGAAATATACACCACTCATAAAAAAGGAAAATGTTTTTCTCCCACCTCTTCACATAAAGCTCGGACTCATAAAAAACTTCGTGAAAGCTATCAACAAAGATGGCGAAGCGTTCGCCTATTTAAAAACCATTTTTCCTCACCTTTCATCGGCAAAGATTAAGGAAGGCGTTTTCGACGGTCCGCAAATTAAAAAGTTGTTGCAAGACCAACAGTTTGAACACATTTTATCACCAAATGAAGCTGCAGCTTGGAACTCATTTCGGCAAATTGTTTCCGGATTTCTTGGAAACAACAAAAGCTCAAATTACAGAGAGATCGTCGAACAACTACTCCAAAATTATAAAAAAATTGGAGCAAATATGTCGCTTAAGATACATTTTCTACACTCGCACTTGGACTTCTTTCCGGACAACCTGGGCGATGTGAGTGACGAGCATGGTGAGCGTTTTCATCAGCAAATGAAAGAAATTGAGCACCGATACCAAGGATTTTGGAACGAAGCTATGATGGGGGACTATATCTGGTTCCTAATAAGAGAAACAGACCCACAACAATATAAAAGAAAGACAAAAGCACATAATTATTTTTAATTTGAAGGTTTTTATTTTTGTGTTTAGATATTTTTTTTTAAAACTTTTTTATAATTAATTAATGTTGATATCCTTAGGATAATTTCTTGTACATATATCGAATTGTTTTTTAATTTAAAGTCATATATTTTTGTCACCCAACAAATTTTAATTTTTTTTGTAATAAAAAAGAAAAAACCTTACCATAGACAAAGTTGTGCATATGTCGAGCAAATTTTTTAAATTCATACCTTTACTCAATTGCGAATAAAAGCGAAACGCGTGCATCGATTTTCATGATCTTTCTCTTATTTTGCTCATAGGTTATGTATCTTTACGTAAAAGTAATAAGATTTGACATTTTTTTTCATTTGGGATTTTTTATGGATTTTTAAAAAAAAAAAAATTTAAATCTTTAGGCAAAAATAAGTTTTTTCCTTTATATATTCATTTTTAACTTGGAAACTGTTGCTTGTATAGGAAAACAATATATAAACAGATTAAGGGAATTGTAATTTTAAATTTTTTACAATTTAATTCAATTAAATCGGGCTAGTGGTTCCCGAGTTATGCTGGACGAAACAAATTAACCAAAAAAAAATTTTTAAAATTTAAAAAAAAAAAAAAAAAAAAAAAACCAAACGAAAAAAAAATTTTTTATTGCGTTTTTCGAGCTCATGTCAAGGTTATCTACACAGAAAAAATTATCGCATCCGGAGTACATGAAATTTTTTTCATTTTGTTGAGTAGTGTTATTATTGATAGGAATTCGAACGCTTATGGTCCGTAGGAAAATATGAATTGCAAAATAGACTGCTCTCCTTTATTATATATTTTACCATTTTATACTCCATCGAGAGCATTAAGAGAATAACATTTATTTATTTTATTTACATGGCCGAATCGATTATAATGTGGGCAGACTACTATTTAAGAGGATATTAACCAGCATGCTTGGCCAGGATGAACCCAGGTAAGATGCTTTTATACTTTTAATGAATGGATGAAGATGCTGATATGAACTTATTATTGAAATATTGTTTACTAACTGATATTTAAATATATATTATTGAAATATATGTTATGTTACTGAAATATATGTATTAAATGTAATCTGTAAGGGCTACTGCACGGCAGATGAAAAATAATAAATTAAATTATATTAAATTAATAATTGTACTTACCTGTCCCAATTTTACAAATACTTTGATACTCCTCGTTTTCATTATCATAACACGCCAAAAGAAAACCGCCATAACTGCCTGTTCGCTTTCCTTTTCCTCTATACCCACCAATGACTACCAAATCTAGCGAATCGCCACATCCAGATAAATAGTCTTTTTTTAATTTCAGCCAATTTCGTGATCGCTTTGCTATTTCATATGTTGCATCGCTAAGCAATGTCTTGACCATCAGTCCCTCACAATTCCCTTTTATCGATTCTTCCAGGAACTGTTGAACCTCATCCACATCACTTGTGTCCAGTGCTGTTGCAAAATGCCAAATACCTTCCAATTCTAAAAATTTCAGCTTCATCATTTCTCTTCTTTCAGCAAATGGTTTTGAGACTAAAGGTTGGCCATTTAAATAAAGTAAATCAAAAGCATAAACGCACACTTGAACTTTAATTTCGTTAATATCTACATTTTTCCGTTTACGAGTGGTCAACACCTGAAATGGTAAGATCATTTTTTGTTCAACATCCCAAGCCACAATTTCACTGTCTATTATATACGATTTAACACCAGATTTTGAAAATTCATCTATACGTGCAATAATATCAGGATATTTAGAAGTATTATTTTCCTGATTTCGAGAAAATATTGATACTACTCCATCTGCATCACAGTGTATTTGAGCGCGTTCTCCATCATATTTCCATTCACAAGTTATAGTCATTCCATCAAAGCGTTCAAGTACTTCTGAAACTCCTTTTGTAGGTTGTGCCAACATTGGCTTTATAGGAATTCCTGGCAACATAGGGCATTGCTCTTGCAAATTTTCTATGCCAAACTCCAACATTGTAGGTATAATTTTGTCGTAATTAGGACATTGACTATAAATAGAAATAAATTGATGCTATTTTAAAAGTGGATTAATTTCTTAAACACCATTTTGCGAAAAGTTCAGTAATAGTTAAGTTGTACACTATAGTCGTCCTACGTTATATGGACATTTTTCAAATCGCGATTTTGGGGAGAGGCGGGGTCCAGTTTCCTTTCTATATAAAACTAATAAATGTGAAGTTTGAATCGAGATCAGTATTAAATTATCTTTTCAAAAACCTATAAAACTTCAAAATCGAATAAAAACTCGCCATGAAATAGCAAATGCCCCAGACCACTTTTGTGTCAAAAAATACTAGGTCATGAAATTTGATGGCATTTTGAGAAATTGATTAAAGACAAATTGTTTTTTGGTCCGTAAGTACTCAGATATGAAGTATTGTTTTATTACCACTTTATTAACCTATTGCGCATTGAAACAGAATATATGAAATTTTTAAAACTCCTTTTTCAAGTTTTAAAAAATTTTCTAAAACAAAATTCAAAAAAATTGATCTGGCACTTTAAGGTTTTGTTAAATACATGTTACAGATTAAGAGTGTGAATTTTTATGTAAATCCCTGCAACAGAATTTTTTTGACAAGGATTTTATTTTTGCGGATTTCGAGAAAAATGGAATTTTTGTGATATATACTGAGTAAATCCTGAAAAAGGTCAACCGAAACCAAAAAATGTAAGTTAGTATTTTCGCAAAAATTTCAGTATATATATATTAAGCTGCATCCCTTCTTTATTTAATCCAACTCATAAATTTGAATTCTTTTAATCTTGACTTTGAAAATTGTAAGACTCTTTGCATCACACATACAAAATTATAGTTTTTTCCTTTTATACTTGTTTTTATGACAGCTGTTAAAGTATCAAAGTGAAGCTTTTCCTCCATTTGTTTTCATACTCATTTTAGTCTATCTCTCTATTTTGATTTTCCGCTATGGGATCAATGTTGGCACTACTGTATGGCTGTTAAACCCACTTTTTCTCAAATGCTCCCTATATGAAACGTCCGACACGCAAATATCACATTAGTTTACTATAGGGCTGCAAAAAAATAAAGTACTTGCGAGAAAAGTTTATTTTCTAAGCAAGCTTTGTAAGGTCTTTCGAATAAAAAACAAAGGTTTTAAAAAAATAAAGGCGTTTAGTTTTAAAGGCAATTTTATTATTGAAACGTCCGAACGGTGAGTCTTAATATTATTAGATTAGTTGTGCATATATACACAATATGCTCGTATGTCTTATTTGTACAGATGTCAAAATCATCAGCAGCGAGGTCCAAAGCATGGAGGGACACAATGAAAAATAGTGAAGAATTTCGTGCAAAAGAAGCTGAAAGGAAGCGAATTTACAGGCAGAAGGTAAAAGTGCAAGCAGCAAGTAACCCCTTACTCGCCAAAAAATTACAACTAGAAGGTAGTAGCGGTTAAAATCTTTTCGAGAAAGAAAAAAAGAATTAGCCCCACTTCCAGCCTTACAGCCATATACGTGTAAGCAGACTTTGGCTAAAGCTGTTCGAAAGGCAGAACGAGGTTTGCCATTAGGCTCTTTGAAAAGGCGCAAAGTTCTTGAAGTTCTTTGTAATAAAAACAAAGCAGTAGCAGCAGCAGTCAACTCATCACACAGTGTTGAAGATATAGACATAAAGCTTATTCAGAACTTTTTTGTTCGAGATGACATTTCTGTGCAAGCAACAGGTCGTAAGGAAACTCTGCTAATTGGTCCAGAGAAAATCCCTACGCCTAAAAGGTATATGATAATGACTGTAAACGAGGCATACGAACTCTTTAAAGAGGAACTTTTAAATACAAATATTAGTAGAAGCAAATTTTACAGGTACAGACCAAAAACTGTAATACTTAGTCAAGCCATGCCCCATAATATGTGCGTCTGCAAATATCATGCAAACTTTACCTTTTTGCAGGAGGCTATGAAAAAAAAATGTCCATCATTTCCGACAACTTTTAATGATTTTCTCAAAAGTGTTTGTTGCGATGTCTCAAATGAAATGTACATGACAAAGAAATGTGACAGCTGGGAATCAGATATAATTTTTAATTTAGTGCCAATAAGTTATATTACTAGACTTGATGAAGAAGTTTAGTGGAAGACCTGGCGCATTGTAAATAAACGAATGATTTTGAGCTACTCAAAGGAGACAGCTGCCTTCTTTTAAACTACACACATACATTAAGCGGTCTCAGCAAAACCATTTTCAAAATTTAAAAGAAAATGTGAATTGATTCGCATTGATTCAAATTGATTTCGCTGAAAACTTCAGGCTAACTGTTCAAAATGAAATACAGTCTGCGCATTTTAGTTACAGCCAAGTAACAATTTTTACATGTGTGGCATGGCTTGAGGGTTGTATAAGATCGTTTGCTATTGTTAGTGACAAATTAACTCATAATAAATTTGATGTGGTTTGCTTTCTATCTGAAATTGTAAATAAGTTGCAGGAAACCCACCAAGTTTCAAAAGTATTTGTATTTTCCGACGGTTGTAGTGGGCAATTTAAAAATAAGTTTATTTTAAGAACTATGCCACATTTTCTAAAATCATTTGACTTAAACGCTTTTTATTTTTTTAAAAGATAAAAACTTTATACTATCAGCTAAAACTGCAAAATCTGACTACACAAAAATACATTTGTAAAAAATATTAGGCTAAATTAATCTTACCATGTATTTTCAATAAAATTTCTTTGAAAAAATAATCGTTTTTATTGAGTGGAAATATGTGAAACGTCCGACACGAAACGTCCGAACAACTAAAATAATTAACTATGACCTTACTACTGCCCTTAATAAAGACGAAATATAGCTTGTTTGAAAGCTTGTTATATTTATAATAAATACTGTCTTCAGAATTTTTTTTGTATGGCTGCTGAATTCGCAGATTTATGCAGATTATTAACTTAGTCTCAAAATAACTTCCGTTTTGAGAAACGTCCGAACGCATATTTAAAATAAAAATTTAGTGCAGCACTTAAGTTGAAATAATAATTCAATGATTAAGTTTTATTATACTAATAGATAGCTTTTTGGTACTTTACACCCGTCCTACATATATCCCTCGATGGTATAATTTTTTTTTAAAAGAAGCGTCCGAATGAAACGTCCGACACGCTGGGATTTACCCATATGTAATCTTTCTAAATTTTTTATATCAAAAATTAATCAGTTCTCTACTTTTAAGTACTATATTTTATCTTAATAGCCTAAAGTTTCGGGAAAAAATAATATGAACCCATTAACCCTTCTGGGATTGGGGTCACATATGACCCCAAGCTAATAAAAGACAATTTATTCAAAAAATTCAAATATTTTGCAAATACTGTTGAATTTTTAAAAGCGTTACCTAAAATATTATAACCAAATATGTATATTATCCGTTCCTAAAATTTGGAATAAATCGAACACCGTTAACCCATTCCTTGCCGAGGCCAAACTTTAAATTTTGGCATATTTAAAAAAAGTAAATACCTTAAAATAATACATTGTTCTAGTAAACTAGACGAAACACTTATTATTGGTTGGGAATAAAATTCTGCTATATCTTGCAAAAGCTTACCGTTATGTGCTCCTAGAAAATTCATTCACCCAGAAAATTTGATAAACATTGATTTAAGCGATTTTGTTTCCCAGAAAACTAAAAATTGCTTCGCTATTTTAGTATTTCTGCAGAATTTTTATTATTTCCTCCATCGACATAGGAATCCAATGAAGATTTTAAAAAGAGTTACAATTCCGTGCAGAAATTTTTTGTAGTAAACGATACTGCCGAAAGAGGCGTTAAATTCATAAAAGATTTTAATAGTGTTAACAAATAATGAAGAAGAAAAAAACACAACAACCTTCCTGTACAAAGTCAAGTTTAATTTAACAATGTTGAGTTATACATAGTTCAACAATGTTCTTATTTTATTTGGAAACATATAAAAATAAAAATAATATAATTGTTAAGATTCAATTAAAATATTAAAATAATTAGTGAATGCATTGAATGTTATAGTTAATATTGTCGTCCTTTTTTTGACCAATTTAACGTAAATTTTGTTTATTAATAGATCAAATTACATTTATACCTTTTTATACAGTCTGTTTTGTTATTGGCCAATATAGCAAAAATTTTAATTCAATAACATTTAGTTGTCAGCATTTTTTGATGCATAATTTTAGTATAAATACCTCAAACAAAACTTCAATAAAGTCAGTAGTTAAAAGAATTTATTTTGTTTTAATTACTGAAAACTGATCTTCAAGTTACAAGTGCTTGAAGACCAAACAATTTTTAAGAAACAAACAAATTAGTACAGACCAAATTTAAGTGTTTGGTTTGACTTATACTTATAGTTTCAACACACATTAACATTTTGGTGACCCCAAAACACTCTTGAAATTCAAGTTTCCCCCCACCAGTGGTAAGGAACTTGAAACACTCACGAGTGGATTAAACACGCCCTGCAGAGCTTCATCAGGACATCAATTGTCCACAAGCGTCCTGGTTCGGAAAATCCTGGTACGCAATTCATCAGGACATCAATTGTCCAAAAGCGTCCTGGTTCAGAAAATCCTGGTACGCAGTTCATCAGGACATCAATTGTCCACAAGCGTCCTGGTTCAGCAAATCCTGGTACGCAATTCATCAAGACATCAATTGTCCACAAGCGTCCTGGTTCAGCAAATCCTGGTAGGCAACTCATCAGGACATCAATTGTCCACAAGCGTCCTTGTTCAGAAAATCCTGGTACGCAATTCATCAGGACATCAATTGTCCACAAGCGTCCTGGTTCAGCAAATCCTGGTACGCAACACATCAGGACATCAGTTGTCCACAAGCGTCCTTGTTCAGCAAAACCTGGTGCGCAACTCATCACGACATCAATTGTCCACAAGCGTCCTTGTTCAGCAAAACCTGGTGCGCAACTCATCAGGACATCAACTGTCCACAAGCGTTCTTGTTCAGCAAATCCTGGTACGCAAGTCATAAGGACATCGGTCATCCACAAGTATCATTGTTTATCAGATTCAGCTACAAAAAACAGATATATTTTGTAATCCACATACAATTTTGCAGTCACATACACGATGGAAACCTCAAAGCAATTATTAGATGCTCTATCAAAGACAGGTGAATCTATTCAAGCAATATTACGAACAACTGCAGGATACTTTGAAGATCGTAGACGACGATTACAAGAGGTCTGGGATCAATTTGAAGCCCAGGACTCAAAATTACGCCAGTCCAGTCAAAGCTTGAGAACTGAGCATGCATACTTCACGGATGATTATTATTCCAAAATCAATGAATTAACATCCTCCTATATACAAATATTTACTACCGAGGCTAGCCGACTAAGCGCTTCATCCGAAACCAAAAAAAGGCCATCTGTGATTGAAAGTAATGGTGCCCAATCATTGGCTCTTCAGACCACACAACATGTGTCCGAAAATCATCAAAGCCTGATCCGGAAAACTAAAAATAGAATGACAGCATTAGAGCGGCTATTAAATGGATTAGCTTCTATCACATAAAATCAAACGCCCCAATATTATGAGCTTAGAATCAAGAATATCAACGATCTCTGGAACCAGATACAAATTTAATGCGACAATATTTGCGGAGAAATTGAAGATCCATCAGGGGCTGGTTTTATTACGAATGACTTCTTCGCACTAAATGAAAAAGTTCAAAATCATTTGGGAAATCTGGCGGTGGCAATTACAGCAATAAAAAACAACAATATATCCAATAATACATCATCATCAACGTCGATGATACAAAATCCATTACCTTTACCAAAAGTAATGATTCCAAAATTTGATGGAGATTACCTAAAATGGAGTCACTTCAATGATCTATTTACAGAGATGGTAGATAAACAACACATCCCAACAGTCCAGAAAATGTGGTATTTAAAGACTAACCTAACTGGAGAGGCAGAACATCTGATAAGACAATTCACATTAACGGGCAAAATTAAAGTACTGCATGGAAAAAGTTGCAAGAACGCTATAACAACAAAAGGCTCCTGGTAGCTAACTTAGTGGACAAAATAATTCACCAACAACCAGTAACGTCATCAGCACCATCACTTAAGGATCTACATGATACCACCAAGAAATGCTTGCTTGCCTTAAATAACTTAGGAATTGCAACATCTTCCTGGGATGCGGCACTAATACGGTTATTGATTAAAAAACTGGATAAGAATACCCATATCATATGCATGCAATCATTAGCAAACAAAAAAAAATTTGTGCCAACTGTATCTGAATTTCTGTCATTTTTGGAATTTCAGTTCCAATCTATGGAATCAATAACTCGAAAGGAAAAACCGACATATAAGGCAGTGTCAACAATAATAACATCCGACGGAAACAATATTAGTACATGCAAATTTTCCAATAATAGTGGTCATAAATTATACCACTGCAGCAAATTTCTGCAATTATCAGAAGCAGAACGGTTGCGATGGGTACAACGACAAAATCTATGTGACAATTGATTCAGAAGTGACCACGCTTCGAAATCCTGCAATTTTAGTAGCTGCAGAAAATGTACAAAAAAGCACAATACGTTGCTTCATTTAAATAAAAGGGATAATACACAAAAAGAAAAAATATCATCAAATTCTAGTTCAAAACAAAGCAGTTCACATCCAAATACACCAGTAAAAATGACTACATCAAACATTGTAGCAGTTACATCAGCAGCAGCAAACATCGGTGCGGGCCGCCAGGGCTATGCCTTTCTAGCAGCAGCGAAGGTTATCATTACAGCTTCAAACGGTGTATCCAATGAATTTAGGGCAGTATTAGATTCAGGTTCGCAAGTGAATGTTGTATCTAAACGCCTTTGCCAAAAATTGGCAATTTCACCATTAGAAGCTTCCATGTGCCTCGACGGTGTTGGAGAAACTCAGAAAAAATCTAAATATCGCCTAAATATCGCTATGAAGTCCAGGGACCTCAAGTTCTCGGTAAACGTGGAAGCTTATGTACTCCCAAGCATAATTCCCGCACAACCAAGTCAACAGTTTGACATTTCAACTTGGGATATTCCCAACAACATTCACTTAGCACATCCGCATTTCTATCAGCAAGAAAAAATAGATTTGCTACTTGGAGCAGAGTTTTATTTTAAATTAACTAAAAATGGAACTATACATCTAGGTGATGATCTTCCAACACTCCAAAGCACTGAACTTGGCTGGATTGTGGGAGGTGCAATGGGGAAAAATCTATCACCTAACCCATTATATGCGAACACATGTGCAATATTTGGAGACAATACATCATTGGAAGAAGCCATAGAACATGTTTGGAAATTGGTCGAGATTGAAGCCAATAAAAGGGGCCTGTCACCATCAGAACAACAATGTGAATCACATTTCACCCAACATGTTCACACCAATACAGATGGCCGTTTCATTGTCAGTCTTCCATTTCGTGAGAACCCAACAGCGTTAGGGGACTCCTACGCGATGGCATACAACAGTTTTTTGGGCCTAGAACGTCGACTTCTAAAAAACGAAGACATTCGACATCAATACATCACATTCATGCGGGAGTATGAACACTTAGGACATATGGAAAGGTCGATATTGATACCGTATTAGATCCAAAATACATAATTCCTCACCACTGCGTTTTGAAACCAGATAGCTTCACAACAAAACTTAGAGTAGTGTTCGACGCATCAACAAAGACTTCATCAGGCTACTCACTCAACGATTTGATGTATACGGGTCCTACTGTCGAAAATGAATTATTTTCAATTTTGTTGCGTTTCCGATTACCGAGATTTGTCTTCACCACTGATATCGAAAATATGTATAGACAAATTTTAGTTCAACCAACCGATCGGCACTACCAATTAATAATATGGAGAGAAAATCCATCAGCACCTGTCAATTACTATAGACTTAACACTGTCACATATGGGACACGGACAGCACCGTTCCTTGCCACAAGATGTCTACAAAAAATCGCCGACGAAATTGCTATAAATTATCCATTTGGAGCTCAAATGTTAAAGGATAATTTCAACGTGGATGATGGACTTGGAGGGTCAGACAGCCTTAACATTACAATTGAGATGCAAAGGGAACTCATCACGATTCTAAAACGGCATGGTTTCAATTGGAAAAAATGGTGTGCAAATCACCCACAACTGCTAAAAAACATTCCACTCGGTGATCAGGAGGTGGATTTAGATTTCAACAGACAACACAAGCACGGTAAAAACTTTGGGATTATCATGGCTGCCTAAAACTGACCATTTTTGCATTAAGGTGAAAGTGAATCATCAACAGGCTGTCACAAAACGCACGGCAACGTCAGATCTTTCAAAGTTATTTGACCCCCTTGGACTACTCGCACCTGTAGTTGTCAAGGCAAATATGTTTATTCAGCAGCTATGGCTGGGATGAGCCATTGCCTGCAGATCTTCACACAATCTGGGCTAAATTCAGAAATGATTTTTTTTTTTTATTGATTTTATTATGTAATTCTAAAAGCCATTTACATTGGCCAAACTATTACAATTGAAAATATTCGCTTATTCAAAGTTACCCAAAAAATAATCCTTAAAACATAAATAACACTAATGTTTTGTAAATAGCTTCAATTTATAACAATTAAAAAAATAAAAATTATGTAAATACTTAAATGTAAGTCCACTGTCAGAAATGTTATTGATTATTTAGATATTGAATTAACTTATTGCGGTACACTCGCTGAGAAAATTGAAATGTTCGGAGCTCGTTGGGTAACTGGTTCCAAGATTTCTCAAAAAATGAACAGTTTAAACAATTTTAAAATTCCTCAACACGTTTTTAAAGGAGAACTACCAGTAAAAACAGAGCTGCATATATTTTCAGATGCTTCAGAAAAGGCTTTTGGTGCAGTTGCTTACATCCGAGCAATTCTTAAGGATAAACGAGTAATTGTACAACTGCTTTGTGCCAAGACGCGGGTTGCTCAATTAAAACAACAGACATTACCTCGCCTAGAATTATGTGCTGCAGTTATGGCGGCCCAACTTATACACAGGATTAAAACAGATCTTCAAATCAAATTGCAATTTTATGGACTGATTCACAAATAGTACTATCCTGGATAAACGATCAATCCTCCATGTACCATACGTTCGTAGCTAATAGAATTTCCGAAATTCAATCATTGACGTTACCCGACCAGTGGCGCCACATCCGATCAAGGGACAACCCTGCTGATATACTATCCAGAGGTTTACGAGCAGTTCAACTTGCTCAATGTAATTTATGGTTGTATGGACCACTGTTTCTGCATGGACAAGAAGAGCTGTGGCCACCTAAATTCTCCCAACAACTCCAAATCCCCAGTGAACTGGAGAGAAAAGGGACAAGTGTAATCTCAACAGTTACTGAAACTGACAACTTTATTTACAAAATTCCACATAAAAACTCCTTCAAAACACTGCAAGGAATATTGGGTTATATAATTAGATTCATCAAAAATTCAAAGATCAACAATATCAGCGCCCCTCACATCAATCACTAACTCCTGCCGAACTAGATGGTTCATTCCACATAATTATAAAAACCATACAGGCCTCAGAATTTTCGCAGGAAATCAATAATTGTCTGAAAAACAAATAAATCGATTAAAAGAGCTCCATCATCAGTTTGTCCCCATTCCTCGACGAGACAAGCATCCTACGAGTTGGCGGACGATTGGAGTCTTCATCACTATCATACGATGCAAAACATCCAATGGGATTCCATACAATGATCCCATGATAAAACTTTTATTCACAATGATTCACGAAGAAAATAAACATTGTGGACCACAAGCACTACTAAATTTAATCAGACAGCGTTTTTGGCCAATAGGAGGAAAAATAACGGCACGATCAACAGTCCAACAATGTATAAGGTGCACTAGAGCACAACCACAATTATCTAGGCAAATTATGGGCAACCTTCCGCAAGCTAGAGTTACTCCAGCCCGACCTTTTATCAACGTTGGTGTAGATTATTGCGGACCATTTTGGATTCATTATAAGGTCAGAGGAAAAAGACCAACGAAGGGTCACTGATCTATCAACTGAAGCTATTATCGGTGCCTTAAAACGATTCATCAGCCATCGAGGGCGTTGTCAAAACATATATTCACACAATGCTACCAATTTCATAGGAGCAAGAAACCAGTTAGCAGAATTAGCTGAAAGTATCTATTCCGACAAGGGGCAGGAATCAATCATCTCAACTGCTAGCTCAAAAGGAATACATTTCCACTTTATCCCACCGCGTGAGTTAAAAATCAAAATATCACTCCTTTAATTTTTTAAAAATTTTAGTGACTTTATTAATGATTGATGGTTTTAAGACTACCTTAAAAATATTTCTTTATTTTATGCCAAACTTCAGAATTCGATTATTTTCATACATATATTCATGAGTCGACAAAACATTATTGTGCAATCAACAATTCTTTTCTTTATTTTAAAAAGAAAGCATTATTGGGCAATCAATGCTTTAGTTTAAATTTTAATATTTAAGTTGGTTTAATATTTCAACAAAATTGCATTTAACTATAGCAAAACACAATTTGATGATTCCAACATTTCACAATCAGAGCAACGACTCTTGTACATTCACATAGGCCTTGAACAAACATTTCGTCATTGTTTTGTGGCAATGACTTATTCCTATTTTTTTTTTATGTGAATTTACAGGTGTCGTTGGCTCGAATTTTTGTTAATGTATTTTTTGATTATTTCTTCGACGTTGTCTATATTTGTGAGGTTTTGTTGGGCATGTGGAAGTACATACGTAACTCGTGCACCACAATTTGGGGGATTATGGGAATCAGCAGTGAAATCTGCCAAACATCTATTGTTACGCAGTGTTTCGACGGCATTGTTAACTCAAGAAGAACTGGAAACAATCGTAGTGGAAATTGAGGCAATACTGAACTCTCGCCCACTAACGCCTATGTCAAGTGATCCTAACAATCTTGAGGCTTTGACTCCTGGTCACTTTCTTATTGGTGAAGCGCTCGTATCACAAATAGATAGTAGTGCAACACCAATAAAAGCATCAGGACTCGCTCATGGACACTCGTGGCTCATCTCAAACAGGAATTTTGGAAAAGATGGTCCACCGAATATTTAAACCAATTGCAACAACGTCATAAGTGGAATAAACAATTTCCCAACATCAAGATTGGCGATCTGGTAATAATAAAGGAAGATAACCTACCAGTCATGAAATGGCCCTTAGCGAGTTATCAAAACTCACTCTGGTACTGATAATGTAATCAGAGTCGTGGAAGTCAAAACAGCAAATGGACTGCTCAAATGCCCAATACGTCGGCTCGCTCTTTTACCCATCGAACCAGACTCAGAAGAGCTCATCTTGTCCGATGACAACACTGCAGCCATCAACAACAGCATCTCAGATTCAACTGAGGAACCTAAGGCCAAAAGGAAAAAGGGGCTATCAACTCATCTCAGCTTAGCACTACTTACGATACTTTTTCTGTTACCTATGGCACTTGGAAATCGAGTCAAAAACAAAAGATTTGGTATCCATTTCGAAGAAATCGGGACAACAGCCATTTCAACCACTGAATGGAACCTTTTTGTATATTACGACCTGGGGACCTATTGGTCTGAACATCAACTTTGGTCAATGGCACGAAAACCCTACAGAATCTGTGCAGAATGATAAAACTAAACGAATCATGTCTCAGCATTATTTACCATTTTAAACACATGGAAAACGATCTACAACTTGAGAATCAACTATTACGAAGTAAAAGAGGAGCATTTAATATAATTGGGAATGTTGCTCATTCATTGTTTGGCATATTAGATTCTGAATACGCTGATTATATATCAGATACAATATAACAAGTACAGGAGAATGAATCACATCTATTAAATTTACTGAAGAACCAAACATCGATTGTTGATTCAACAATCAATGTCATACAAAAAACTCAATTGGCAGCTAAGGCAAGATTTGAACAATTGGAACAAGAAGTTACAAATTATTCAACAGCAATGCAGGACATCAACAATGTGTTAATCCAGATACATCTTACCCAACTATTCAATAATGGGGTCTTAGAATTAAACCTAATTTTAAATAACATACGAAAAATACAGTCATCTATTCTGGACACTCTCATAGACACGCATCATGGGAAAATTAGCCCATTGTTACTGACTCCACAACAGTTACAAGCTGAAGTTTATCAAATCAAACTCCATGCACCAACTTCAGTGACTCTTCCTGTAGCCGGAAAAGATGAATTACTGCAGATATTCAAACTTATGAAGGTTCAAGGTAGACTTACGCACCAACATGCAGTTTTCAAAATAACGATACCCTTGGCTGAAAATGAACAATTTAAGATGTTCCACTTGATTCCTGTACCCAACATAATAAACAACAATATCATTCTTACAAATTCGGAACTCAGCAATTGTGATAGAATAAAACAAGATATGTTTCTGTGTTCCAACGTTCAAATTCGCTACGATTATGGTTCAGAAACGTGCATGTGTGAAATCAATTTGTACAACAACAAAACGACAACAACGTGCACTCTGGAGAAATCCAACACAAAATGGATACCCCTCAATAATCGAAATCAATGGATATATGCATCCTTATCATCTTCAAGAGCCACGGCTATATGCAATAAAGACATTACTCATTTCTCTTTACGGGGATCCGGGCAACTGACCCTGGATCCAGAATGCATGCTGAAGCATGAATTCGTCACCATGAACGGAAGACAAACTGTCTCTAGTACGATCAGATCATCATACACTAGTCTTGGCACAGTTTCAGCTTTATCACCACAAACAAACATTACATATTCCATAAGCAATAAGCAGTCGAACTCGACAATCTTGGAGAGCATATACGCCAAAAATCTCAAAGAGCTATCAATTTTACAAAAATCTTTGAAAGAACAAAACATCATGAACCTTCCGAACACATTGAAGTCCCACCAGCAACACAATCATGCAATTGGATATCTGGCACTATCGATTAGTTTGGTAACAATATTGATACTGCTGTCCAGATGTAAAAAGTGCACAACCAGGCGAAAACCACACACAATATCGTCTATAGAAAATAATGCAGAAAACATCGAACTTCAATCACATGAATTGGAAACACCTACACCAATGCCAAGGAATTTCATCATAAGGGTCTAGGCAACATAAGATCACCACAACATTGTTGAACATCCGTTTAACGCGGGGGAGAATGTTAAGATTCAATATATTTAAATTCGATTAATGTGGAATTCCCCTAATATATTACAATAATTAGTGAATGCATTGAATGTTATATAAAGGGTGATTTTTTAGCTATTATCTTTTTGGCAACACTGGTTTAAACAGCTGACGCACGTTTCGTGTTTTGTTTCATTGTCAAACATCTTCAGTTTGGTCTATAATTTAACCATGAATCGTCTTACAAACGAACAACGCTTGCAAGTTATCGAATTTTATTATCAAAATGCGTGCTCTGTTAAGAAAGTTCATCGCGCGCTTGTTCCATTTTATGGTCAGTTTAATCGCCCCACTGAAGCGGCTATTCGGGCTATTGTGGCTAAATTTCGCACCAAATTTACATTGTTGGACATTAAACCACCAACACGCTTACGTAGAGTGCGAACTGAAGAAAATATCGCAGCTGTATCGGCCAGTGTTAATGATGACTATCAATTATCGATTCGTCGCCGTTCGCAGCAATTGGGCCTCTGTTACTCAACAACGTGGAAAATTTTGCGGAAGGATTTAGGTGTGAAGCCTTTCAAAATACAGCTGGTGCAAGAATTGAAGCCGAACGACCTACCGCAACGTAGAATTTTTGGTGAATGGTCTCTTGAAAAGTTGGCCGAAGATCCACTTTTTACCGAAAAATTGTGTTCAGCGACAAAGCTAATTTTTGGCTCAATGGGTACGTAAATAAGCAGAATTGTCGATTTTGGAGTGAATATCAGCCAGAAGCATTGGAAGAGCTACCAATGCATCCAGAAAAAGTCACAGTTTGGTGCGGTTTATGGGCTGGTGGCATCATTGGACCGTACTTCTTCAAAGATGATGCGAATCGTAACGTAACTGTGAATGGTGAGCGCTACCTAGAGATGATATCCAACTTTTTTTTGCCCAAAATGCAAGAGCTTGATTTACATGACATGTGGATTCAACAAGACGGTGCCACATGCCACACAGCACGCGCAACAATGGACTTATTGAGAGGCGAGTTCGGTGAACATTTTATTTCACGCTCGGGACCGGTCAATTGGCCACCTAGATCGTGCGATTTAACGCCTTTAGACTATTTTTTGTGGGGCTATGTTAAAGCTCATGTCTATACAGACAATCCCGCTTCAATTGACGCATTGGAAGACAACATTGAAGCATTTATTCGTGAGATACCGGCCGAAATGTTGGAAAGAGTATGCCAAAATTGGACTAAGCGGATGGACCATTTGAGGCGCAGTCACCGTCAACATTTGCATGAAATAATCTTCAAACATTAAATTATATGGACCGTACTATCGATTCAGATAAAGATTTCATGCCTTTTTCTGAATTGTATGTGTTTTTTTTTTTGGAAAACTTTCCTATAGCTCTTAAAAAATCACCCTTTAGTTAATATTGTCTTTCTTTTTATTGGCCAATTTAACGTAAATTTTGTTTATTAATAGATCAAATTACATTTATACCTTTTTATACAGTCTGTTTTGTTATTGGCCAATATAGCATAAATTTTCTTTTTTATTAGCTTGGGCTCATATGTGACTCCAATTCCAAAAGGGTTAATGGGGTTATATTATTTTTTCCGAAACCTTAGGCTAGATAGATATAGTATTTAAAAGTAGATTACATATACTGAATATTTAGCAAAAATTTACATAAAAATTCACACTCATAATCTCTAACATGTATGTATCAAAACCTTTAAGTGCCAGATCCATTTTTGTGAATTTTGTTTAAAAAATTTTTTAAAAAATGAGTTTTCAAAATTTTATAAAAAAATTTCCCATTTTCGGTTTCAATGCGCAATATGTTAATACTGTGGTAATAAAACAATACTTCATATCTGAGTACTTATAAGTATACAGACCAAAAAAAAAATGTTGGCTTTAATCAATTTCTCAAAGTTTAAAAAAATGCCATCAAACTTCGTGACCTAGTTTTTTTGGCACAAAAGTTGTATGGGGCATTTGCTATTTCTTGGCGAGTTTTTATTCGATTTTGAAGTTTTATAGGTTTTTGAAAAGATAATTTAATACTGATCTCGATTCATATAACAACTTGTCGGAAAAATTAAACTATAGAACGAAATTTACGTAAAATCTGAAAAAAAAAAAAAGTAATATTTTCCCCATAGAAACACACTTGAAATTTTCAATCGATTTTCGGCGCGACTTTTCTTTATCCGATTGTCCCCAAACTTCATATTTATTAGTTTTATATAGAAAGGAAACAAACTGGACCCCGCTTCTCCCCAAAATCGCATTTTCATTTTTAAGGACCACTCTATTGTACGCAGATGTATATCGACTTCACACAACCAAAAACAAGTGTTAGATGAGTCCTGCTATATTAAACCATGGATATCGAACTCCATAATTTAAAGAGTTTGGAAATCATAAAAATGTCAACTTTTATTATTTTGAGACTGCAAAATGCACGTTTTTTCCTCATAAAGTTGAAAGCACTCTTTTGTAACTGTAATTAGTGAGAGGTCGGATGCTGGAAGGATGATGCAGCTACTTTTAACCGTTACAATTCAGTCTGGACATAGCGATATATAATTAAAATGGTTAATGATAATGACGGCTTATTTGCATGGACGAAAAAACTGTTTAATTAATAAATTTAAGCACTGTTTAATTAATAATTTTTACCATTTAACGCACATTTACAAAAAAAAAAAAACACTCATGAAATTCGAATATATGGTAAATGAAAAGGTGCTGCTACTCTGTAAAAGAACTGTACATGATAGTGGAAAAAGGCCAGTCCGGTTGTATTTAAAGGCTAAAAATGATCTAAAAACAGTGTATAGCGTAATTTATCTATAATTCCTATATTAACAGCTAAAGGTGATTGAGTCATTAAAGGACAATTCTGTGGTTTTCTAGAATAACCGCGTATGTCATAAAATCAAAATGTTCAGGGGAGCCAAAAACGTTATGTTTGAAATTATGGGCTCGAAATAAAGTTTTTAGAGCTTTTTATTTAACAGTCCTGTATATATGGGCAATAAATACTTTATATAAAATTTTGAGTCAAAAATCTTCAGAGGAATAGATCCTAGAGAAGGACGAAAAAACAATATGTAAATAACACTTAAAGTGTGTGCAGATAAAACAACTTATGTCGACAAAAGTCGTTTTCTTTGAAAAAGAAAACTACCAACGCAACCACCCATGTAGACATAAGTTGTTATTGCTTGAAAAATGGATTTTTGTGTTCGTCAACAAAAAGTTAACGGGACTTAGTATGAGAATATAACAACGTATCAAGAATAATAGTGACAAGAAATAACAGAAATAAACACACAAGTTTTTATAAGTGGTTATAAACTGAAAAATAATCCAAAATTATTTTGCATTTTTTTTCATTAATAACAACGTATGTCGCTATATGTCGTTTTCTAAGAAAATAATTTGTCAGCGATCAAACGCATGTTGACATACGTCGATAGTGCTGCAAATTAATTTAATAAACATTTAAGTTACGTCGTTATTTACTTGGCATCGTTAACTCAAAACTGACAAAAATGGACATACGCGGTTATTCCAGAAAACCACAGAATTATGTGGTATAAAAAAAGAACAATTATTTTAGTCACACTTTTTGACCCGAATATATTTCATAGTCTAATGTTCCAAATCTATTGATCTAACTAAAACTTTGATAAGATTATTCATAACATTTTAGTTACAAAAAATTTTATACTGCCGTATTCTTCATGTAAACTGATTTCTTGTTATCTTTATTTATGAGTCAATATGTTTCCACTAATCAAAAATTTTTGAATGCTTTACTATCAATAGTGGAGTACCTCAGGGTTTAGTTCTTGCACCATTAGTATTTAAAATATATCAATAGCATTTCTAGTTGCCTTAGTTTTAACGCATGTATTCCTTTTGCTTATGCAGATGTTTTTTTTTTTAGTGGTGAGACATTTTGCAGATATTTTTCATAGGCAATTATTTATTTTTGCCTATCCAATATTCCCAATTGGATGGCAAATAATAAACTTTTTGCAAATTTAAATTTAAACCTAAGTCTATCTTAAGATTGATATTGGTGGCTAGATGGTTGTATAAAATTTTGATAAACATATAAGTTATGTGGCTTCAAAGGGCAATTATACAATAAGAGCGAGTTTTGGGATGTTTGTTAAGGTTTACTTAATAATCAGATTAGTTGATCCGAAAATAAATTTAATGTCGTGTTATTTGGTTGTGCTGTTTCTGAGTGTTGCTACTACCAATTACTTAAAATTGTAATATTTTAATCTAAACTAAGGATGGGTAACATTAAAAACTTGTTTTTGAATATGGCAATAGTTGCAAATTTGACAAAGAAAATTTTCTTATTTTCTGTTTATATCTTGACAATTCTTACGAGAGTTTAAGCGTCATACATTACTAGGTTAAACTATCGAACATAATATAACAAATAACAACCGAAAAACATAACATAACATAACTTAATACAAAAAAAATATAAAAAAATTAAAAGAAAAATAAAAAATCCTATAAAAACAAAGTTTTTATTAAAACTCTTTCTTTCCACATGCATATGAGTTTTGAATATCTCCGTGACTGTGTGTGACTATCTTAAAATTAATCTTTGGCCACAAAAAGTCTATGGACAAAGTTTCAAATCGATCGGATGAGGGGAAGTGAGGTTTTAATCTCCCCTTGACTGTGCGTGACTATGTCAAAGTTAATCTTTTTTCATAGCAAGTTTCAGATCAATAGGATAAGAAGAAATGGGTTTTAAATCACTCCGTGACTGTGCGTGACTATGTCGAAGTTATTCTTTCTTTACATCAAGTATATCGACCAAGTTTCAGATTGATTGGACTAGGGGAAATCCGTTTTAAATCTATCCGTGACTGTGCGTGACCATGCGTGACTGTGCGTGACTAAGTCAAAGTTAATCTTTTTTTCACAGCAAGTGTATGGACCAATTTTCAGATCGATCGGGTGAGGGGAAATGACAATTAGATCACTCCGCGAATGTGCGTGATTACCCCAAAATTAATCTGTAGTCACAACAAGACCATGGGCCAAGTTTCAGATAAATTGGATAAGGGGGAATGGGGGTGCCCCACGACAGACAGACAGACAGACAGAGAGTATGAGTTAAAAGAAAGAGTTTAAATAATCTAACCCATAAAACAAATTTTTTATTAAAACTCTTTCTTTCCTTATGCATATGAGTTTTAAATATCTCCGTGACTGTGTGTGGCTATCTTAAAATTAATCTTTGGCCACAACAAGTCTATGGACAAAGTTTCAGATCGGTCGGATGAGGGGAAGTGAGGATTTAATCTCTCCGTGACTGTGTGTGACTGTGCATGACTATGTCAAAGTTAATATTTTTTCACAGCAATTCTATCGACCAAGTTTCAGATCGATCGGATAAGTGGAAATGTGTTTTAAATCACTCCGTGACTGTGCGTGACTATGTCGAAGTTTACAGCAAGTGTACCGACCAAGTTTCAGAATGATTGGATAAGGCGAAATCCGTTTTATGTCTCTCCGTGACTGTGCGTGACCATGCGTGACTGTGCGTGACTAAGTCAAAGTTAATCTTTTTTTCACATCAAGTGTATGGACCATGTTTCAGATGGATTGGATTTAGATCACTCCGTGACTGTGCGTGACTACCCCAAAATTAATCTTTTTTCACAAAAAGACTACAGGCCAAGTTTCAGATCAATTGGATAAGGGGGAATGGGGTTGACCCACGACAGACAGACAGACAGACAGAGAGTATGAGTTAAAAGAAAGAATTTAAAAACAAACAATTTATAAGTTTATGGTATCGATTTTTTATATAACACAAGTAAAATTATGGAATTTGAAATGCTGTAATCTATATTGAGATAAATATTTTCATTGTGAATGGGAGAAAGAAAAGATGTTGACCAATTAAAAGAATTTTAGTTGAAAATGCCCACAATTAAATTATTTTCGTTTGAAAGAGAACTTCTGTTGTAAGAATTTATTAACGATAATGCGTATGTAAAAAGCGGTTTAATCCCAGCATTATATATACATATATATATGTACGTCGCTCGGACGACAGAAGGCAAAGAAAATCCTCACCATGCTGAAGAAAAATCCTAATATTTTGGGCAGAAAACTGGCTCAGAAAATGGAATGCTCCGAGTTTTTTGTAAGCAAGGCCAAAAAGGACGCCGCACAGTGGACCATATTTTGAGAAGGCGGCCAAAAATCATTTTTTTTTTTTTTTTGCTACCGATTTTAAAGTTATGTTATTCATTTGAAAGCAAATACTAGTAAACCTCGGGAGCCCAAAAATTGCGACTCTATCTCAACTATATCACGCGAACAGGGTCTTCGAAAATGGGCTTTCTCAGTATTTTGCTAAAATTAAAAATTTCTTTGTAAATTTTTATTTTTGAATGACTGCAACTTTTTTGGTTTAAAAGCTTTTGAAGTGAAATAAATTTTGTATAATTTTGTGGCTTCCATACTATTAATGTTAAAAATGTAAAAGCACTGAGTCATTCCGAAATTAAAAAAAAAAAATTTTTTAAAAAAGGTCCAAATTTTCCGAAAATCTCGTACTTAATAGAGCATAACTCCTGCCAGTCAAAAGCAGTCAGAAAAAATCTTGCACTGTTCTATAGTCCGAACCCTCCCCTATACTCCTATACCCCATTATACACCTTCAGTTTCCGCCCGTGTGCACCAGAACAATTTTTATGACCCAAGGTTAGATATTTTCTGCAAAATTTATGAATACAAAAGTTGTCCACTATGTGGTTAGGATATATTAAGTTTGAGGTGATGTTTGTAACTGCCAAAAATATTGGACCTTTATCCATCTTTTATTATACGGATCGACTCAAAAACACTTTCTGAGTCGATCCGTATGCTTCTAAAAGTGTTAATAAAAGATAAAAATTTTTATTTTACATAATTGCAAGAAAGAGTATTTATAATAATGTTTCCACAATTATTATTCATTACAATTTGTGCAATGGCTAAGTACTGTTACAGAGATCTGGCAGATATTTATTTTCAACGAAATGATGTAGACGATGTAATTTTGCACATAGTGAGCAACGACTTCTTTAAGAATTGTAACCTAGAAGACATTGAAATGCACAAAGGAAAAATTACTAATTTTGCATCGAATTTGAAAAGACGGTACATTGAATGCTCTCATAGCAAGGCAAAGATGTACAAACGTTACCAAGACTGGTTAATAAAGGAACTTATTTTTGAGAGTGCATCTACAACTGCCAACGAAAGTGGAAAAAAGGGTCGACCAGCAAAACCAATTGACGTATGTAGTGAAAGATCTCGAAGGCGCAAGCTGGAGAATATCAATGAAGAAATTTCTCAAAGAATTATTTAGGAATCATTTTTGCACCAAATTCAACCAACCCAAAATAAAAAAAATAAAATTGAAATAATTGAAAAAATAGTAGAAGCGAGCCCAAGGCGCACAAAGAGGATTTTGAAAATCATTCCTACACCAATTGATGACAAGAAATTTACGCCGGAAGAAGCGTTCGCCCTATTTTTGGATTTGAAATTGGCCAAAAATCAATATAAGGAATTGCGGAAGCGAACCAATGAAAAGAATTGTGGTATTTTTCCAGAGTATCGAGACTTAGTTTCTGCCAAAAAAGAATGCCTACCTTCACAATCTGCTATTAGTGTCACTTCAACATCAGCAGAAATAAAATTGCAAGATCTCCTTGAACATACTGCAGAACGATTGCTAAATACGCTTTAAAAAAAAATGGTAATGTCAGCATTACTTTAATTTCTAAATGGGGATGTGATGGATCCTCTGGTCAGAAACAATAGAAGCAATTTAATGCCGAAAATTCATCAGATGCTAATTTATTTATGGTATCTTTCGTTCCATTGCGCTTAACAAAAAGGTAACGCGTCTTAGAGCCGTCAACTAGTAGAGCAACAGAAATTGATATATGGAAAAATGAAATTCCTTCTTCAACAAAGTATTGCAGACCAATAAAATTTGCATTCAAAAAGGAAACCAAAGATGTCATAACTGAAGAAGTTCAAAAAATAAAAGATCAAATTAAGGAACTTCAACCAGTAATATTTAAATTTGATGACCAAGACATTGAAGTACATTTTAAAATGTGTCTCACAATGATTGATGGAAAAGTTGCACAAGCTTTAACTGGAACAAAGTCAACGTCAAGCTGCATTATATGCCAAAAGACATCAAGTCAATTAAGCCAACCCCAACCAGAAGACAATAGTTTTAAGGAAGCCTACGAATTTGGAATGTCCCCTCTTCATGCTAGAATACGTTTCATGGAGAATATTCTTAAATTGGGTTATGATTTGGAATTTGGTCCGTTAGGAGAAACAATGATAAAAAACAAAGAAAATGAAGAAAAAAGAAAGCAAAAAAAAAAACAAATTCAACAAAAATATCTACAGCTAGGCCTCGTAATCGACCAACCAAAACAAGGGGAAGGAAATACAAATGATGGAAATACTGCAAGGAGATTTTTTTCCGATCCGGAAACTGCAGCATCTATCACAGGTGTAGATCATGAATTAATAAGACGATTTAAAATCATATTACAAGTTCTAGCATGCAGCAGAAAGATAAATGCAAAAAAATTTGGAGAGTACGCCAATGAAACAGCTATACTTTATAATGAAAAATACTTTTGGAGATATATGCCATCCACAGTTCATAAAATTTTGTACCATGGGGAACAAATAATTCAAAACAATATGCTACCAATAGGAGATCTATCTGAAGAAGCGCAAGAAAAAAGGTACAAAGATTACAGATTCTTTCGCAGGCACAACACAAGGAAAATGTCCAGATGTTGTACTAATGAAGACCTTATCACTATTTTGTTGTGCACTTCAGATCCATATATGTCCAACATTCGTCAAAAATGGAAAACTACCTCTATTGAATTAGACAAAGAAGCTAAACAACTTCTAGAAGATGAAAATCAAGGCTATTTAGAAGAAATTTTTACTAAAATTGGTTGATTTAAAATACTTTTTCATTACACTAACAATAATTTACACTTTTTTTTATATAGTTAAAAAATTTTCTTGATTTAAAAATTTATATATTTTGTAAATTTACAATAAAAATTGTTATATTTCATAAATTTACCATAAAAATTGATATAGAAATATTTAAAGACAATAAAAAAAAATTTTACTGAAGCAAAAACATAAGAGTTTTTCATTGAAACTTCTCTATCTTGAACCAATGTAAGGTAACTTTTACGTTCGCTGCTTAATAAATTATATTTTAACTCGGGATCTTTAAAAAAAAAAGAACCTTTGGCCCTTGTGCACATTCTGCAAAAATTAACTTAAAAAATTGTTAAAAAGTATTAGTTGTAAAATTAACTGAAAAAATAAGACATTATATTAAAAAAAACCTTCTTTTACCTTTTAACACTTCACTTTTGTACTAAAATTCAACTACAAATGAAAATGTATTTTAAACCCTCCGTAACTTTTTTTTTTATTTTCGGTCGAGAATTACGTTTTATAGCAAAACTTAAAGGCTAAAGTCTCACCTACCAAACAAAAAAAACCGCATATCAAAATTCCAATCCAATCAAAAGTTATAGATTTTTGACCGCCTTCTCGTCAAATGGTCCACTGTGCGCCGGTCTCAAAACATTCAAGGTGCAAAACAGTTTCAGATAGGAATGCTGTGAAGGACACGGAAGCAAAACAGCGTGCCAAAAAATTAAAAAAAGATTTCTTTGAAAACTTTAATTGCTGCATCATGGACGACGATACATACGTTTTGGTTGAATTTTCGCAGCTTTCAGGTCAGAAATTTTACACTGCAGACTCGCGGGGGTATGTAGACGAAAAATCTAAGTCTAACAAACAAACAAAATTTGCTCGCAAGTTCCTGGTATGGCAAGCTATTTGCAGTTGTGGCAAAAGGAGCAAGCCTTTCGTAACTCGGGGAACAATTAACTCGGAAATATACATCCAAGAATGCTTGGATAGAAGACTAAAACCTTTCTGAAGACAGCACGAGGTTTCCACTTTTTTTTTGGCCTGACCTAGCTTATTGTCATTACAGTAAAGTGGCCTGGGAGTAGTACTACAAAAATTGAAAGATACTGGGCTTTGGTCAACAGAGAAATCAAGGCAGCGAAAAATGGCCAAGAATGTCAAAGATTTCCAGGAAAAATGGATCTCAGCAGCTCGAAAGGTGTCAGATAATACAATAAAATCGCTGATAAACACTATTTGAATCTTTACATATGTGTGGAAAATCATAAATTTAAATATTTTATAGAAATGGAGCTAAAATTCATCCATCGCACAGTGGCTGAAAATCGTTTTTCTTTGGCCAAAATTCTGTAACTTTTGAACCGATCAAAATATTTTATATTAGTTTTAATGGATAGATATTTATTTTAACTGAGTCAGTTTTAATTTCATTAAAATTGCTTAAGTACTTTTTAAGGAATTCTAGGTCAAAGTTGAACTTTTAATTTTTTTAACTTTTAGTGTGAAATATGGGTTTTTATTTTTTTATCTATTAAAAAATTGCATATTTGGATTTTAATAATAATAATAAGCATTTTTTGTAATAATGGGATTTTTTTAAAGTTCACACTCAAAAAAAAAAAATAAAAATGTTTACACTCAAAAAAAAAGAAGTAAAATTAAATTAATTAAAAAATTTTTCTATTAAATTTGCAAATTTGTACACTCAAAGAATATTTACACTTAAAAAAAAAAACGTTAGTAATATTATGTAAAAGTCTTGCTATTACTACAGAAAAAGTTATAATTTTTTGCTGTCAAATTTGTTAATTTTAGCAAAATATATCTTCTGAACACTAGCGCAATGAATTGCTAATTTGCTGATTTTTATATGAAAATAAGGGTTTTTATTTTTTGAATCTTTCTTATTTATTAAAAAATTTCATATATATATTGGTAAAAAAAACCTTTTAAAAATAAAAACTCCAATAGATTTAATAGCATTTGTAACAACGGGGGTTCTGTTTATTATTATTTTTTACTAATACTATAATACTACAATGAAAGGCAATTATAATTATTATTAATTTGATTCAAATATTGATTGCAAATATTCCATATTTTGTTCCGTGTTATTTCTGTTCTTTAGTAGTTTTTTGACTTCTTCATCTAAATCCCAATGTTTCCCTTTCTATTGATTCCGAATACTGGAGATGAACGGATCTGACGTTGCCGAATATATAGTAAATAGATCTTAATTTGTGGAATTTCGTGAAATTTTTCTAGTATTGTGCTCTCTGTAAAATCTGTAATCCTCATTCCTTTTGTCCTGAGCCTCCTCTGATAAATCTCCAAGTGGCACCAAATGATATTTAATGACATCTTCTGCATGATAAAGGGTTTTGTGAACTGTTGCAGACATATTTCTCCATGGGTACTTCGTTGTATATATTTTTGCAGTTTCGTTAGCATAATCTTCAAATTTTCTAGAGTCAATTTCTTCATTGCACGTAAGTACTTCTAGGATTATTTTAAATCTGAAAATACGGTTTAAATTCACTCCTGTTATTTCAGATGCTATTTCTGGATCTGAAAAGAATCTTCTTGCGGTATTGCCATCATTTGTATCGCCTGACCCTTGTTTTGGCTGATCTATAATCAATCCAAATTTGCGATATTCATCTTGAACATGTGTCTTTTTTGAACTTGTGATAATCAAAATTCATATGCATCGGTATTATCTAATGATTTTGTCGGGACTTGGTTTAATAGGCTTGATGTTGCTTGGCATATTATGCAGCTGGGTGCAGCCTTCGTGTTAGTCAAAGCCTGGCCTACTTTTCCATCTATCATTGTCAGCATTAATTGGTAGCCTACTTCATGCCCATCTAACTGTAATTGTAATGACTGTAGTGTTGCAATTTGAGCCCTGATATCAGTAGCTGCTTTGTTAATGGCATCATGATAGGCCTACAGTATTTCGTAGAAGATGGTATCTCAATATTCGAAATATCTTTTGTTTCCGTTGTACTAGGCGAAGGCTCTGAATCTTCCAAAATCTTTTTCAATTGCAATGGTACACTATTTCTAATGGGGTAGTGATGCGCAAGTTACAGCCTCTCCTACTCAACTGTCAACCTCACCTTCTCGTGGTGTTTCCTGTTTTCACAGACGAGTCTCTGACGACCGAGTATGGGCGGTATATCCCCAATAACCGCGCGGATTAAATAACTGTCGCAAATAGCAGGCCTGTAGGCACAAAGATGGCAGCCCCATCAACAGGATTGGTCGTGTTAGGCTGATAACCTGATGCGTCTGAAATTAAAAATCATTCTCAGTACAACTACAAGAAATCTACGATCTGGAAATTCGATGACGACTATCTGCTTTGAAAAAGGACTATGATTTGGAACATGGAATGTAAGGACGTTAAACCAAGTGGGCAAGTTGGCACAGGCCAGTAAAATTTTGGAAAATTATAGACTACCGTTCTTGGGCATGAGTGAAGTCAGATGGAACCAATACGGTCAGATGACAACCTCCAAAAGACATACTTTCTTCTGGTCAGGAATGCCCAACGAAGAAGATATCCATCAATACGGAGTCGGAATGTTAGTAAACAACAAATTTCGAAATGCCGTATTGGACTACAAATTTGTAAATGAGCGCTTGATGTTAATAAGATTTAAAGGTCACCAAAAAAATCTCACAGTTATACAATGCTACGCCCCTACCGAGGATGCCCAAGAAGAAACAAAGGATGCTTTTTATGATGCCCTCAACGAAACTTTAGCGAGTATTGATAAAAATGATTTGAAAATCCTAATGGGTGATTTCAATGCTAAAGTTGGCTCGGACAACGCGGAATTGCAACATATTATGGGAAAGCATGACATTCGAAATGAATGATAATGGAGAACGGCTAGTTGAGTTGTGTGGAATAAACGAAATGAAAATTGGTGGCACCCTATTTCCACACAAACGCGTGCATAAAATTACATGGATGTCACCAGACATCACGCAAAACCAAACAGATATTTGTGTTAGCGCCAAATGGAGTAACTCTTTGTGTGATTTCCGGAACCAGAGAGGAGCGGATATTGGAACAGATCACCACTTATTATCTGGAAGGATTGTTTTTAAATTAAAAAATGTGAAGTCAACCCAAGGCCAGACTAGAACCAAATACAACATCGAAAGACTAGAATCTCAGCGACATCGAGAAGCCTTCCTACAGCAAGTGCGGAATAACGTAATCGAACCATCAACGTCGGCAGAAAATGTGAATGAAAAGTGGAAGAATATTAAAGCCGCTATAATCGATGCCTGTGTTTCAAAGCTTGGAAACAAGGCAAAAAAGAACGAAGACTTTATATCTCCGCAAACATGGGATTTGATTGATCAACGTGCAAGTCAAAAAGATAAAATTAATTCCATCAACGATATAACTAAAAGAAAGGAAGCACAAAATCAATATCGACTGCTAGACAAACAGGTAAAACGGTCGGTCCGAGAAGATAAAAAGAAATACGCGATATGACCATAGAAGCGGAAAATGCAGCTAAGGCTCATAACATGAAAGACCTGTTTGTTATTACAAAGAAAATTGCCGGCATTGGTAACATACGCGCATTACCAGTGAAGTCCTCTGATGGAACGCTAATAACCAACGTCGATGAACAGTTGAAGCGTTGGAGAGAACACTTCATGAATGTTTTAAATATTCAAAACGAAAATGTGACCGTTACAAGAAACAATAACGGTACCACTCAGCCCATTAGAACGGATCCTCCATCAAGGGATGAAGTGATTGACGCCATTAGAACTCTAAAAATGGCAAAGCAGCAGGAATAGATAACATAACAGCTGAAGTTATTAAAACTGACACCGAACTATTTGCAAACATATTACAACCACTCTTCGTACAAATATGGAATTCTGAAACGTTTCCGTCTGACTTGACAAGTGGCATAATTGTAAAACTGCGAAAGAAAGGTGATGCAACGGATTGCAACAATTGGCGTGGTATTACGATTCTCTGCACGGTGATGAAAATCTTCATGAAAATAATTCTGGAACGAATGATTCATCAAGTAGACGTACTGTTGCGAAAAGAGCAAGCAGGTTTCAGAAGTGGCAGATCGTGCGTTGATCAGATAAATACGCTTCGAATCATTATAGAGCAATCTGTTGAAATGCGATCATCTCTGTACCTTCTTTTTGTGGACTACGAAAAAGCATTTGACTCCATCCACAGAGAGTGCATTTGGGCTTAATTGGAGAACATAGGTGTGGCTAACAAAATCATTTCTATAATCAAAAACAGTTATGAGAATTTTAAATGCAAGGTTCTACATGAAGGAAAGATGTTCGAGCCTTTTCCGACAATTTCTGGGGTTAGACAAGGCTGTTTGTTATCGCCACTACTGTTTCTGATCGTTATAGATGCAGTAACTAATCGTGCGAATGAGAACAAAGCGCGTGGCATTGTGTGGAATCCTTTAGAACCTGGTTCTCGACTGGAGGGCCTAGATTATGCTGACGACAAATGTGAGCTCTCCCACAGGTCTATTAATATGCAAAGCAAACTTAAAGACCTGGAACTTGAATCCTCCAAAGTTGGGCTTAAGATAAATGTAGGAAAAACCAAAGAAATGCGGATAAACACAACGTCAACAGAGCAACTAAACTTCTTGGAGCATCAAGTTGAACGTGTTGAGGAGTTTACTTACCTTGGAAGTATAATATCTGAAAATGGTGGTACCCTAAAAGATGTGCAAAATAGAATAAAGAAGGCGCTGGGCTCATACACTCAACTTCGCAAGGTATGGAGCTCAAAAGACTACAGCCTCAGCACGAAAATCCGTCTGTATAAAGCTTGTGTCCTTTCTGTCCTGCTCTACGGATGTGAAACATGGTTTGTAACGGAGTCAATACAAAACAAACTGCGCGCTTTTGTCAATAGATGTCTTCGCAGAATCCTTGGGGTGTTCTGGCCCAATAGAATAACAAACGAAGAACTCTGGGCGAGGACGGATATGTACGACATAAATGTGGAAGTTCGGCGGAGGAAGGATGGATAGGACATACACTTCGTAAGCCATCGGACGAAGTATGTCACCAAGCTTTGGTATACAACCCCAAGGAAGTAGGAAGACCAAGAACCACCTGGCGAAGATCAACATTGGGTGAAATAAACAGGCTTGAACAAAACGGTCTTGAAGCAGACGGTCCTGGACGAAGATACAACAACATTGGAGAACTCAAAGAAGTTGCTGAACGAAGAGATAGATGGAGTAATCTTGTAGACAACCTATGCTCAGTATAGAGGCGGCTCGTAATCGAAAGACGACGGGCGAGGTTATATTATTATATTATTAATGGTATAACTATTTTCACATACAAATTGTTTGTATTGTTTTTGTCCCGTAGAACCATCACATCCCCATATACAAAAAAGAATTAACTTTGTGTTTCCATATTTCTTTAACTCATTTCCTTTTATTGATTGTAGCAAGCGTTCGGCTGTGTAATCAAGTAGAGATTGTAGTTGTACCTCTGCCGAAATTGGTGTGATTGTAATAGTGTCCACTGATGGCAAACAGTCCATTTTAGCAGCGGTTATGTGATGATATGCTGGATACATATTTGAGCCTTTTTCAATCGCACGCAATCTGAACTGAATATATTGCTGTTTTGTTAGTTTCAAATCCAGAAATAATGCTAATGCCTCCTCATTTCTGAACTGTTTTGCATCGCTCAGAGTTGGTATACTTTTAAGAATCCGATTTGTTCTCACTGAACTAGCTTTAACAACTTTTTCAATGATATTCACTTTTGTTAATTGCTTCTGTGATCGTAATTGATGTAGGAAAGATTTTTTTAGATTTGTACATCCACTCTCATCGTTAACATCTTTAAGTTTCCGCCTCTTAGATCTATCGGTGCAGTTGTCCAATGATTTGCGTGGTCTTCCAGCCTTATCTTGCTTTGCTGTTTCTGCTGCGACAGTAAATTGGCCTTCTAAGCAGTTTGCACTTTTTATATAAAAATGTTGTTTACTGTAGCTAACTTCCTTGTAGCGTTTTTTAGTGCTTTGACGAAACTAGGTAATTGCTCTTGTATTTTAACGTAATTAAGAACATCTACCTGGTTTTTGTTTCTAAAATACTCTTCGGCCAGTTCTTTATAAATGAAGCTCTCCATATTTTTCTGAATATTTTTATTTGCGACTGTTATTGCTGAAATACGACTATATTATATTATATTATATTGCTGAAATATATTATAAGCCTCTTCATAAGCCTTTATACTATACTATGTTTCTAGGTAAAATAAAAAGGTAAGAAAATGACATTAGAAAATGGCCTTTTCATAACCCACTACGCAAATGAATTACCCGAGTGTGTTTTCTTTACTACTTGCAGTAGTGCATTGTTAGGTAAAATAAAAAGGAATAAAAAAGGTATGATAAAAAAAAATCCAGGTTATAAATGAATTACATCCTCTGTGTTTTGACATTCTGACGTACAAATATATCAAGAGGGTGGTGTATTTTGTAAGCAGATATCATTACTTGTAATTGAACAAATAATGACTATTATAAGCTATAAAATACCTAAAGCACGTATTTAACACACAATTGTATACTTATAGGGCTGTTTAAATTACCGTAATTTGAATTTTTTTTTTTTGAGTAATTTCATTCAAATTAAAAAAAGTGGTCCACCCACGGGTCGTCAAAGGTGCAAAAGTATATATAGGGTTAAAGAGGACACTTTCAACTTTCTCCGGGTGGTATACGTTCCTTGTTCCCTTTTGTTTCCTAGAAGTTCTATTCCACTTAAGTTGAAATTTGACAAAAATATAGATTAAGAATACAGCGTAGAAAGCATATATGCTTTCTTCTTCTCTACCACGCCCCATTGAAACAAAATTAAAAATTTTCAGATTAATTGCAATATGTCTGAAAAATGACGTCAAATCTGAAAAATGCCGTCAAATCTAAAAAGTGAAATACGTAGAATGTACAAACCATACATCACATATGGCAACTCTTACGAAACTGATAATAGTGGAAATTAGAAGTATAATTGCAAAAATATTAAAAAATTCAAAAATACCGATTGTTTGTTTGGACAGAAATGTATCTTCTGAAATTAATACGAAGTAAAAGCTGTATGGTAAGAAAACTGATTCTTAACCACACTGCTCGTAGGCCTGACTTTAGGTGAGTGTTAAAGCGCGGACCAAAAAGTGCAATTACGAGTGTATGTGAGATAGACGCAGGTTCAAACCTCACGGCCGCCCTAAGTAGAAAAATTTCATATAGAGACAATCTATTCAATTATAACATAACAATTATCCCAATGTTCAATAAATTGCTGATGAAGGCTGAAATGCCAGAAACCGGTCCGATTAAGAATACAGTGTAGTTATGAATTTTTGAAATATATGCTTTTTTCTTCTCTACCACGCACCATTGAAACAAAATTAAAAATTTGCATATTAATTACAGTATTAATTGCAATATGTCTGAAAACTGACGTCAAGTCTAACAAAAATATAGTAGTTTAATAAATATAACCATTTTTTTTTTTTTTTTTTTTTAAACACCAAAAAAAAACACCTTTTTCTGAAACTAAAAATAGTTGAGTTTGAAAGCATACCACGCCAACTAGCAATAGTTTAACTTAATTTTTTGGCTACCTTAATTTGGATATATTAGCTACAAAATGGCATTAAATTTTAAAAAATCGGTGACAAAAAATTAGTCTTTTGGCCAATGAAATCAAAATTTCAGCCACAGCGCGCTGCCCAAGCAGAATAGCATACAGAAATGATATCCTTTTCTAGTAGTGCTAATAAAAAGAGTGTCACTTTGTTGCGAGTTAGATGCTGGTTAAGTAAATCATTACTTCCTTACGACTGCAAGTATCCTCTCCTATTAAGAAAAGGATCGCATTCCATTCAAATTTATTTTTTTTACCTAAATAAAGTTAATTGTCACGTTGGACCCAGGGCATAGCATGGGATTTCTCGTGAAAAGGTTTGGGTAATTGATGCTCGTCGATTGGCCAGAAAAGCTGCAAATAGTTGCATGGTTTGTTTTTATTTCCGACCAAGGTTAGCGAGTCAGATAATGGGCGATTTACCGAAAGATCGAGTAACATGTTGTCGTCCATTCTGGGTGTGTGGTGTCCTATACTTCATTGAGAATCAGAGGCAAATCGTCAATAAAAGCGTATATAGCTTCCAAAGCAGTGCATCTAGAAGCATTATCTGATTTACAAACTGATACATTATTATCTACTTTGAATAGGTTTGTGGGCAGAAGGGGTCTACCAAGGACGATCTGGTGCGAAAACGTCAAAAATTTCGCGGAAACGCCAACGTATGAAGCGAGAAAGACACGACTTCAGGAGGTAACATCCAAGCAAGGGATCGAATTTCTTTTCATTCCTCCATGAGCACCACATTTCGGAGGGCTTTGGGAAGCGGTCGTGAAGTCGGTGAAGTCGTTAATGCTGCGAACGATAAGTCACTCGAGCTTGTCATAGGAAGAACTTACAACAGTTCTCGTAGACGTAGAGGCCGTGCTCAGTTCCACAGTTTAGTCGTGGGAACAGAAATAATTTGTTACATGCAGTCAAAGTTCTTAATAACTGCACCTGTGTTAATATTCTTCTTCCCATCATTAGTTGCAATTCGACAAATTCGTACTATCCACACCTGTCAACCAGCGCATGTGCAACTGCCCAGTTAGGAATATAATTCATATAGGGTGGAATAAGTTTTAGTATTGACTCAGTTCTATTTTGAATCTTGAATAAAAAGAGCGCATAGCGCTTAAAATCCATTTTTTAAACTGTTAATTTTATTTGTAAAGGACTAGATGATGGATATCGTGGCATGGCAGGTTTATTTTACGATTTTACAAAGGCATTTGATTTAATTGATCATGACATCCTGCCACAAAAACTTAAGTGTTATTGTGGAAAAGAACTATCTCTTTGGAAAGTTATTTGAGAAATCGCAAGCAATTTGTCCAGATTGGTGCTCGTAAAAGTTCATTTCGTGAAGTTGAACATGGTGTACCGCAAGACAGCGTACTTGGACCTTTAATGTTTACTATTTATCTTAATGACTTACTGGTAAACTTTTTATATATGCAGATGATATTAGTTTATTTCACCCTTACAAGCATGAAACCGTAGCCAACGCATATATAGACCGAGATGCGGCATTAATACCAGAGTTTGCGAGAATAAATAAACAACTGCAAACCAATCTCGCTTGGAGTCAGCATATCCAGAATATTAGGATGAAAGCAGCCCAAGCTGTTGGTTTTCTATACAAATTTAAGAATAAATTTGATGGAAAAACAAAATTATTAATTTACAATGCACTAGTTCAAAGCCATTTTAATTATTTAGCTGTTTTGTATGGATATAAGAAAAGTTGTGAGTTAAGAGGGTTGCAACATATGCAAAATAAAGCTTGAAAAGTGGTAGCTAATCTGTCCATCACATATTCAACTTTATCACTATATACCGACGTTTTTCCAACTGTATTACCTATTTATGGCATCTACAAAATGCAATTACTAATGTATGTATGTTTTTAAGTGTTTAAACAGCATTGGTCATCATACCATACATTTTACGAGTTATCAGCATTCACTCAATACAAGGAGTAATATGAATTTGGGAGTAGCATGGTGTAGGTTGGAAGCAACGAAGCAACGTATTGAGTACATGGGTAGTCGTGAATATAATGGTTAACCGTCAAGTTTGAAAAATATAAATAGTATTTCTATATTCAAAACTAGCTTAAAGAATTTTTTACATCAAAACATAGAGGAACTTCCAATGTAATTGTAACTCATCTAAATGTTAAAATATTATTTTTTTTTATTTTTCTATTCTTTAAATTTTAAATATATATAGTTTTAATTAACACTTATTAAGTTAATAAATGTTAAGTAAGTTTCAAAAAATCTTTACAAACCCGAAGTTCCTTACTTTTTGATATGCGCTCAAAAAATAGAAAAACGTTTTTTATGCTTTATGGTAAGTATAGTTCTGATTTTATTCTTTATTAAATCTTTGTTTTTATAATAATAATTGTTGACATAATCAATTGCAAATTAATAAAGTTCGAAGAATTATTTGCATGACTTAAACGAAAATTGCAAAATATTGGTTTTAATAAAAGAAAGATTGCATTTTGTTTATGACCTATATATAAATTGCAAATTAATAAAGTTCGAAGAACTAAAAATATTAATTTGTATGGTTTAAATGAAATTGCAAAATATTGGTTTTAATAAAAGTAATATTGCGTTTTATTTATGACCCAAATATGAATTGCAAATTAATAAAGTTCAAAGAACTAAAAAGTATGAATTACAAAAGTATTAATTGTAGTGTATCAGCATTCCTTAAATTAGTACTATATTATTATAAGCTTTACAATAGGTTTCTTAATACATTACTTCTAGTTTGTTAAGCAAATGGCAAGCTCTTCACTTTTCCCGTAGGTGATGTCATAACACTCCCAGACATAGAGCTTACACCGGGTTCCAAGGGAAGTGAGGGTAAGTTAACTGAGATGGCCGTTTGTTTCACAGTTTTCTTATTTCTAATATACAGGTAGATGCACATTGTGATTAATATAATTGTTAATATGGAATAGGTGGTATAATTGTGAATCTTTTGTTTAGTTTTGAACTCGGTTATAATATTCGTATTCTCTTAGTGATAAGTTGGTATCATTCAATAATCCGGAAAGGATTTGGTATGATTACAATGTTTTGATACAATTTCTTACTGTACCATTTGTCAAGTAATACTTTACAGTTTTCAATATAGATTAGATAATTTCCCTTGAATGTATATGGGAACTGATTACAAGTTTGTTTAATTTCAATGTCAACATTAATGGTGACTATTACATTCGTTCCAACTTCCACAACATTGATATTTTCGTTAGGAATGTAGTTACAAATCATTTTTTCTTTTCTGAATATGTTTTGAATACATTTATCATTTATTTTTCTTAACTTAGATAGTTTATTAGTATCTTCGTACATATTTTTTCCATCTGTCAAATAGTTATTTATAGAATTTCCTTTCCTAGTCAAGTTAGGAATTTTAATTATAAAAATAATATCTGATTCTTTGGTTGCAACGTGAAGTTTGATGTTTTCCAATTTGTAAAGAGTTATACTAAAATCGGTAATTTCCTGGTCTGTCAGAATATCTCTATTTAATGTTCTCAATTTTGAAGCCAATAGTAATTCCCTAGCTTGTTAAACTAATTTCTCCAAATGTTCAATTTCGTATCTGAGATAAGCCTTTCGTGAATCTGTTTTAGTTTGATTGATCAATTCCATATTTTGAATAAGTAATTTAGTCTGTTGGTTTTGTAGATCAGTTAATGTGTAATCTGTTTATTTGATTGTTCAATTATGTTCTGATTATTAATAGTATTGATTCTAAGTTTTTCTTCAATTTCTGTCCTGTCATTATCATACATTGTTCCGTAAAGGTATTTCAATCCAGTTCCAAAAATATTTATCAATCCTCGTTTAATTCGATATATAGGAGTTAAACTCAGTAATTGTAGTCTGGTGTGTTTAATTTGGTGTTGTAAGTATGCGTCATCTAGTGTCATTATTTCGAACTCTAATTTGGCAATATAAGTTAAATAGTCTTCAGTTTTGAAAATATGTAGTATTTTTGAATAATTTTGTATTAATGATCTTTCTCAAAATTGCAATATTGTGAAGCCATTTCCCGGGTTTAGGTCAGTTATCATCAATTTCTGTGACATTACCAGCGTTATCATCACCAAGATCGTCAACAAGTACTTCCGATACCTAGAAAGATTTTTCCTTTTAATGAACTGGTCTTTGTGTATAATTTGCTTATTTTTTGTCATTGAGCTTTTCTACGGTTACCTGTTTCATTTTTGATGTTAATTTGTCTGCTTGGTTGGTTTTCATAACATCTTTGTTTATGTGTTCATCTTTTCTATCTTTATTGCGATATTCTAAAGTCTTATTCTTTTTGTTTTCAATTCTATCAAAAATCTCTTTTATGTTAATGTTATTCCTAATGTGTAAATTAATAGGTTTTTCGCCGGTCGTCATATGTATGCTATTGTTGTATGATTCTAAAGCTTGGTAAGGTAAATCAACATTATAAGCTATGTCCAAGTTTTCCTCGCGTTTTTTCAATACACGTATATTTTCATTTAGAGTTGCATGAAAGCCCTTTTTGTCCAGAAAGTCAGTAAAGAGAGCTGATTTGAAAGAGGTTTCGTTATCCAGGGTCAGGTTTTTAGGTGTTTTCATGTATATAAAAAGTTTTATGTAGCTTTTTATTAGTTGTAATGGTATTATATCATGAATGTCCTCAATCTTTGCATACTTAAAGAATTTGTCTATCATTGTGACATAGGTGGTAGTTTTATTAAAATACCATATATCTGTATGATAGTGCTCATGTGGAGCCTTTGGTGTTTCAGTTTTCTCTAAAGGCAGTCTAATTGGATGTCTTTCTATCTTAAAATTGAATATTAAGCAGTTATTAATGAATTTTGTAATTTCTCTTCTCAAAGTGGGATAATAAAATCTCCCTTTTAATTCCATATAAGTTTTTTTCTATATCTGGATGATTGTTCTCGAATTTATGGTGTTTTGCTGTAAGTTCTAACAGGTTTTCGTACTCTATATTTTCCCTTAATTGGTTTGTTAACATTATCTTTGTTTTAAATGGATTATTAGGATTTTCTCTTAGTTTTTTATATTCGTTTTGAATTTTAATTAAATCGTCTGTATCTTCGCAATAGATTCCAATGTCTCGTTGACTGTTGGATTCAGATAATATTTGCGCTATAATAAGTTTCGTATAGTTTTCAAAGGAAAATGTTATTCTAGGCTTCCCAAAGATTAAAGTTTTTGCAGTTTTATTATCGTTATTGTGTTTCATAACAATTTGATAGTTGAATGAATGTAAAGGTCTTTGAGATATTAAAAAGTGGTCACTGCTGTCTTCATCAGCTGAATGTAGGGTGGGTACAGGTGATTCACTGCGTTTGTCAATATTTTCAAAAATTTCCCTTTTCTCTACGTCATTATGTATCTTCCTGAGGTGGTCTTGCAGACAACGTGGTCTTTTCAATGTCAGGGTATCTCATAAATATATTTTTCAATTTATTAAAACTTTCCCTATAATCTTCGTCGTGTATATTGATAACTGAATTCTTTTTTAGGCGGAGTGTTAGAGGTTTTGCTATTTTAGCATAGTCAGTAGGGTGGCCGTTAAAAAAAAGAGTTCAAACTCTTGCTCCTTACCCCTAGAAATATGCGAATAGCAAAAAAAGTGCGAAATACTAAGTTTTGGGCCAATCAAAAAACATTAAGATGTCCCTCAACGCGACTGAAAATTTAAAGTTTGTTTATATGGGGAAAATATGATTTTTTTTTTTCAGATTTTACGAAAATTTCGTTCTAAAGTTTAATTTTTCTGACAAGTTGTTATATAATTCGGGATCAGTTTTAAATTGTCTTTTCAAAAAGCTTGAAAACATCAAAATCGAATAAAAACTCGCCAAGAAATAGCAAATGCCCTAGACCACTTTTGTGCCAAAAAAAACTATGTCACGAAATTAGATGGCATTTTTTCAATTTTGAGAAATTAATTAAAGCCTTAATTTTTTTTTTGTCTTTATACTTACATGTACTCAGATATGACGTATTGTTTTATTACCACGTTGTTAACCTATTGCGCATTGAGACCGAATATGGGAAATTTTTTTGATAAAATTTTGAAAACTACTTTTTCAAGTTTTAAAAAATTTTCTTAAACAAAATGGATCTGGTACTTTAGGATTTTGTTAAATGCATGTTAGATATTAACTGTGTGATTTTTTAGGCAAATCCCTATGCCAGAAATTTTTTGGCAAGTATTTTAGTTTTGCGGATTTGGAGAAAAATGGGATTTTTGTAAAATCTTCTGTATATGTACTCTTTCTAAATACTTTGTATCAAAGTCATAATTTTTCTACTTTTAAATGTTATATTTTATCTTAGTAGCCTAGGATTTCGGAAAAAAACAATATGACCCCATTAACCCTTTTGTAATTGGGGTCACATATGACCCCAAGCTAATAAAAGACAATTTATTCGAAAAATTCGTATATTTTGTAAGTGCTATTGAATTTTAAGATGCGACGCTTAAAATATAATAACGAAATGTGTAGAACTTTCGTTCCTAAAATTTGGGATAAATCCGAGAAAGTTAACCCATTAATGAAGAGCAATTAAGAGTTATAGTAAGTGGCGCTGTCTCTTCTGCGGTGGAAAAATGAAATTATCTTTTGAAAGAACAGTAAGGAAATTGACGGACAGACTTAGTGCATTGGAAACTCCAGCTCCTGTAGAGGAGTATAGACCAGTAATAATTGTTCCGGGTAGGGAATGCCTTGAATCTCTCGACATAATTAATCATTACCGGAATTTAGCGGCGAACAAGTTCGCTATTTTCATGACGGCAGGCCGCAATCGTCACATACAAACTCTTTGAGGGGCATGAAGTAGCTCAGAACAGTACCAAGCAGTAGCAATTTTAAGAAATAAGATTGTCGGCTCAGCCGACCAAATTTTGTCTTCAATTAATAGTTTTGAATTTTAAGGCCATATTACACGTCTGGACTTCACCTACGCATACAAAAAACCAATTTATTTAATAGAACAGGAAATATCTATCTTGCGACAAGGAAGATTGCCTATTGTTGAATTCTATGATGAGGTAGAAAAGAAATTAACACTTATCATAAATAAAACAATTGTGTTACATGAGGGAAGTGTAGATAAACTCGTTAAGTAAAAAGTATCGACAGGTATTTGTATCGGTATTACGTAAGCCAATGTGTGATATTCTGTTTTCGTCATGTTGACATGTTTAGTGCCTTGGCATTGGCCCAGGAATTAGAGGCAAAGCACGCTTGATATTCTTTTGCAAACTCATTTAATAGCCCAGCTGAATGAGGAAAATCCTTTACGCCACATCATTCACCTTACTATAGGCAAGTATAAAAACAGACTTGCAACTCACATCCTCCTATGGAAGTTGAATCTTCCACTCAGAATTTTAGACAAAGCACAAGTTCTAATTCTAATTGGAGGAATCCGCAGAACTCAGTAAACTGCGCAATATTTTAACAGAAATACTTACCAATTTCCATCGGGAAAAAGACTACACTAAAGCGGTAGACAGCCTCTCCCAAAATTACAAAGGATAAATCATTTGAAAGAAGAGGAGGGTGAAGAAGGTTTTTTGAAGAAAGTAGCTCCTGCCATATGTAAGTAGCGGGAAAAATTATATAAAATATCATAAAAATTTAAAGGGAATAAAAAAAATCGAGAACACATTTAGGGTTCAATCCATTCATGAGGCAACCGAAATAAGTGAAAAGTGTTTAATACATATTTTCGGAAGAAACTCTTTCTGAGTTAAAGACTTTTGATGTTATAATAGAATTTGATTTTTTTTAAGACAAATTGATGCGAGGTAGGACTTGAGAACTGGAATTTTGTATTATAAGGGTGGTGAAGAGAAATTAGATTACTATGATTGCAGGAACGTTTGCAATGTTGTCCATTGCGAAAATTATGTCAATGGCCCGAACGAGGATAACATTATGAAGGACATGTTAAGCCAACATTCTAAAGTTTTTACAAATCCAGATGAGGCATTACCATTTAATATATATGTAATTTCTACAATACGAACTATGAATAATGAGCCAGTTTATTCGAAGGCATATCCTTATCCAATAGCTGCTGCAGATTTTGTGGAAAAATCCAGGTTCTATAAAAAGGAAGTAAATTCCTTGGTTTTGTTGTATCAAGAGAGGGAATTAAACGTGTCCCAGTAAGATTAAATATATAATGGAATATAGGGTCCCGGGAACTCTTCTGAGTCTGATATCATTTTTGGGTTTATCGGGCTATTAAAGGAGGTTTATTAAGGACTTTGCCGCTATAGTGAACCACTAACGAAGTATTTAAGGGGAGAAAATGACCACATAGGGGCCAATCGATCGAAAAATATTAAAGTTCTGCTTTTCAATGACGCATTGTTGGCTTTTGAAAAAGTAAAAAGGGTTCTGTCATCTGAAGATGTTCTTCTACAAAGCCTTTTGACCTCACAACTGATGCTTTGGCATATGCAATAGGTGCAGTGTTATCACAAGGAGGCAGACCAATAACAATGATATCAAGAACACTATCATCTACGGAGGAACACCAATGAGAGAGAGCTCTTGGCAATTGTATGGGTACTTCAAAATCTTCGGAATTATTTATATGGGGTGAGGCAATTGAACATATTCACTGACCACCAGCCATTAACCCTTGCGGTGTCAGATAAGAATCCCAACATGAAAATAAAACGTTGAAGAGCGTTTGTCGAAGAATTCTCACCCAAATGTTTTATAAACGTGGTAAATATAATGTTGTTACCGATGCATTGTCCCGACAATACAGTAATGATATGCAGGATTCGGAGCATTCTTCGAATGTCACTCTACATAGCGAAGACTCTTTGACAGAAACAATTTCTACAGTTGAGAATCCGGTGTACTGCTTTCGAAATCAAATTATCCTGGAAGAATGAAATAATATAGGAAAAGTTACGAAAATTATTTTTAAGTCGATGTTAAGACATCAGTTGACATTTGGAACGATAGAAGATCTTGTAGCCTTGATAGGGGAGTGCATATATCCCGATGTCGACAATGGCATTCTTTATTATTTACCTATTTTAGGTATAATTCAGGACGTAGTTAGAAGCACATTCCCATCTGTAAAATTTTGTCATACGACGAAACAGGTAAAGGACATATTCAACGAATTAGAAATTTTAAGAACAGAACATAGTAGAGCACATCGTTCTATCCCGGAAAATATTGAACAGGTATTAAACGACTATTATTTTCCAAGTATGCCTAAGAGAAAAAATAGCATTAAATTGTAAAATCTGTACGGAAACTAAATATCAAAGACATCCAATAAAACCAGAAGTTGGAAAGACTCCGGTATCTTTTCACCCAGGGGAAATGTTACATATGGATATTTATTCCACTGACAAACATCAATTTTTAAATTCTCAAAGTTTGCTAATGTTGATCCTATTAAGACAATAGTAATTATTGACATTAAACAGGTTTTGCTTCAAATTCTTAATTGTTTTGAAAATACGAAAATCATAACCTTTGATAATAATAAAAATCCCTAAACTCTCAAACGATAAAATCCCTTTGAAAAGACCATTTTGGAGCAGAAATCTTTACAACTCCTCCTTTTAATACCACAACCAATGCGCAAGTAGAAAGATTTCATAGCACCTTAACAGATGTAGCCAGATGCACCAAACTAGAACAGGCTATAACTGATATTGACGAGTTAATTCTTCTTGCAACTGCAAAATACAATAGATCTCCACTCACTAACCAAGTTGAAGCCTGTCGAACTACCTACAGTAGTTTTGACATAGCTGCTCATCCAACTTTTGCACGAGTTTATGTGCAGATAAGCCAAAAACATTCTGGTTTCCCTCTTTCGTGTTTTTGAGATTTTAAAATGACTAAAGTTGGCTTTTAGCGCTTTTTCTATATCACAAACCGTTTTCTTTATCACAAAAATTTGACATCATCATTTATTTTGTGTATTTTTTTATCTCTCCATTAAAAGTGGGATTGTAAAATAAACAAACTTATTTATTTTTATTTATTTATTTATTTATTTATTTGGTTTCCTGCACAACAAGACTAAGAGTCTTATAATTAAAGTACAGGATCGGTATAATGTGATACAGTATTTAATGAAAATATAACATAGTTTATAATTTGTATAAAAATAAGATAACAAAAATTATTTTACATACATATATTCGAAACAAAGCAGAGTTATATATAAACAATATTTAAATGGTATTGAAAAATTGGAAAACTTGTTTCCTAAAATGTCCTGCGTTGCTTATATATTGTAATGTTGGCGGAAGCAAGTTCCAAAGACGTATGCATTGTATATAGAACTGCCATGCAGAGACCAAACTTTTATGTCTTATTTGAATTATAGAATTATTTCTTCTTGAATTAGAAAAGGATATTCGATTAAAAAGATATGTAGGCTCACGTGTAAATATAATCTTATGCATCAGTAGCAATGATCGTATCTTCAAGAGATCTGTAACGGCCCATTATGCTAAATAAAAACCTCCTTTGAAAAAAAGGGAGCAAAAGAAAATATACTGCCTTAAAATGCAACCTTAAAAAATAGATAAGTAGAAGTCAACCTGTTTTTATTTTTTTATCGAAAGAACGAAAAATAAACGAAAGAACGAAAGAAAAATTGTGGCGTGGTTGATGGTGTTTCCGCTCGACCTTTTTGGTACAGAGAAGTCGTAAAAAGAACTGTAACGCAACTAATTGATCTTACGATAAAAGCATATATTATTGTGTGTGGGTGACAACGATAAGAAAAGCGATACCAGTTGTTTAAATAAAGAAAAAAAAAGAGTTCAACAAAAAAGGAACTCATCAGCGTCGGCGTCTATCACATGGGGTTTAATTCAGAGGTTGGAAGCAAGGAACTGCTAAAGACACGGCCTCTGTAACATCAAAATCATTAGTACCCAAACGTGGCAGCTATCAGCATTGGTACACCATTACCTTTATCATCTCAGCCGCCGCCACAATCATTTTCATCGTCACTAAATGAAACAATACCTTTTGCAGCTAATGCTGTCGATCCACAATCTCGTAATTCCAAAGCTACATCGGTGGAGCCATTAAATGCATCTACGTTAAAAAAAAAGGTCTAAAGCAAACTCGTCAAAGGCTAGTTCATTTGCTGCTCCAACCATGGCGACAGCGATGATTTCAAAAAAAAATAAACAGTAATTCATATTTGGATATGGATGAAGGCTATGACATCTAAAAACAAGGACCAAGCAAAACATTCGTTTAACATACACCAAAGTTAATTTAAGTTTATTAACAACAACAACAACAACAAAAACATCACAATAACAACAACATTAAAATAACAATTCAGTCTCATCACTAAAAAGTAAAAAAAAAAAGTATCATAACCTACATCACCACTACAACAAAAAAAAAAGAAGAAATAAAAACCACAATTACAACATAATCAAACCCAAGCACCATCTCTGCTGCCGGGGTTTCCATCGAGCCGATGTTGAGGTTATACCCGACAGCAGGAAAACCCGACCAGAAAATAACAACAACAGCTACAAACATCACCACCACCAACAACAACAATAAGAACAGCAGTAATATCTAAACTCAGTTCAACATTTCAACAACAAACACTGCCCGAAACAACATCCGCTACAACATAACAGCACCAGCACAGAAGACACCACCGCTCTTACCAACCACAACAGATGACACAGCGATAATAACTACAATACAACCATCGAACTCAAGAAATGAACAGGTACTCTGTATTTTAGTTTAGAATATCATTTACGACAGGTTATACCAAAAGTACGAACTACATCAACAGACACAGACGCAGTATATCAGACAATAATATCGATAGACTCAAAAAAAAAACCAATAAAAGCAACAAAAAAAAAACCGGAACGTAGTCCTTCACCTCCCTTTCAAAAATTTATTATATAAAAATATAAAGAGAGAAGAAAAACCAAATGAACTATATCAATTTATATTCGTAAACTTTCAATATCTAAGAATGTTTAAAGTTTTTTTGATCCCTTTTTTTGATGTAAGATAAGAAAACAAAAACAGCAAACTAGCCCGAATTACTTAATAGCTTCAATCTTAAATTTTATATATATATATATATAAATGTATCTATATAATTAACCATTTTTTTTGATCTTCATTATTTTTTGATCTTCATATAAGAAAATATTTTTTTTGAATTTTAGCTTTATATGAATATATGAATTCATTAAAAAAAAGGGGTTTTGTTTTTTTTTGTTTTTTTGTACATTTTGTACGTTATAAATTAATTTAGCGTTTTAAGACACATATTTTTTATATAAAAAAAAAAAAAAGAGGTTGAACAAAACCCTTTTCCCTTTATTGTACATATTGTACATATTGTACATACTACATACAGACACATGTATTAAAAATAACTTAGCTTTTTAAGACGCTTAGTTGTTTATATAAAAAAAAAAATAGTAAAAAAAAACCTACCAACTTAAGTCAAATGTATCATTTTGTATATAACACCCCTGAAAAAAAATATAAATATATATAATTTTGTGGAACGTATCTACTAATTGGTATAATGTACTAAATTGAATTAGTTGACGATGTAGAATTTGAAGTATGGTAAGTTAACTCAGGGATGTCTTAGACTTTTACAATACAGGTATATAGACATCATAGATGGCTGAAACGATGCCATGACAGGGGAGGGCAACCTGTGGGTCGTCATCAACTTAGACCCAAAATTAAAACTAACTAACTCGTCCATCATATCAAAATTATCAAAATGCTATCGAATGTCCGTCCGCATCCGTTTCCGGTTTACGTTTATATTGGACTATTGTCGTGTGTTTTTGTTCTTTTCAGACAACCCTGGCACGAATATTTTATTGTGAAAAGTGAAAGCGAAAAATCCCACCCAATTCCGACGAGCCGATGCCGCGCGAACCATCCGTGCCTCTTTCGCTAAAGTAAGCATAATTCAGCTTTACATACTCACTTTATTGCATCACAATTGGCGCCCAACGTGGGGCAGTTTCTCTAATGCTGCACAAACTCATTTTTTTAATTTCTTCATCTGTTATTGTAAGTCCTGGAAGGTATACCCATATACCATGCCTGAGTAGCGACAATATGGTGGAAATTTTTCAAAGCAGTTTCTCTAATGCTGCACAAACTCATTTTTTTAAATTTTTTCATAAGTTATTGTAAGTCCTGGAAGGTATACCAATATACCATGCCTGAATAGCGACAATAAGGTGGAAATTTTTCAAAGCAGTTTCTCTAATGCTGCACAAACTCATTTTTTTTAATTTTTTCATCAGTTATTGTAAGTACTGGAAGGTATACCAATATACCATGCCTGAGTAGCGACAATAAGGTGGAAAGTTTTGAAAAATTGATAAACTAAATAAAGTAAAACCATATCGTATAGATATATGAAGAGTCAAGTACTATGACTATATAGTTAGAGGTTCTTTAGCGACTTCATATCATACGAGGAGACGAAGCTATATGAATTTTTTTAGACATTGTGTATGTCTTGTGATCCGTCTTTCCTTTATTCGATAGAATTTTGATAAAACACATGTTATTACATAATAAAATAGTAAATAACTGGTTTATTAAAACCCACAAAAAATAAAGATATGAAATTTTTATTAAATTTTCGATTTTGAAAACTTCATTTAGAAATCGTTAAATAACCATTTTAAGATCATTACATTTACTATTCTAATAATCTAGATTATGATTATATGCATTGAACTTAAAATATATTTTGATATTGTTATTTAACTACGAGTTAAAGCATCTAATAAATCGATTAACTGCCAACTTCAAAAACAAATCTACAGTAGTCAACTATATATATATCTGAAAAGAAAAATTTTTTTTGATAATTATAATAACAAAAAAAAAAAACAATATATATGTATATGAAAACAAAAAACAGAAGAGAGAAATAATAATAAAATTATTATTATAATAAAACATAGTCATTATTAGTCATAAGTATAGAAATACAAATATACGAGAAGTAATTTGGATTATTAGTTCCGTTCCTAATCAAACAAATTAACATATTCTCCATACACGACAACAAGAACAATCGGACCGCCACCACAGACAGATAAATCTAAGATTTTCTTTAGTTATACAACCCCATCCTTCAGTAACACTATTTTAATAACATTCAAATATTTAATAATATTCAACAACGGTTTGTTTCGAAATTGGTAAAACCCAAATATTACCAAAAAATATATATGCATACATATATACATATACAGATACATATATACAGAACAATACAAACAAAAAAACACCTCGATTTGATCGTCAACTATTTCATGGATAGGAATAATTATTGTAATTGCATTGCAAAGACGATCTAATTGACCTATCGAAACCCTCCAAAACATTTTAGCATCAAAAGAGTGATAGATTCTAGAAATTTTAGGATACATCTTTTTTATATAGAAAAATCCACTTTTTGAACATACTACGCTAGATCTCTGGTTTAAAAATATTTAGTCTTTCGTTCTGCAAATATTTGCACCATTTGGTTAAAACTGGTCATTTCAGTCGACTTTTAAGTAAACAAAAATTTGTATAAAAATGGATCAAGAGCAGAATCAAGCCCAAAACCTGATTCCAAACCAAGAAGGCAGAGTGTTAAGACCCAAAGGAAGAAAACAACAAAGTGCAACTAATCCGAATACTGACTCAACAACAGCGAGCTCATCTAATAACGTTCCACCGTTAACGTCGATGAATTGCGCGCTGATTCCTCAACTCAATAACCAAACTGGCCCCGTAACTCATTCGTCTCCTGAGACAGATAATACAATATTATCACCTCACTTCGTGAGCCAAGTAGCGCAAGGAATAAGGGTTCAACATAACGCTAGCCGCGTTCCTAGGCAAAACTACAGTACGAATCGTGATACAATAAATAACGAGAGAGTAGAATTAAGGGAGTCTGTGAGATCGTCTATTGGCAACATTCAAGCAACATTAATGCGAGAAGTACAGGAAAGCATGAGCCTAATTATCCTTCGACTTGTCCGTGAAACGTTAAGTTCCGAAAGAATAAACCCATTTGATGAGCCACTGCATCATCAACGCAGCCGGTCAAGTTTCCATGATCAAACTTTTAGATCCCAGCAGAGACCGCCAGATGAATCGCAGCACCAACAACAATTTATGACCCACAACATAGGTCATCAAAATTCAAGACCTCTTGAATTGGAAAAGTGGGAATTAAAATTCGACGGGACTAACAAATCATTCAGCGTCGAAGATTTCATTTTTCGAGTAGAGTCTCTAAGAGATGATTATAATTGCCCCTGGCCTATATTAATGAAGGGATTCCACCATCTCCTCACTGGAACTGCTCACACTTGGTTCTGGAACTTTAGGCGAATGAATCCAACCTGCGAATGGGAGAACCTGAAAAAAAATATAATCTTCAAATTTCGACGTTATGAAAGTGATTACGAAATTCAAAGACGCATTATGGAAAGAAGGCAACATCAGTCTGAAACTGCGGATATGTACATTGGCGAAATTACAAATTTAAAAAATCAAATGAGATTCCAAATTCCGGAGTTTGAACTTGTCCGAATAGTAAAAGATAATCTGAAAGATGGATTAGCTCAATTAATATATCCAATAACTGTTAGCACCCTCGATCAATTACTAGAAGAGTGCAAGAGAGCGGAAAGGAACATAGACAAAAGAAGCCAATACCGACAAGCTGTCCATTACAGAAAAGTTAACGAACTGGAGTATGAACCGCAATATGAAGATGACAACTATACAGTGGAGGCACTAAAATTAAATACACCACCAGCAAAACAGCTAATCTGCTGGAATTGCAAAAGCCGTGGTCACTCCTTCATAGACTGTTCATTAAACCAACGAAACCTTTTCTGCTACAAATGTGGGTTCGAGGGTGTAATAACCCCGAAATGTCCCAGATGCACGGAAAACCGGTCAAGGAGTGTGACGGAAACTGGTTCAGCACGCTCCAACCCAAAAATAAACCAGTAAAAGATTATTTTTTAAACTGGATCTTAGATTCACCAACGGAAAAACAGCAATCATCTGACGCTAGAAAAATATTAACACCCAATCGCACACAGATCTTGAACAACAATAATATAACAGAAAATGATAAAATAAACTGTGAACAACTTCCTTACACCAAAAAAGCGCAAAATAAATTTTGTATACCTCCAACGGTAACCAACAGCGTATGTTTACGGCAAAATGATTTGGACGAAAAAGAGATTGATAAAACGTTCCCATACCCAGCAACGATTATCAAAATTAGCGATAGAGTTCTTAACAATGGTTGTTTAGATGACGAAACATCCCATAAACCACACAATAATTTTATAAAACAAAAGCCCCTTACATCTTATGAAGATCGACTAAGAAACTATAACCTGAAAAGAGCTGAAATTTTCAAAGATTTTCATCCAAGGGCCTGTTAGACAGTGGAGCCTCGATTAGCTGCCTTGGTAGAAACTGCATGGAAAATATCAAAAAAATTAACGCGGAAATCAATGATTTTAAATCGTCCATTAAAACTGCAGATGGCAGGAATCACTTGATCGTAGGTAAGACCATTTTAGACATTCAAAATAAAGATAAGAAAGAGAAAATAACATTTTATCTAGTACCGAATTTACAACAGGAGCTCATACTCGGTTATGATTTTTGGCAAAAACTAGGCATAGGGATAAGTTTAGAAAGAAATTTAATAGACGAAATTTATATATCAGATGATGAACCAAAAATGCATACACTGACGCCAGAACAGCATACGATATTGGAAAATACAAAACTTTATTTCCGGTGTTTCACGAAGTACGGTTTGGGAAAAACGCATTTAGAAAAACACATAATTGAAACAGGGGACTCAACACCCAAAAAGATGAGGTATTACCCCGTCAGCCCAGCGGTTCAAAACCTCACATACGCTCAACTTGACCGAATGCTGCACCTTGACGTAATTGAAGAAGCTGCCGATGCAGAGTGGAATAATCGTACAACGCTCGTGATTAAGCCGAACAAAAACCGATTGTGTTTGGATGCAAGAGAATTGAACAGAGTAACAAAAAAGGATGCATACCCTCTCCCCAACATCGACGGTTTATTGTCAAGATTAGGTGACACTCACTACATATCAGCTATTGACCTAAAAGATGCATTTTGGCAGATTCCTGTAGAAGAATCTAGCCGACCCAAAACAGCTTTCACTGTCCAAGGCAGGCCACATTACCAGTTCAAGGTTATGCCCTTTGGACTGTGTAACGCGGCCCAACGCCTCTGCAGGCTCATGGATAAAGTGGTACCATCTCAATTGAAGGATCGTGTGTTTCTATACCTTGACGACCTCTTAATCGTGTCAGCAAATTTCGAAACCCACATTAAAATATTGAAAACAGTGGCAGAAAGACTAACGGCAGCAGGTTTAACAATTAATATGCAAAAGTCGAAATTCTGTTACAAAGAACTCAAATATTTAGGATACATAGTAGGAGGAGGAAAAATAAAACCGGATACCAGCAAAATGGATGCCATTCTTAAAATAAAACCTCCAAAATCTACCAAGGATGTAAGGAAATTTCTGATAACAGTAGGATGGTACAGGCGATTCATCCACAATTATTCTACACTGACCGCCCCTCTTACGGATTGCCTAAAAAAGTCACCTAAATTCGTTTTGTCCACAGAAGCTTTAAATGCGTTTGAAAACCTAAAACAACACTTAGTATACAGCCCTGTTCTCATAAGCCCTGACTTTGAAAAGCCTTTTTTGTCCAATGCGACGCGTCAAATGTCGGAATTGGAGCCGTGTTCTTCCAAAGGGATGCCGATGAGGGAGAACACCCGATCGAATATTTTTCCAAGAAATTGAATACGGCTCAGAAAAATTATTCCACGACGGAAAAAGAATGTCTCGCGGTTGTACTCGCTATAGAAAAGTTTAGGCAATACATTGAACTCATGGATTTTACAGTCATCACGGACCACTCAAGTCTTAAGTGGCTTATGAAACAGCAGGATCTAAGCGGAGGGCACAAAGGTACAAATTTAATATAGAGCACCGGAAAGGTAGTAAAAATGTGGTGCCAGATATGCTGTCACGTTTTGATATGGAGGAAATATGTTTGTATAACTCCCACATCATTAATTTTGATTCGGAAGAATTTAAAAATGCTAAGTACATGGAACTGAAGGAGACCATAGAGCAAAACCAGGAACGATTACCAGACCTCAAAGTGTTGGATGACTGTGTGTACAAAAAAGTTAAGTTCAATACAATCGAAAGTGAAGTGGGGGACAATAGTTGGAAAATATGGCTACCTGTTGAATTAACCGAAGAAGTCATAAGAAAATCTCACGTAGAAAACACCTCGCATGGCGGCATAGCAAAGACTCTTTATAACATAAGAGAATACTTTTATTGGCCTTCGATGGTCAAACACATCAAAAACTTTGTCAATAACTGCCAGATTTGCAAAGAGACCAAACACCCTAAACAAATTCTACGACCGGCGATGGGAAAAGAGGTCGTTACCCAAAGACCCTTCCAAAAGATATATGTGGATTTTCTAGGACCCTATCCCAGAACTAGATTGGGCAACACACACATTTTTATAGTTTTAGACCACAACACGAAATTCGTATTTTTAAAAGCCATGAGCAAAGCAACCACCAAAGCAATCAACAAATTTTTAGTTACTGAGATTTTTCATAAATTCGGGGTGCCTGAAATAATCCATTCTGACAATGGGAAGCAATTCACGTCCGAATCTTTCAAAGATCTGTTAAAACTTTTCGGGATCAAACACATGCGAACGGCAATACACGCACCGCAATCCAACGCAAGCGAGAGGGTTAACCAAACGGTCCTAAATAGCATAAGAAGTTTTATAAAAGATGATCAAACTCGCTAGGACGAGAATCTTTCTAAAGTCGACCGGACAACATATGATCACTCATGCTCAAGCTTATGAAATTTTGAGCAAATTGGGAGCATTAGAGGATGGAGAAATGAACATATTACCAAAATCATCACAAATGCAAATAATACACAATAAAATAAAAGAAAATCTACACAATGATTATGAACGCAACGCAAGAGAATACAACAAAAGGAGTAAACTCATTAATTTCAAGCCCGGACAAGAGGTATATAGGAAAAATTTTGTCCAGAGCAATTTCTCTAAAGGAATCAATGCGAAACTACGCAAACCATGGTTAAAATGTAGAATCAAAAAAGCCATTGGTAATAGCCAATACGAAGTTGAAAATTTACGAGGACAACCGATTGGTATAATTCATGCCCAACATCTTAAATATTAAACAAATTTAAAAAAAAAAAATAACCTTTGCGAACTCCAAAACACTTACTTTTTTTTCGATATAAACCTTGAAAGGAATGATTGAACACAGTTTAACATATACGTCAGAGAGGAAGAATTTTATTAAACATTTAACACTTAGCAATCCAATAAAATATAATTCGGCCAGCATGTGCGAGAATGGCAACAAATTATTTCATTATCAAATAGACTGATCCGTCAGCATCACATCACTTGCTGCAAGTAGATCTGTTCAACCATAACTTCACCGATTAATTAATAATTTTCTGTGTAGATAAGTTATCACCTTTATCAGCATTTCGACCCAGTCCTTGTTGTTACGAGAGCTAAATAGATCTCCATTACCCAAAATAACAAAGTTCTGAAAAGATATAAGCAAAAAAATTGTACAAGTTAAAAACATTAAACCATTAATTGATGATCGAATACTTATCTTGAGTGAGACGGTTAACCCAACATTTTGTTTCACAAAGTTTTCTTTGTCATGAACAACAAAACATAGTTTTATATATTTCATAATACTCAAAGTCCATTGGACTTCTCAAAACAATATTTTCGTTTAAGAAATCAAAAAAAAAAAAAAAAAAAAAAAAACATCGGTATGTCCACATAAATTCAAGAGCAAGGTCAATTCTTTTCATTTTTCTTCTGATTTTTTTTCACGTGCTCAAAAAGATTCCCATCTTGATTATATTCCCAACTCTTGCCGCTCCACAGGCATCACGCAAACAGCTGGCTTTGTAACGGCCCATTATGCTAAATAAAAACCTCCTTTGAAAAAAAGGGAGCAAAAGAAAATATACTGCCTTAAAATGCAACCTTAAAAAAATAGATAAGTAGAAGTCAACCTGTTTTTATTTTTTTTATCGAAAGAACGAAAAATAAACGAAAGAAAGAAAGAAAAATTGTGGCGTGGTTGATGGTGTTTCCGCTCGACCTTTTTGGTACAGAGAAGTCGTAAAAAGAACTGTAACGCAACTAATTGATCTTACGATAAAAGCATATATTATTGTGTGTGGGTGACAACGATAAGAAAAGTGATACCAGTTGTTTAAATAAAGAAAAAAAAAGAGTTCAACAAAAAAGGAACTCATCAGCGTCGGCGTCCACCACATGGGGTTTAATTCAGAGGTTGGAAGCAAGGAACTGCTAAAGACACGGCCTCTGTAACATCAAAATCATTAGTACCCAAACGTGGCAGCTATCAGCATTGGAACACCATTACCTTTATCATCTCAGCCGCCGCCACAATCATTTTCATCGTCACTAAATGAAACAATACCTTTTGCAGCTAATGCTGTCGATCCACAATCTCGTAATTCCAAAGCTACATCGGTGGAGCCATTAAACGCATCTACGTTAAAAAAAAAAAAGGTCTAAAGCAAACTCGTCAAAGGCTAGTTCATTTGCTGGTCCAACCATGGCGACAGCGATGATTTCAAAAAAAAAAATAAACAGTAATTCATATTTGGATATGGATGAAGGCTATGACATCTAAAAACAAGGACCAAGCAAAACATTCGTTTAACATACACCAAAGTTAATTTAAGTTTATTAACAACAACAACAACAACAACAACAACAACAAAAACATCACAATAACAACAACATTAAAATAACAATTCAGCCTCATCACTAAAAAGTAAAAAAAAAAAGTATCATAACCTCATCACCACTACAACAAAAAAAAAAGAAGAAATAAAAACCACAATTACAACATAATCAAACCCAAGCACCATCTCTGCTGCCGGGGTTTCCATCGAGCCAGTCAAAGACTCGGCCGATGTTGAGGTTATACCCGACAGCAGGAAAACCCGACCAGAAAATAACAACAACAGCTACAAACATCACCACCACCAACAACAACAATAGCAACAGCAGTAATATCTAAACTCAGTTCAACATTTCAACAACAAACACTGCCCGAAACAACATCCGCTACAACATAAAAGCACCAGCACAGAAGACACCACCGCTCTTACCAACCACAACAGATGACACAGCGATAATAACTACAATACAACCATCGAACTCAACAAATGAACAGGTACTCTGTATTTTAGTTTAGAATATCATTTACGACAGCTTATATCAAAAGTACGAACTAAACTATATCAACAGACACAGACGCAGTATATCAGACAATAATATCGATAGACTCAAAAAAAAACAATAAAAGCAAAAAAAAAAAAAAAAATCCGGAACGTAGTCCTTCACCTCTCTTTCAAAAATTTATTATATAAAAATATAAAGAGAGAAGAAAAACCAAATGAACTATATCAATTTATATTCCTAAACTTTCAATATCTAAGAATGTTTAAAGTTTTTTTGATCCCTTTTTTTGATGTAAGATAAGAAAACAAAAACAGCAAACTAGCCCGAATTACTTAATAGCTTCAATCTTAGATTTTAATAATACCTATATATATATACATATATATATATATATATATATATATATATATATATATATATATATATAATGTATCTATATAATTAACCATTTTTTTTTATCTTCATTATAATCTGATTAGCTAATTAATTAGTAACGTAGAAGTTATTTGAGACAACTTTAACAATAAAAAAAATAGCGTTTTAAGACACATATTTTTTATATAAAAAAAAAAAAGAGGTTAAACAAAACGATAATCTTCCCTTTTTATTGTACATATTGTACATACTACATACAGACACATGTATTAAAAATAACTTAGCTTTTTAAGACGCTTATTTGTTTATATAAAAAAAAAATAGTAAAAAAAACCTACCAACTTAAGTCAAATGTATCATTTTGTATATAACACCCCTGAAAAAAATATAAATATATATAATTTTGTGGAACGTATCTACTAATTGGTATAATGTACTAAATTGAATTAGTTGACGATGTAGAATTTGAAGTATGGTAAGTTAACTCAGGGATGTCTTAGAATTTTACAATACAGGTATATAGACATCATGGATGGCTGAAACGATGCCATGACAGGGGAGGGCAACCTGTGGGTCGTCATCAACTTAGACCCAAAATTAGTACTAACTAACTCGTCCATCATATCAAAATTATCAAAATGCATCCAATGTCCGTCCGCATCCGTTTCCGGTTTACGTTTATATTGGACTATTGTCGTGTGTTTTTGTTCTTTTCAGACAACCCTGGCACGAATATTTTATTGTGAAAAGTGAAAGCGAAAAGATCCCACCCAATTCCGACGAGCCGATGCCGCGCGAACCATCCGTGCCTCATTCGCTAAAGTAAGCATAATTCAGCTTTACATACTCACTTTATTACATCACAGATCGGAAAAATTCACACCGTAAAGTTTTCGTGCATACGGTGTTATGTGGGATGATCTTTTCAAATTGTAGACGTATCTTAATATAGAATAAAACGTAGTTGTTAATTTCCTAGAGCTAATAGAATCACAGCTAGCAAATAGTTCGCATCCGTACAACAAAGTTGGAATTAGATAGGTTTTTGCAAGTAGAACTCGTACATGGACTGGTGTAAGGTGTTGAGTTTTCCACAGTGATCGAAGCATTGAATACGTTTTTCCCGAAGCGACATTTATATGATCAGACCAGGTGAGAGTTTTATTGAAAATAATTCCAAGATTTTTGGTTTTTTTTGTGTAATTTCAATAATTTGACGGTTAAGCATAATATCTGGTATAGCAAGGGAAGGCACTGATCTTCGAGTAATAACGATGCATTTAGACTTTGAAGGATTGAGACATAGCCCATTCGCCAGAGCCCATAAGTGAATTCGATTAAGATCTACATTTAGGTTCGCAACACAGTTATTTAGTTCATCGAAACGACTGCAAACATAAAGTTGCACATTATCAGCATACATATGAACTTTACAATACGAAGTTGCCTAGGCAAATCATTTATATACATAGTGAAAAGAAGTGGTCCTAGAATCGAACCTTGCGGAACGCCCTTTTTTACTGGAAGCACATTTGATATTTTATTATTGGCGTTAACGTATTGTTGTCGATTTTCTAAATAAGACGATATAAGACGAGTTGCGGAAGGAGAGAAACCAAAAAAAGTTCTTAGCTTCATGCAGAGTATTTCATGATTCACAGTATCAAATGGCTTTGAATGATCTAAGAGCACTAGAAATGCAATGTTACCACTATCAATATACCCACGAATATCTTCAGACACATCAATGAGTGCAGTTATACAGCTATGTTTAGGACGAAAGCCTGATTGTCTGTCTGAGAGTAGGCCCATATTCTTGACATGTTTTCCAATTTGCTGATACAATAACCTTTCAAGCACTTTAGACAAGTATGGTAGGATAGCAATGGGACGATATTCTTTATTTGATTTAGGAATAGGTAAAATTTTAGCATTTTTCCAACTTTGAGGAAATACACTTTTTGTGATAATAGTGTTAAAAATATGGGTAATTTGAGGTTGCAGTTGAGGGATAATTTCCTTTAAGAATCTGGGATGTATGTTATCAGAACCAACAGCATTAGATTTCACAGCTTGGCATGTGAAGAGTACTTCCAGTTGGTTTACGCATTGAAAACAAAAAGCATTTTCCGATAAAGTTGAACTAATATCAGTATTGCGGGTATAATATCCATCGTTTATTGGGATTTCAGGAATATTTGTAAAAGATTCGTTAAGCGAATCAATATTTATGTCAGAATTGACAATTTCCTTAGATTTGCCGACACCAATTTCTCGTTGAGTTTCCATGTTTTTTTAGAGTGTGCAGCAGAAATAAATAGGCTAGAGTACACAGAAAAAATTGGGAAGCAAATCTTAGCAACAATATTTTTATTCAAAACCAAAATTCATGGTGATAAATGGGTTTGTCAATCTGATTAAATTATTAGTCAAAAACAAACGTTTTAAAAATAGCACTCGATAAAATTTAGTGATAAATATATTTGTCAACTTGCAAAATGAGTTCGAAAAAAAAATTATTCAATTGGATTATATTATAGTTTGTGTTTGTCTGTTTACCGTTACATTTTTTTTGGTTGTTGCTATGCTACACAATTCCAATTAAAAGAAGTAACAACAAACACTTTTGCACGCTCATTCTTGCTTCTCTGCTTACCAATACGTTTGTTTTTTTTTTTGCAGAGAACATGTGCGATAGAGAATGATGCATTTTTTTATGTTTTGTCATATCTAGGTCAGTGTTTAAGATAACATCAACGCGAGTGGACGTTTTTATGACAAGTGAAATTTTAAATGAAGAGTGCTCCTTAAAGAAATATTAATATTTTTACAAGAGTTAAATTTACCAATAAAATGGTTTGTGTTGTTAAATGTTCATTTTGCCAAGAGACGTTCAACTCTTCTTCAACATATTTTGTCCACCTGAAGCAACATTACACACCTGTTGGTGTCGAATTTACTTGTAATTTCGAAGAATGCCTTTCAAAATTTTAAAGTAAGGGAAGTTTTAAGAGGCATATAACAAATCATTTTCAAAAAAATTCATTCCAGCCCATAACGCGTTTGTCGGAAAAATCAAAAGAAACAAATTGTGATGAGAATTGTGAAAAAAAAAGATATTTTTATTAAAAAATTTGATTATAAAGATTCTTTTAATAATGTTATTGAGCTGGCTAACAGATTCATAATTCAGTTACACTCCAATAATAATTACAGTCGTTCAGACGTTATCAATTTACAAAAATCTATAGAAACTTTTATTGTATCTCCAATTTGTGAGTTTGTAGAAAAAAGTATAAATAATGTGGTTCTCAGTGCTGACTTTACATCAAAAATGGTAACTGATATAAAAGGATTGTTCAAGAATGTACACTCAGACTATATGCTCGAAAAATCGTTGGTTGAACGAAGCCTCATAGAAAATATTCAAACGTTTGCTATTGAAGATTCACTTAATTCTGAGGGATGTTTAATGCCACTTAAATTTCAGTTTAAAAAGATTTTCGAAAAAGACGATTGTCTGGATAATGTTCTGACTCACATGGAAGTGATAGAAAAAAATACAAGAAAAACCAATTATATACAGTCAGATTTGTGGAAGCAAAAAAAATCCCTTTACCCAAATCACAAATTAATACCATACTTTCTGTACAATGACGATTTCGTTATCAATAACGCTTTAGGAGCAAAGGCAAAAAAGCAGGCAGTATGCAAGTTTCTTCAAAATTAAGTGAAGTTTTTCTTGCTTGCACTGTTCTTTCAGCAGATGTTAAAAAAAGCGGGAACAAATGTTTGAATGCTCTTGTGCAATCTATAAGGGAAATGGAAATATCCGGAGTAGAAATCTGTACCAAAACTGGACCAAAAAAAGTACATTTTATAATGGGTCTCTTGTTAGGCGACAATTTAGGACTAAACTGCACTTTGGGTTTTTCCAAATCGTTTTCCGCAACCCACTATTGCAGGTTTTGCGAAATAAAGGAAGTAGATGCTCAAAAAACTTTTGTCGAAAGTGACACACTTTTAAGAAACAGAATAAACTATCAAAACTCTATTGGCAGTGACTCAACATGTGCTACTGGTATAACAGAAAAATGCATTTTCAATGAAATTCCGTCCTTCCATGCAACAAAAAATTTTGCTGTTGATGTCATGCACGATATATATGAGGGAATTTGTCATCTCATACTAAGCAAAGCTTTAGCATATTTTGTAAAAAGAATGAAATATTTTACTATAGATGAATTAAACACTAGAATAAAAAATTTTAAATATTTTAAAAGTGATAAGGGAACGGAAAAGTTCAATCTAACACAGCAGGAGATAGATAACTGTAAGCTGAAACTGTCTGCTAGACAAATGATGTCTTTCTGTTTTTATTTTCCCATTCTTTTTGCAGAGTATATACCCCAAAGTGATGAAATTTGGCAATTTTTGTTAAATTTTTTTGAGCTTATTGAAGATTTGTTGTGTTACGAAGTGTCAGATTCTTCAATTTTAAAAGTAAAACATAAAATAACAACTGTAGTAAGTAGTTACCAAACATTATTTAAATGCAACCTCACCCCAAAATTTCACTTCTTACTTCACTATCCAAGAATAATGCTCATGTCTGGACCGTTAAGAAATTTTTGGAATTTCAAGTTTGAAGGGAAGCACAAAGATTTTAAAATATATGCCCACATAATAACTTCGAGAAAAAATATCCCGAAAACGTTTGCTATTAAACATCAGCTTAAATTTGCCAATTTTCTTTTAAATAGTGAAATAACTGCAGCAAATATATTCAAAAAGGAAATTAAAGATAGTGCAATACAATCCCAATTATCCAATATGCTTCAACTTAAAAATATAGCTATTTTTTCAGAAGCAAAACTTGTGGGTTCTATTTACGTTAACAAAAGCTTTGTGAGTACATTCAAAAATGATGTGAATATATTTCGAGTTGTTTTTATAATACAACTACCAGAAAACAATATAGCGTTATGCTGCTCAAAAGTAAACAGTCAGTATAATAGACATTTTGGAGCTTTTGAAATTGGCACATCTTCAGCAACTCTGGATATTGTTTCCTTCAACGAAGTAATAGGTCCCCCTGTTGAAAAAATATCAACTTCTCTTGGCAAAACTTTCATTAAACTAAAGGAATTTTACCAAAGTGTATATTAATTTTAAATTTTAACTCGAAGGAATATTTACAAGTGGAACATTCTACAGCTGTTAGAGATGATGTGTACGAACTATTAAACCAGTGGAATTTAGAGCATCTATATAAACATTTTCAAGGTTAGTTTTTAAAAACAGCTAAAATAATTATTATTTATAATAAAAATAAATAAAATTTTCCTTACAGATCAACGCATAACAATGAAAGTTTTAAAAATGTTTAAACCAAAACATGTAGACTTGCTGTTCCTTGGCCTTCCGTTAGGTGATATGGTGACATTTGAGTATGAATTTGAAAAATGGAAAAAGAGCATTCCAGTGGAAATAAAGAGGAAGAAATTATTCCAGCTGTCCATAACCACCAAGATTTTTCGGTTATGGACATCCTTAAAGGGACAGAACATGGAAAGGCAATACTTAAATACTACGAGAAAAAAAATTACCTACTTGAAGAACATCGCAATTTGCTAATAGACACTATTGCTAAATACGTTGAGGCCAAGGGTATAAAGCTTTCCATTACTCAGTGTGCTGATATGGAAAAAGACATTTGTACTATTTTCACTTCAGAAAAATTGGTGAGTAAAAATTATTTGTAATCCAGTGTTTTTCAGAATAGAATTAATGACCAAAACGTAAAGGAATTCGCATTAAAATTTTTATTATAAAATTCAGAACAAATAATGCTCCAAAAAGCATATTTTCCAATAGGGCTTTGTGAAAGTCACGATATGCAATTTATGTATTAAACCTAAAAATTTCATATTTCGCTAATTTATTCGACCATTTTAATATTTCAAATAAAATTATTCACATTTAAGGTCAATTTATAATTAGTACTTATTTTTATTTTCAATATTACGCTACTGTGTGAATAATTTTATTTGATAAACTAAAAATGTCATTTTAAATCACTATACGCTTTGCTTAAAAAATCCCACCGAATTTATAAACGCTGTTTTTATAAATAAATTGTTTCTTTATGAAGGAATATTATACCACGGGCAAGAGAGCCAAACTTTATAATAAAATATTTAATCTTAAGCGGCTTTCAAAGGGCATATTTGATGACGACGAAGAACCTAAAAGAAATATGCTTCATACATTCGGTAAGTTTTGGCGACTACCTTATATTTCATCTTATAATTTTTATTTGAAATTCAGTTCCAGAAGCCGATGCAGCTTTAGCTGTTCAATTTCTTCGTAGCGGAAAAGTTTCAAATGAAGAACTGGACTTATATTGGAGAAAATGTTCACAGCTTCGATTTCTTCAAATAGAAGAGTCGAAAATAACAAGCGAAGTATTCGAATTATGGCCCGAATATTTAAAGCCTTCTGGTTACCAACTTGTAAGACTGTCTTAAAAAAATAAAAGTAAGTTTTTTAATGAATTAAACTTTTCTTAGGTTGACATCGATTTTAAGCTCAAATACCCAGGGGCTCGAGATCTTAAACTTGTATGGTCTTCTTCAGAAAGCAAATTGCTTAAAATGCTTCAAACAAAGATCACCTCTGCGTCAGTTTCAGCGCTGCTTAAACAATTGCGTGAAAATGACGAAGGTAAGATATTATTTTAGCATAATTTCAATTTTTATTTTTTTTTTCTTATTTTTTACTTAATATATTTAAACTGTTTATTTTCTTTCTAGAATCAAAAGTATTTTGTATTTGTATAGTCTTCACCATTTACTTCCACCTCAACTTAAGGTTGTAAGCGCAAAAGGTGGATCAAAAACGAGAAAAAAGTTCACAGTTGCAGATTCACAAGAATCGTTTGCTATTGTAGCGGAAACGATGCAAGAAATAAATATGAAATTGAGCCTTCTACAACTGCAAAAGCAAAACATTCAGCCAAGATTATTAGTTGTGGGTGAACTTACTAATATTAAGGAAATATTGGTGTATTTCGATGGTATACGATTTCCTATGGTGAACATATTAACAGCTGTCGATGTCGTCTTTAAAATATTCTTCGTATTTCATTTGGAGTTTCCGAACGAATCGGATTTATTTTATTCATTTTTGCAAACTTTTTTTTACCAAATAGATAGTAATAAAAAGAATTCGAAAGTTCTAACATTTATTAACGATATTTTGCATAAAAATTAATATGTTTTTTATAATATATGTAAGTTACCATTGTAGTACAAATATAAAAGTACAAAAAAATAGATTTAAAATGCAAATTAAAAATATGTAATACAAAAATATGTATTAATAATGGATTTTTTTTTAACGCTGAATAAAAACTAAAAACAAAATAAAAATTCTTTTAATAAACAATAAATCTAATCAAATATTCTAAAAATTTATTTCAAAGTATAAAAAAAAATTAACAAATAGGTTCGTTGGATTGACGAATTAATTATTTAATTTTTTTTTTCAATTTGACAAAAAAATGTATCAAGTCAACAAATAATTTTGTTGAAAATTCTTGTTAAGTTGATCAATGTTCTTGTTAACCCAACGATCACTTTTGTTGAATTCGTTTAAGTACATCAACAATTTTGTTTATCAATATGATATTTTCTTTATCGATTGAAAAAAAAAATATTTTCGATAAACAACTTACAAATTCTGTAGTCCATATGATATTTTCTTTATCGAGTGAGAAAAATAATATTTTCGACAATTGATCTACAAATTTTATATTCAATATGACAAAATTCATTGTTAGTGAATAATTGAAAAATTTTTTATTCAGATCAACGAATTTCGTATTCAAATTCGATAATTTTTGCTTCCCAATTTGTTCTGTGTAGTATGCAGATTTAGCAGTTTTTATCATTTTATTTACTTGTTTTCTAGCTTTGGAATATTCGTCATATAAATTATCTGTTTTAAACAGTTTCCAACTTTTAAAAGCTTTATCCCTTTCACAGATTTTATCCTTAATCTGTTGATTATTTTTGTTATTTTATTTTGTTGTTTTTAAAGGTACAGATTTGTGGAACATATGTGCCAAATTTTGTTCTAAAAAACTAACCTGATTGTCAACATGTAGTAAATGGAGTCCCAATCAATTTAAGATAATTCGAATAACATCGCATTTCGATCCATTTGTTTAAAATCATAATAAGTAACAACGTCATCCACCACTTGCATTTTAAAGTCAAATGATAGAAAAATTAAGTCGTGCTTTGAAAAACAAGCTCAGAGCTGATCATAGAGTAAGATTTTCTTTTTGCTACTGACAAAGAAAAGATCAAGTAACGAGTTACTTGTAGCAGTAAAATGAGTTGGAACTGTAATGTTAGTTGCAGAAAGGCCAATTGTCTAGTAAAATAGTCTCATTGATAACGTTTGAATTAAAATCCCCACATATTATAATATCTTCATAATTGAGAGTTATAGTTTCAAGTATATTTTGAAAAACATCAAGGTCTATTCTTTTATTTGGTCTATAAACACATCCAACAAGTAATTGTTTTCCATGGGACGAAACTTCAACAAATATATGTTCAACCTTTTCATGAGGTTTAGATTTGCTATGAAATTTAACAAAAATAGCTACACCACCACAACGAGTATTCCTACCACAGCGAAAAATTTTGAATCCGGTTAATGCAATCATTTTATCATCAACTTTTTCATTGAACCATGTCTCCGACACACATATTATATCAACACCTGAGTTCTCAAAGATAAACCTAAATTCATCAACCTTATTATTAAGACTCTGCGCATTAATATGGCATATATTTAAACCTGATCTTTGTTTGCATAAAATAAGAATAAGATTATAAGTTACGTCTTTGGAACTGAAAGATAAACTATCGCCGTTCAAAATCATTATGAAGGATTAAAAAAGCAACGCAAGGATAAAGAAGGAAGAAATTTACAAAAAGTGTTAGAAAATTTTAAAAATATATCAAATTTGTTACGTATATAACAAATAGTAAAAATAATAATACTAATAAAAGAATTAATAAATGAAGACAGAAATCCCAATTTACTATTAAAACCATTACCAAATCATCAGTTGTTGGCAGGAAAACATCCATCAGGAAAAAATTGTTTAGTCCTTCAATAGTCTCAACTCTAACTGGTTCGTCATTACCATTGAATCTAATATAAACTAAACCTCGAGTAGTGTATGCTGTTTTTATCAGCCCTTTCCTTTTATATTCAATTGCAGATCGAAGTATTTTATGATTAGTGGTGGTCAACTTTTCATTGACGTAGAAGGTGCGATCGCCACCAAAGCCGAAATGTGATAGTTTCAGTTCAGTCTTGTACGCTTTATGGTAATTAGAGAGACATTTCAATATGAAGTTTTTGTCGTATGGGGAACAGAGTTTGACCATAATCACTGCATCAGGACAAAAATTTGTATCTTTGTTGTTGTGGTTCTGGAGACGATATAGAGATTTAATGGCAGGAGTTGGAATATTTAAAACGTCACATATTGCTTGAAATACTTCAAACAAGTTTTCATCTTTTTTATACGGTATGCCATTAATACGAAGATCTGACGCGACGACAGAATTTTCCTGTCGCTGTATTTGTGTTTTTAAATTCTGTACCTCATTCTTAAGGCTAATAATTTCATATGCGACAGTTTCGAGTTTTGTTACACGTTGATTTATATCTAAGATGTCACTCTTCCGTTCATCGAATCTCTTGTTAAATATTTTTTCTAAACGACCTTCACTTTCTTAATACCGTCTTTTTCACTCCACTTGTTTTGATTTCGTTTTTCGTAAGAGGCAGCTAAATGTGATTTTTTTATGAAAACAATTTAAAATTTTCAAAAATATGAGGCGCTTATCTTAAATGTGCAGGTACAAAAAATGCACTTAAAGAAAAAAAATTGTTATTGAATTGTGAAAATAAAAACCAAAACAAACATTTTGTGCATTTATAGGCAAAGTGCACTTAAGAAAAAGGCAGTTAAGTCAAAACTACTGTACAGGTCTTAGAACTGAAATCAAGGCTAGGATAATAAAAGCACAGGAGGACGAATTAAAAAGGAACAATAAAGGGAAAGTCACACGCATATTTTGTCCGGGAGACAAGGTCTATGCTAAGACCAACAAAGGAATAGGCAATAAGTTTTCTAGGGCTTTTGTAGAAAAAGCGGTACAGAAAGAGTTGGGATCTACAGTTTTAATTGACAATAGGAAGGTTCATAAATGTAACTTGAGATAACGATAAAGTTTTCATGTGTTATTTTTTTGTCTTTACCAGTTTTTATATTACTAACGGTGACCAACGAAATGGACAGTATGATATTCGACTTTTCTAAAGCAAATTACAAACCTGTAACTGACGGGAGAACAATTTTTGAAAATTACGACTACATAACGCATTGTACGAACCTAATAAATTATTGCAAATTTTAGAGGATTTGCTTCATGTTTTTCCACAGTCACACGTAAAAGAGATTACACAGTCAGGCATTGACAAAATTTCTAATCAAATCGACACACTCCAGAATCATCATGGACATGATAGGAGCATAAATATAATAGGAATAGCACTCAAATATATTGCAGGAACACCCGATTTTGATGACTTTAATGAGATTAAATATAGAAAAAGAACATTAATTGAAGCAAACGAGCAGCAAATATATATCAACACACAAATACAGAAACAAATTAACGAACTTACGGCTACTGTAAATAGAATTATAGAAAGAAAAAAGGAAATTGAAATTGATACAGAACACTTATTTGAACTCATTATCGCTCGGAATACGGCAATAATAACAAACTTGGACAACAGTTTTTATTCTATGATTTTGGCCAAATTAAATATTGTAAACCCGGTTATTCTTGACTCGGAAGAAATTTCATCTCAACATATTTATCACCGAACGTATTTCAAATGTAAGTATAAGTGATATTATAAGTAATTCTAAGATGAAGATTCTGCAAAATAAAGATTTAATTTACTTTATAATTAAGTTTCCTAAAGTTCAGAAATTATGAAAGTTAGTTAGGGTATTTCCGGTGGCACACTTCGAGAAAACAATATTTTTGGAAACCAATACGGTTGCAGACTGTGGCGACTTAACGATTCCCGTGGCTAATGGTTCAACGGCACTAACTGCTAACTTTTGTAAAGTACAAACAGATGCTGCATGCGTAAAACAACTATTCAACCATCACAAAGCGACTTGTAAAACAGTGTTCAACAAACTCGAACCAATCACCAAAGTTGACAGTGGAGTTATCATTATAAATTCCAACATAGCAAAGATTCAGGAAGCATACGACTCGCTCGTCACAAAAAATCGCATATTCCTAATAACTTTTGATAAGGGAGTTAAAATAAATGGTACATCTTTCATTAATGAAAATGGAATATCAACAATCCAGCATGGAAATCCTTCAATGCAATTTATCAAAATTATCGAACACCTAGAGGTTTTAAGCTTGCCATATTAGCATGATGTTAATATAAAGAATCTTCGACACATTGAAAGACTACATGATGTCGTTCAGACTCGCTCTGCCCTGGGGGGTCCGGTATTTCTGATCAAAACAATCACTATTGGCATTGTCGTACTATGTACGAAACTAAGGAAAATCAAACGTAAAAGTGATAAAGGGCAGTTAAAGCATGGTTCTCACCACCTTGAGAAGATATGTGATCAAACCACAGTTTAGTCGTGAGAACATAAATAATTTCTCACATGCAGTCAAAATTCTTAATAACTGCACCTGTGTCAACATATTTCAATTTGCTGGGAATATTCTTCTTCCCATCATTTGTTGCAATTCAACATATTTGTACTATCCACACCTGGCAACCAGCGCATGTGCAACTGATTAACAACAGCAGCAGCAACCATCTGTAATTTCTCATCATTTATTGCAATTCAACAAATTCGTAAAACCAACACTTGTCAACCAGCGTGTGTGCAACTGTTTAACAACAGCAGCAGCGAGCATCAACAGTTTGTGCCCAGTTAGGAATATAATTCATATAGGGTAGAATAAGTTTTAGTTTTGACTCAGTTCTATTTTGAATCTTGAATAAAAAGAGCGCATAGCGATTAAAAAACATTTTTTAAATAGTTTTTTATAAAAAAAAGCACATAGTGCCCAGGAACTATAATTTATACGAAGACAATATCCATTCACAGAAATGCTTGCTCGGCAAAATCGAAGAGGTAGAGGTCAGCAGCGACGGCAAAGTTCGAGTCGCCAGAGTCAGAACCAACATCGGATTATATAGGCGGCCAATACAGAATTTAGCTCCTCTATATTTCTAATATTTCTTAGCCTCGTAAAAGGGGGCGGTGTTGCGGTAAGATATTTACCTTATTTATATAATCTAAATTAGTATTTTATTATTATAAATTAAATACATCACTTATGAATTTCTTGTCGAGTAAAAATGGCAACGCATATTGTTAGCGTTTAATGTATCATAAAAGTAATACAATTACTACTAAGTACACATTGTTAATTGCTTGTTGCATAACATATGCATATCGAATTTATGAGCTATGCATACACATTTTTGAATGCTTGTTGCTTTTTTTTTTTGTGCTGTGCCGAATCTGCGATACCCTCCACCTGCGTCTGAAACTCAATATTATTTATTTATTTAAGTCTATAGGCAGACTAAATACGTAACGCAAAGAAATTAAATTAAGTATTCAAATGTAAAATAATTTTTCTTTTAACAACATCATTGCTCTCAGAGATATTTATAGTCATTGTTGACATAAACAGTATTTTATATTTAATAGCTGGAAGTTACGAGTTGGTCTAGTTGGAACGCAAAAGTTAAATTTACCAATCAAGAACTCATAATCAACATCGCCACGAATTAATCCAAGCAGAAATGAGATACTCAGCATCACTCGACGACTTTTTAAAGTTGGTAAATTAACAAGACCAAGTCTATTAACATACCTTTTGATCAACGCAGTTGGCATTGTTATTTTTTGTATATAAATTTAATTTAATTTAATTTAATTTATTTAATTATTTTTTCCATTACAACAAGATTTACAATCTTATAATTAAAGTAATGGATTTTTACAAAGTAATGATGAATAAGTACATTTAAAAATACACAGTATATAAATAGTACACAGTATAACAGAAAAAAATTAATTTAATAAATAAAACCCAAAAAGATAAAAAATTAATAATAAAAAAAATGGTTAATACATATGAAGCATAATGGGTTAATTTAATAAAAATATATAAATAAATAAATATAAATATAAAAGAAATAATTTTTTTTTAAAAAGAAACAAAATATATATATAAATGAGAGCTGAAATCAATTACATTTAATTAATTATGAGTTAAATTGAAATAGTTCTTTCCTAAATTGCTGAGCGTTGCTTATAAATTGAATGGACGAGGGTAGCATGATCCAAGACGAACTGAATTAATATAGAACTGCCACTCAGATATTAAGCTTCGATATCTTAAGTGTATGATATCGTTCGATCTTGGTGAACGTGTAAAAAGTAATCTTTCGGACAAGTAAGGCGGTGCACGTGTATATATAATTTTGTGTAGCAGTAATAGCGTTCTTATTTTCATTAAATCAGTAAGAGTCACCCCATATAGTTTTTTGGAATATTGAGATATATGATCATATTTTCTTAAATTAAAAACATATCTTAATATTGCATTATACGTTGATATTAGTTTTTTTCGACTTGTAAAATCGCAACTTGCATATATTTCACATCCATATAGTAGAGTTGGTATTAAGTAGGTTTTTGCTAATAAAATTTTAATCTTAAGTGGTGTAACATACTGGGTGTTCCACAGTGTCCGTAGTATTGCATAAGTTTTCCCTGCAGCAGCATTTATATGGTCGCACCATGTGAGAGTGGAATTAAAAGTGATACCAAGATTCTTGGCTGTTGATACAATTTTTATTTTTTGATCATTAAGCATTACAATCGGCTCAAAAGGTAACTTCAAAGTCTTCTTAGCTATTATTAAACACTTAGACTTTATAGGATTAAGACACAAACCGTTTATATTTGCCCAGTGATGAATGTGTTTCAGATCTCTGTTTAGTTTTTCCAAACAATCATTTATGTTGCTTAAATCACTACTTATATAGAGTTGTACATCGTCACCATACATGTGGACATTACAGTATTGTAAATGTCGCACTAAAGACATTTGATGCTGACTATTTAAAGAAGTTTAAAAATTGCAGCATGACTTTAATTTCTAAATGGGGATGTGATGGATCCTCTGGTCAGAAACAATACAAGCAATTTAATGCCGAAAATTCATCAGATGCTAATTTATTTATGTTATCTTTCGTTCCATTGCGCTTAACAAATAGGTATAACGTCTTAGAGCCGTCAACTAGTAGAGCAACAGAAATTGATATATGGAAAAATGAAATTCCTTCTTCAACAAAGTATTGCAGACCAATAAAATTTGCATTCAAAAAGGAAACCAAAGATGTCATAACTGAAGAAGTTCAAAAAATAAAAGATAAAGGTACCAAAATTGAGATAAATAAAAGATGGGTAACAGTTAGATATAGCGATAATCACGCGAAATTCGTTTCTATCGTCGAAAAGCTATCATCAAAAATGACTGATAGGAATATAATGAAGCTAGCGCTAGAACAAAATGATATATTAAGAGGCATGCCCATAGAAGAATTTAAGAAAATGTATAATAAATTGCAAATGGAAAGAATAAAAAGGAATTTAGAACCTTTAAAGATAATAATATACAAAGCCCCAACAAAAATTAAAGAAGAGTCATGAATAAAATGGTTAAAAAATATATAATAAATTGTTGTGACTGCACAAAGAATAAGCAAACAAAATACACCAAAGAAAAAATGACGATAACTGACACACCTGGTACAAGTTTTGAAACGTTAAGTATAGATACGGTAGGACCCTTACGAATATCTAACGGCTATAGATATATTTTGACAGTACAGTGCGAATTAACAAAATACGTCATACTACATCCAATGGAAACAAAAGAGGCGGTATCAATCGCAAAAGCATTAGTAGACCAAGTAATACTTAAATACGGACTTTTTAAGACACTAAAATCGGACAGAGGAACTGAATTTAAAAATGAACTGCTTGGAAACATTTGCCAAATGTTGAAAGTAGAACAGATTTTCTCAACACCCTACCACCATCAAACAATAGGAGCACTCGAACGAAATCATAGAGTTTTGAATGAGTTTTTGTTAAATTTCGTTGAAAATAATGAATGGGACAAATATATTTTGTACTATGCATTTGCATATAATAGCACACCAAATGTGGATACTAAATACGGCACTTATGAACTAGTATACGGAAAAATTCCACGTTTGCCAAATGACATAGTTGAGGATAATAGGCCAATTTACAATTTAGGCAACTATGCAAACAAAATGAAAATAAGACTACGGGAATCACTACTTAAAGCACGAGAACTAGTACATATAACAAAACTAAAAAGAAAACTAGATTATGACAAGAATAGTAAGGAATCTGACCTAGAAGTAGGAGATTTAGTATACGTTAAGTTAGAAACTAGGAGAAAACAACAGAGTCCATATCATGGCCCTTACCCTATAATTGAACGTAAAGGAGTCAATTCTGTAATTAAGATTAATAATAAATTTAAGGAATATCGTAACAATATATTTAAAAAATAGAATCCTAATTAAAAAAAACTAATGCTAAGAATTTAATTTAAGAAATATTTATACAATCACAAAAACTAATTATCGATAGTAATTTCTTTAACTTAAAATTATATTAACTTGGACTTGAACAAAAACAATTTTCTGGAAACAAACTTTCCTTTTGAAAATCACAGAACTCTCAAAATTCATATAAATTTTTCTAGCCCCGTAATTTTCAATCTTGAGGACGATGGCGTAGAGATCCACCAAATCTACTTACACCATACTTTTAATAATTACTATTTAATAAAAAGTACATCAACTTTTTTTACTGCAATTTCAAATAATTCACATAATAAAAAGTTCATCAAACTTTTTAATGCAATCTCCGTTTATGACAATTTCTGCTGCTAACAAAAAAACTTAAATTCAAAATAATATGTATGAAATATAAATCCACAAAAAAAATTGATGGCACACTTTCTTGCTACTCTTAGCTTAAATACAATGTTTAGCCTTTAATTACCGAAAGTGAAAAATGACACTTTTCATGAAGGCCACTCATGGTTTCTTTTTTTCAAGTTCAAGTACAAATTTTGTTTACACAATCTTTATTAATAATCACATTTTAGAACTAAATATTTTTTTTTGAACTTATTTTTTTTTTTTTGTTTTACTTTTATTGATTTTAATTTAATTTGAATTTGATTTTTACTTTTACGTATGTATAAGAAAGTATTTAAAATTGTAAATAATAAAAACCAAAAAACATTAAGTGCTGAATTAGCACAAAAATAGTATAAAATAAAGACCACTGTTGGAGAACACAAGAATTGGTGCTCTGACAGTTGACAGGCAAACTTGCCCTAACTTTAAAAATCTAGTTTAATTTTAAAAAGGATTAAGCTCTAAAACTGGTCGGCATGTTTGCCCCAGAATTAGTTGAAAGATTTGACATCACGGTTCAAAAATATATTGAATATATTATATACTAAAACTGGTCGGCAGGTTTGCCCCAGAATTAGTTGGAAAACTTGATAATAACAATATAAATATATTATAAAACAATGTATCAACAAAATGCAATCTTGCGACATAAAAATTTGGGTACATTTGGTTAATTTGCTAGATCAGCGATGTTGATCGATATGATCAACATCAACTGATCAATATAAAGACAGAACAGAGCAAATGGGAAGAGAGTCTTGTGTTTGGTCTAGTAAGAAGAAGTTGTGTTTATATATTTAATTTTAATAAATTGTGTTGAATAAAAGAAAGGAAAAATCCTTTAAAATTATAAAAGTAAAAATTGTATTTTTATTTTTCCATAAAGAAAAATCCAAATAGAAAACTGTAAATCTTAGGAAAATTGATTTTATTAATCCTGAAATCCCTATTGCCCATCTGTTAACCTTTCAGATCACATTCTATATTTCTACCATGCCTTTGCATTTCGGTGCATTCTTTGCATTTCAGTGGTCTTTTTTTAGTGTTTGCCTGCATTGGCATTTCTGGTTGTTTTTTGTGTGTTTCTCTGTTGGTGAGGGACGTATTCTTTTTTACCATATGAATTGAGTAATAAGAACAATAAAAGTCAGTATGAAATCAGATTTAAATAAATCGACTCTATAATTTGTGAAAGTTTAAAATAAATAAAATTTAAATAAATTAACCCAATACTTTGTGAAAGATTAAAGTAAAATAAAATTTAAACAAAATTAACTCTATAATCTGTGAAAGATTAAAGTAAATAAATCAAAAGTTTAAATAAATATAATTTAAGTAACTTAACTCAATAATCTGTGAAAGATTAAAGTAAATAAATCAAAAGTTTAAATAAATATAATTTAAGTAACTTAACTCAATAATCTGTGAAAGATTAAAGTAAACTCAGCAACGGCCCCAAGACTGTATGGCCTCCCAAAAATCCACAAACCAAATATACCCTTACGACCAATTTCATCCTCCGTTGAAGTCCCTTGCTACAACCTGTCCAAATACATTGGAAACATTTTAAAAAACATTATATTGGATAAATATAATATTAAAAACTCATTGGAATTGAAAACTAAACTTAATGAAATAACACTCGCTGACGACGAAATTTTAATATCTCTGGACGTGGTATCGTTGTTTACCAACATACCTATTCATTTAGCTATAAATAATATCATGAACCATTGGAATATGTTACAAAAACATACAAAAATACCCAGATCCCAATTTTTAAATTTACTTAAATTCTGTTTAAACGACAACAACTATTTTATCTATGGGGAAACATATTATAATCAGACGTATGGTATGCCTATGGGTAATCCATTGTCACCAACGATAGCTGACATTGTCCTAGACACTTTGCTTGAGGAAGCTATAAAAGAATTAAAAGAGAAGAATATTAACATAAAACTTATAACTAAATACGTTGATGACCTTTTCGCCATTATTAGGAAAAATGATGAGGAACATATCTTAAATACATTTAACAAATACCATAAAAAAATAAAATTCACAATTGAAAGAGAACAACACAATGCCATTCCCTATTTAGATATGAAAATCTATAGGGAGGATAATAAAATTATAACGGATTGGTTTACTAAATCTGTGGCATCAGGCCGTTTAATTAATTACCACTCCACTCAGCCAATGAAACAAAAAACAAACACTGCGATAAATCTAATTAAAAAAGTAAATCAATTAAGCGATACCAAATTTAAAGACAAGAACTTAAAAATAATTAAAAATATTTTAACGACAAATAATTATCCGATACATATCATAAATAATTTAATTAACAAGGCAACAAATGAAGAAACTCGGGAACAAACAATAAACAACACATCTGGCATCACCAAAAGGTTTTACAGTCTCTCATATATACCCAAACTCACAGAGAGTAAACAAATGCAGGAGATAATAGATGACGAAACAATAGCATTGGCTCACAAACCTAACAAAACGATTAACACACTGTTTACACAAACAAAAACCAAAATTGAAAAATATGATCGTAGCAATGTAGTTTATGAAATTAAATGTAATGGTAATAATGACGAGGTGTGCGGCAAAGTGTACGTAGGAACAACAAAAAGAAATTTAGCTACTAGGATAAACGAACATAAAGCAGACATTGAAAAACTAAAATACACAACAGCTTTATCCCTACACTGCATTGATAACAAACACACACCTAATTTAGATAATGTTAGCATACTAGATGTGGAGCGGAGGGTAAACAGAAGATTTACACTGGAAAGCTTGCGAATACAGGAGAGACAAAATTTAGCCGTAAACAAAAAAGAGGATAAAGACCGAACGAACGCGAATTATACGATAGCAATATTATAATTTAGTCCATTTTCAACTGTGATACTAGCAATAAGACAAGTTTAACCTGTGATATTTTTTATTTTTTAGTAATTATACATTTATATTTTTGTTTTATTTTTGTGTTTAATTGTACTGTGTGTATTGTTACAATTCAAATTTAAATTGAAAATTAAAATGTGAAACAAATCTAAGATTTTATGTAAGTTAAATTGTTCTTTACATGTTATTGTATATTGTTTGATGTGTATGTACTAAATATTATTGCTTTTATAATTTGTTGTTGCCAGATTCAATAAAAATAATCCCTGAAGAGGTAGGAAAACAGCCTACGAAACGTCGGAGAAAAATATGAAATAAGTCTTTTATTTGCATATAGGATAGAATTTGACCTTGAAAGCCTGATGGAAATTCCAAAAACATTAATATAAATAAATTAACTCTATGTTAACTTTATAATTTATGAAAGTTTGAAATAAATGAAATTAGCTCTACAATTTATGTGTTACAATTTATTAACTTCACAACTTTTGCCTAGATCTAATATGAGGAAATTACTTCTATCCGACGTTAACAAAATAAAAAAAATGTTGAACGCATTATGGGTTCACCACAGGCATGCACGTAGTTTAAATATAATTGGTACTGCATTAAAAGTTGCACGTGGCACGCCAGATTACGATGACTTCAAAGAAGTGCGTAACAAAAAGGCCGAATTAATCACTGCCAACAACAAACAAATAATAATAAACACCGAAACACAAACGCAAATTAACAGCATAACTCGTACCGTTAACCTTCTTCTCAATAAAACGAAGGAACGAGACCTCGGCTCAGAAAATGTCTACGATTTGCTGAACAGTAGGGACAGAGCAGTTTTAAGAGAACTCGATAGCCTATCGCTATCTGTAGCCCTAGGCAAAGCCGACATCATTAACCCTACGTTACTTGATGCTCTAGAATTAAATTTCATACTAAATTCAGAGAACAATTTAAACATTAGTACAAGCGAAAATGTCGCCAACTCAAAGCTAAAGATTATGCAAAACACAGAAATTATAACCTTTTTAATTAAGTTCCCTATTATTAAGCAATTATGTAACAAGAAGTTAATTTTCCCTAATAAGATTTTATCATTCGAATCTGGCGAAGTAGCCAAATGTATGAATAATTACATTATATTAAAAAATTTTACAAGAAAAGCCTTTTCCTCATTCTGCCAGCAACTTCGAAACACCGATGTTTTGTTTGGAAAACTTACTGAACAGAAATACAGGTCATTGCAACACAATTTCTTCCCACAGCGTGCCAACCATTAATCCTATTGATGACGGCATCGTCATCGTAAATGACCAACCGGCAAACATTTCAGACCAAGAAAAGATAAAAAATCTCCCGAACGGCACCTTTCTAATTACTTTTCAAAATGAACTCATTATCAATAATACAAAGCTGGTAAATTGTTATGTGTTACAATCTATAAAATCCATTAAACCAATATATTTGCATGTAAGTTATTTCCTTTTTATATTTCATAAATGAAACATGATGTGTTTTGTGTGATTGTTACTAATCAACTGCTTTCTTTATTGAATTGTTTTTCTTATTTAAACTTAAAATTATGGAATACAATAATTAATGCCCATTTGACAACATTGGGTCTTTCTCAATAGTTTATTGCCCACTTGACAATTTTTGGGACTTTTTGTTAAAAATAATAAGTTAAACATTTTATCGTCTGCATTAATGACCTAGTTTACCAATCGAAAGAACAGAGTACTGTTGCGACACATAATGCAATATGAGACGCAACAATTATTGTTTACATTGAATTTTGTTCTTTCGCCCACAAAGCATATTATCGATTGGCTTGTGACAAAATATTCTATAGCTGCGACACACAATGCAATTTGAGCCACAACATAATTTATTGAACTTAAACAAATTGATTAACAAAGCGAACACAGCAAACATGAGAAATTAAAGAGAATGGGAGGGAGTATTTAGAATCAACTAAACAAAATGTTTTGTTTGTTAACTCTTCCCCACTAAAATTTTGATTGTCCTCAATCAAAAATAGGGTATTTGAGAGATCCTTGATATAGGGTACCCTCTCGGCTCGTTTTCATTCAAGGTAATATTCTGCGGTGGTAATGGAGTATTGATATTAATTATTCCTGAGCATTTAGAGCCACTTCTATTACACATTTTTTTCAGACAGACAGATAACATTAAGATGATTATGAGAACCACTAGTACGTAAGTGATAGTGTCACCCAATCTACTTTCCACATTCAGAAGTTCTATTGCTTCAGTATTGTTCACATGCATTTCTTTGATTAGTTCCAAGGTGAGAATCTCTTCCACGTGTGTGTTTCCCATGACTGGTTGCACTACGGCTGGGAGAATGTTAGAAAAATTAATTTCAGAATATGAAAAAGCTTTATCACCGATTGATACAGTTTCATTATGGAATTTAATGATGAAAGTGCCATTTAAATCATATGGCTCTTGACTTATCAGAATCGTACCGTTAAATTGGTTCAGTAAAAGTGTTCCAGGGAATATTTCCTGTATTGTGGGCATATGGAAGTTACTTGTCAAGGTACAATTAGAGGGTTTGCTGTGGATTAAATTGGGGAGGCATTCAGATCCGCTGATGTCCTCAATACTGTCCTCTTTGCATATTGTCAATTTGTTGTAGTTCTTACAATCATTTTTTATTCCAAACATCTTTTCATTACAATTCAAAATTTCATTAAAAATAATTTTAGTAGCAGTTCTATTAATTTTCACAGGTTTTATAAGTAGCTTATTGCACAATATATCATTTGTTGTAGGAATGCTGACAATATAAATTAAGGAACTATTGTTAGTAGCTATTTTTATTTCACTAAATTCCAGTATCTCTTCTATGTTGAGGTATGGAATTTTATTATTTTCGAACAATTTCCTAATGGTTTCTATTTCATCATGAGACAGAATAAACGAATTAATTACACCTACTTTGGCCCAATGGATGGCATATTGTAGATTAATTATTTCTTCCTTTATTATTTCCAGTTTGTATTTCAATTCGGTAATATCTAAATTCCGGAAGGTCTGTACATCTTCTTGCACGACTTTTATTACCTGGTTCATTTTTGAGGTCAATTCGTTGATTCTGTCTAAAGATAATTTGTTTATTATAACCTGTTTATTGTTATTTTTTAATATATTATTTGTTTTTTGTGTTATTATTTCAAAGTCGTCATGGTCAGGATTACCTGCTATCCATTTCCATGCCGAACCTATGAAATTTAGGGATCGTTTTGATCTTGGTTTCAATTGGTTTAGCTTCTCTTGTAATTCGGATATTTCATGGATTAAAAAGGGATGTAAGGGATGGGATGTAACCACTTTTGAAATCACTGTTGCCTTCATATCGTCAATAAACATCTGGTAATCGTTTAAGTCCACATCATGTATCAATCTTACAGACCCCATTTGGAGTTTTGCTACACCTGTATCAATTGCTACAATTCGCGAATTAGTATAGTCCAAGATCTTTACCTCAGGTCGGACTAAGGGCAACAAAATTATACTAAAAAAAAAGAAAAAATAAAAAGAAAAAGTTCTTCAACCAAAATTTGAATTCATTCAGTTACGAATGTTGTTTTTGTGAACAATTCTTCCGTTTTCTGTCACCACCGTTGTATGTCGATTTTCCTTGACTATCTCCTGCTTATAGTTCTTACTGAGCTTTGTTCCCAACCTTTTATTCTGTTTGACAAAAATCACTTCTCCTATTTTATAATCCCTGGCGACTTTTCTACCGCGATTATGATATTCCAAGTCCGATAGTTGTCGGTTCTTAAAATCTTCTATCAACTTGATCCTGTCTTTTTCCCGTTCTTCAGGGTCTCTTGATGACCGTTTACCAAAAAATACATCGTACGGTTTTCTTCCTAAGGTCGAATGAACAGTGTTGTTATACTCGTAAGTAGATTTATCCAAAAGTTCGGACAAGTTATTATGAATTCCTTTCGATTTTATACATCGCATGATCTCGGAAAGAGTAGAATGAAACCTTTCTATCTGTCCGTTAACCGTACTGGCGTATGGTGGAATTCGGAAAACCTTTACGTTAAATTGATTTTCCAACATGAATATGATGGCCTTTGAATTAAATGACTTTTCATTATCCATCACGACAATTTCCGGCATACCAAAGTTCAAAAGTATTTCTCTAAGTGGTTGTTTGATGTCTTCCGTCGCTCTTGAATTAAGTTTTTTTGTCTGAGCATATTTTGTCAACTTATCGATTGCTGTCAGAATAGAAGTACCTTCCGTAATATAAATATCGATGTGTATTATTTGACCAGGATATTGTGGGATAGGGGTTTCTTGCAGAGAAATATTGTTAGGGTGTCTTTCATATTTGTTCTCCTTACAAACCTTGCATGATGTTACTATTTTTTTTATTTTTGCATTCATCTGTGGGAAATAACATCTCTCGAGTAATTGAGCTTTATTTTCATTGGCATTTCTGTGAGCTCTGTTATGTTCATTTATAATTTCTATTTCCTGATCTGATTCGTTAAGAATGTCGGCTACCATGTTTCTTGTGTAAAGGAATTTGTATTTGCAAAAATTATCGGAATACACTTCTTGTGCTTTTCCCAATATCTCGTCGGTTGTTTTCACACAATTCGTTACTGATGGGTTTAGGTATTTAGTGAATATTTCGTTTAGTCTTTTCTTGGAGAGGTCTGGTTCTGATATGATATGTCTGTGGTATGTTGGAAACACAATTTGAAATTCATATGATTGAGTTTCATTCTGTTCTATAAACAGTTGATTTTTAAAAGCATTTATTGGAGCATTTGTATGTTGGATAAGGTTTCGAGGTAGGCTATGGTCACTATGTTGCGTGGCGTCTGTCGAGATGATCTCAAATATTTGCTGTGGAGGTCTAGAGAGTGCGTCCGCCACAGCATTAGTATTACCAGGTTTGTACGATAATTCGTAATTATACTCCTCCAATATTGCTTTCCATCGCCTAAGTTTGCTATTAGTATTTCCGTTGCTCAGAGCGTGTGTCAACGGTTGGTGATCTGTAAAAATTTTTATCTTTGCTGCTCCGTAAAGGTAGTTTCTCAAACTCTTAAGGGCCCAAACAATCGCTAACATTTCTTTTTCGTTTGCAGCGTAATGTTCTTCGGCTTTGTTGAGAGTTCTTGAAATAAATGTTATGGGCCTACCATCTTGTTCCAATACAGCTCCGATCGCATAGTTGGAAGCATCTGTTGTCAGTCGGAATTCTTTTTCGAAATTAGGGTAGGATAACATAACATCTGCTGATGTCAATGTTCTTTTGATTTTATTCAGTGCCTCTATGGCGTTGTCATCTAGTGATATATTTATCTTTTTTGAAACATTTTTGGACATTCGTCCCTCTTCCCCTCTCAAAAGAGCCGTTAGAGGTTTTGCCAGTTTGGCGTAATCCTTGATGAAACGGCGATAAAAGCCTGCCATGCCAAGGAATGATCGGAGGTCCTTAAGCGTCTTTGGGGTCGGAAAGTTGTTTATCGTTTCTACTTTTTTAGGGTTAGCCTGTATTCCGGTTGTGGATATTAAGAACCCTAAGAATTCTACCTCCGTCTTCAAAAACTCACATTTATCAAGCTGAACCTTCATGTTGGCTATCTCTAAGGTGTGGAATACCTGCTCGATGTTTTCCAGATGTGATTTCTCATCTCTGCCGAATATTATGATATCGTCTATATAAATATAGCAGATTTTGCCGATGTGTTCCCGCAGAATATCATCAAGGGCTCTCTGAAATATTGAGGGTGCGTTTCTCAATCCGAACGGAAGCCTCGTAAATTCGTATTTGCCGTTGTTGATCGAGAATGCAGTTTTTTCCATATCTTTTTCTCTCAGAGGAATCTGATGAAACCCACTTTTCAGATCCAGAACGGAGAAATATCTATTTTCTCCTAGCTGAGAAAGCACCTCATTTATTTCTGGTATAGGGTATCGGTCGGCGATTGTGACCGCATTTAATTTCCTATAATCGATAACTACTCTGTATTTTTTCCTACCTGAAGCATCCATTTTTTTGGGGACAACCCATACTGGTGAATTGTAAGGTGACTTTGAAGGTCTTATAACACCCTGATCCAACAATTCTTTAATCTGAGCTTCTACTTCGTCCTTCAAATTCATAGGATATGGATAACATCTAGAATATATAGGGTTATCGGTGGTGGTTCTAATTTCACCTTTTACTGATGTCGTGTAGGTAAGACTTTCGTTTGGTTCTGAGAATAAATTGGGATGTTTTGCTATTATGTTTCCGATTTTTGTTTCTTGTTCTATTGTCATGTGTTGTGTCCTTATTTGTATTGAATTAACAGATTGGGAAATTTTCTGTTTCAATTTTATTTTGATATGGTCCTTAACGATCATATAACTTCCTGCTGCGTGAATAATTGCTGACAGTTCTTTAAGGCTGTCATTACCCAATATCGCATGAAATGATTTCAACGAAGGCAATAAGAAAAATTTAATATCTGAGCCGAAGAGATTTATAAAGGTGTGGTGAGTTACGGAGGTTTTGCCTCCAATGGAGTTAGCATAGAAATTGACCTCGTTGGGTATTGCTTTTTTTATTAAGGAATTTTGTACATAATTTTTGTTCGATCCTGTGTCGACAAGTATTCTAAGTATTTCTCCGGAGCTCGTCTTAGCTTCGAAATATGGCAAAGACGAGTTCGCTAATCTAAAAAATGAATGTCAGTGAAGTCATGGTCCTCGATGAAGGTTTTTTCATTATGTTCGTCGTTCTGACCGTCAAGATATTCTTGCATTTCCTGAAGATCTTCTTCAGTGCCGCTAGCTAGTACATGATTGTTATACGATTCGAAATCGTCTTCGCTGTAAAGGTTAACATTTTGACCATCCGTTTCCCAGTTATCGGTGTTTATATGAAAGTTTCTTTGAAACTTTTGGGGTTGTTGGTATGTATTGTCTGGTGGCCTTTTTCCTGCGAAATCGTTATTTGGTCGTGGTCTATTCATGTAATTGATCGTTCGGGTTTGCATTGAGCGGTCTATGTCCATAGGTTCTGGTCTTGGTAATGGTTTTGGGGCAACTGGTCTCTGTGGTGGAGTATTAGAACTGAAATTTCTGGGTTGGTTAAATGAATTTGATGGCATAAATTGTCGTTGCTGTCTGTTAAAATTTTGATTGGGAGTATATTGTTGTTGTGGTTGTCTGTAGAAATTTTGGGATGTTGAAGGCATGTGTGCGAGGTGTGGGTAGAATTGAGGTCTTGTAAAGGTTGATTGTGGGAATAGTGGTTTGTAACTTTTCGGAGGTAAAGGTTGTTGGATTTTGGTAACCTTATGGGTATAGGCATGTTGAGCTCTATAGTTTTGGTTTTCCAGTTTGAGGCATAAGTGCAATGCCTGTGGAAGATCCGCTGGTTCTCGAATTCCCAACAAACGTGGCAGGTCTCCTTTGAGTCCACGGACGAAGGTGTCTAGTGCTTTATCTCGGTATGTCTGGGTTAAAAGGTCCATAGCTTCTCTGCCAATGTCCATACAGGCGAGTTTGTTCATTATAAGTGAAAGATGAGTATAGACCTGTTGGTAAAATTCTTGGATTGTGGTGTTTCCCTGAATCAAGGTTGTCATTTGATACTCCAATGTTCCAAGGTCTCGTTTATCTGCGTAATGCAGAGTAAGGCATTTTGATATGCAAGTCCAATCAAGGGGAGTATTGTACGATTCTAAAGCGGCGTCTGCTGGGCCTATGATCTTATTTCTTACTACGTTGAGGATTCCGTAGTATTTTGGTGTCCCTCTGCTTGATTCGTACAATTTAAGTACACGTTCCACACTTTTCCTCCACGAGCTAAATTCGGAAGGATTGCCTGAAAATTCCCTCAGACATCCGGTACCTTGTCTAGGTCAGTCAAATTCTCCATATACCTATCTTCTATAACCTGGTCTATACCTGTCATAGATGCGCCGGGATTTAAGAGTTCCCTAACCAGGCTATCACATTGTTCTCTACATAACCTAGTCACTATGTCTGTTACAGTGGCTTCTAGTTGTGGATTTATGTTAGGGGGATTTATTTCGGGATTGCGAACTAGGACTGGGGGTCTAATCAGATTATTTGGGTTGGCCATATCCAAGTATTAATTTCCCCTTTAATTTTGTTAGCTTATAAAAAAAAATTTAATGTCTTTTTTCCTTTTTAAGAAAAAGTATTGAAAAAAAAAATTTTATCTTTAAACTTAAACACAGAATTTTTAATGTCTTATTGTCAAAAAAAAATTCTTCTTAAAATATATTTTAATTCCAAAAAAAAATTTGTTTTGTTATTTTCTTAAATGTATTTTTGAAAAGAATCCAAAATTTATTCTTAAATTTAAATATAGAAAATCCTTCTTTTTTTTTTTTTTTTTTTCTTTTTTTTTGCTTCTTAAAATGTTTAAATTGAGCGCAATATATATTTTTGGATGCTTACAGCTATTTGTTTGACTTACTTTAGAATAGTCAATAAATACTTCATTGTTGAATTTTGTGTCGATGTTGGTGATGGTGTTGATTCGTAATTTGTATCCTCTTTGCTGCCCAGACAAAATCGTTGCCTGGTGACAATGTTGTTTTCCACTTCAAGTTGAGTTTGTAATTAATTGAAATATTATTTTTCAACAATTTATTGGGATTATAATTTATTAGTTTTGACAATTTCGTATACAAATTGGGGTTCTTCTTTTATTTAAAAAAAAATTACTGTAATTATAATTTGACAGTTTCGTGTAAATTAGAGTTCTTCTTTTATTTAAAAATTTATTGGAATTATAGTTTTTGATAGTCTCGTATAAATTAGAGTTTTTATTTAAAATTTATTAGTTTCGTGTAAATTAGAGTTCTTCTTTTATTTAAAAATTTATTGGAATTATAGTTTTTTTTTGTTTTGATAGTTTCGTATAAATTAAAGTTTTTAAAAAAATTTTTGTAGAGTTTTTTAATTTTGAACTTCTTTAGGGTTTTAAATTTTATTAAATTAATTCTGCACTTCTTTAGGGTTTTAAATTAATTCCGCACTTCTTTAGGGCTTTTAAATTTTATTAAATTAATTCTGCACTTCTTTTAGGGCTTTTAATTAATTCTGCACTTCTTTAGGGCTTTTAATTTAAATTAAATCTGCACTTCTTTAGGGTTTTAAATTAATTCTGCACTTCTTTAGGGCTTTTAAATTTTATTAAATTAAATCTGCACTTCTTTAGGGCTTTTTAGATTTTATTAAATTAATTTTTCACTTCTTTAGGGTTTTTAAATTAATTAGAACACTTTTTATCCTATGCACTACTTTAGGGCTTTTAAAGGATTAAGTTTTATAAAAACACTTTTACTACCATAATCCTATGCACTACTTTAGGGCTTTTTAAGGATTAGGTAATCTGTCAGTTTTTTTTGTTGGGCGCCAGTTATTTCCTTTTTATATTTCATAAATGAAACATGATGTGTTTTGTGTGATTGTTACTAATCAACTGCTTTCTTTATTGAATTGTTTTTCTTATTTAAACTTAAAATTATGGAATACAATAATTAATGCCCATTTGACAACATTGGGTCTTTCTCAATAGTTTATTGCCCACTTGACAATTTTTGGGACTTTTTGTTAAAAATAATAAGTTAAACATTTTATCGTCTGCATTAATGACCTAGTTTACCAATCGAAAGAACAGAGTACTGTTGCGACACATAATGCAATATGAGACGCAACAATTATTGTTTACATTGAATTTTGTTCTTTCGCCCACAAAGCATATTATCGATTGGCTTGTGACAAAATATTCTATAGCTGCGACACACAATGCAATTTGAGCCACAACATAATTTATTGAACTTAAACAAATTGATTAACAAAGCGAACACAGCAAACATGAGAAATTAAAGAGAATGGGAGGGAGTATTTAGAATCAACTAAACAAAATGTTTTGTTTGTTAACTTGTAAGCATAACTATTTTAAGCCAAAATATTTGTATTAAACCAATGTATGTATGTATATCGACATACTTATTTCTTTTTACCAATATACAATGTATGTATGTAGACATAAGAATTCCCACACTTAAATTTAAGCAACATAAACAAAATTATTTATTTATAAGTTTCATGCATTTTCAGTAATTATGTCAAGTACATTGGCATAATAAAAATTCCCATATTCATGAAATTGTATCAGGGTACATTACACATATAAATTCCATATAATTTTGATTGTTTGTAAAGTGTGACAATGTGCGCTGACACAATAAATAACAATTATAATTGCTTCGAATACGGAAGCAATGTACCAAACAGATATACAATGTCGCAATATGTAAAATTGGTATATTGTATTGATTTTGTCAGTATTATACGCTGACACACAAAGCATTTCTTTGTAAGATAACGATTAAACATTGTATCAACAAAATGCAATGTTGCGACATAAAAATTTGGGTATATTTGGTTAATTTGCTAGATCAGCGATGTTGTTGGATATGATCAACATCAACTGATCAATATAAAGACAGAACAGAGCAAATGGGAAGAGAGTCTTGTGTTTGGTCTAGTAAGAAGAAGTTGTATTTATATATTTAATTTTAATAAATTGTGTTGAATAAAAGAAAGGAAAAATCCTTTAAAATTATAAAAGTAAAAATTGTATTTTCATTTTTCCATAAAGAAAAATCCAAATAGAAAACTGTAAATCTTAGGAAAATTGATTTTATTAATCCTGAAATCCCTATTGCCCATCTGTTAACCTTTCAGATCACATTCCCCTGTTATTTCTACCATGCCTTTGCATTTCGGTGCATTCTTTGCATTTCGGTGGTCTTTTTTTTAGTGTTTGCCTGCATTGGCATATCTGGTTGTTTTTTGTGTGTTTCTCTGTTGGTGAGGGACGTATTCTTTTTTACCATATGAATTGAGTAATAAGAACAATAAAAGGCAGTATGAAATAAGACTCAGGCCTCATAGTAGGTAAAATAAAATGAATAAAATTTAAGTAATTATGATTCAATTGATGAATGTTAAGAATAAATCAGATTTAAATAAATCGACTCTATAATTTGTGAAAGTGTAAAATAAATAAAATTTAAACAAATAAACCCAATACTTTGTGAAAGATTAAAGTAAAATAAAATTTAAACAAAATTAACTCTATAATCTGTGAAAGATTAAAGTAAATAAATTAAAAGTTTAAATAAATATAATTTAAGTAACTTAACTCAATAATCTGTGAAAGATTAAAGTAAATAAAATTTAAATAAATTAACTCTATGTTAACTTTATAATTTATGAAAGTTTGAAATAAATGAAATTAGCTCTACAATTTATGTGTTACAATTTATTAACTTCACAACTTTTGCCTAGATCTAATATTACTTCTATCCGACGTTAACGAAATAGAAAAAATGTTGAACGCATTATGGGTTCACCACAGGCATGCACGTAGTTTAAATATAATTGGTACTGCATTAAAAGTTGCACGTGGCACGCCAGATTACGATGACTTCAAAGAAGTGCGCAACAAACAGGCCGAATTAATCACTGCCAACAACACACAAATAATAATAAACACCGAAACACAAACGCAGATTAACAGCATAACCGTTAACCTACTTCTCAATAGAACGAAGGAACGAGACCTCGACTCAGAAAATGTCTACGATTTGCTGAACAGTAGGAACAGAGCAGTTTTAAGAGAACTCGATAGCCTATCGCTATCTGTAGCCCTAGGCAAAGCCGACATCATTAACCCTACGTTACTTGAAGCTCTAGAATTAAATTTCATACTAAATTCAGAGAACAATTTAAACATTAGTACAAGCGAAAATGTCGCCAACTCAAAGCTAAAGATTTTGCAAAACACAGAAATTATAACCTCTTTAATTAAGTTCCCTATTATTAAGCAATTATGTAACAAGAAGTTAATTTTCCCTGTAATACGTAATAATAAGATTTTATCATTCGAATCTGGCGAAGTAGCCAAATTGTGACGGTGATCTTTTTTGCTCTGCACTGTAACAAAAGAATTTCTGTTACAAGCAGAATAAGAAAGAAGAAAAAATAATAACCTTGATCTTGAAATTATTTTCAAGTTCAAGTATGTACATATAAACAACAACTTATATGGTAATAGGTTGATGGCATTTTTTTTTATGGCGTATTTTTTTCTCTTCATTGTGTTGAAGTAAATCATGAAGACATTCATATGCAATCATGCTGGTCAAACCACGTATTTTATTGTATTGATCTCACTTGCTCTCATAGTCATATATGAGTGTGAGTGTTATAAATACTAGAGAATATTATGAATGCATATGAATGTTCTCACTGAATTGCTGGTGATTTTGTTTGTTTAATAAACAGGTTTTTATCTGCAGAGGAATGAATGAAGAAGTGTAGAAGTGTAGAGTTGAATTTTGTTTATTGAGAAGAACGGTTGAGGAAAAACCCTCTTAAAAATTTAAAATGTAGTCTTAATTAAAGTTTAAAGAAATAAAGTAAAGTTAAGAAAATTAGTAAAAATTAAAAGTGAAGTTAAAAATTAAAGTTTAAAGTTTATTAAAATTTAAGAAAATGAAATTAAGAAAATTAAATGTTTAAGAATTAAAGAAATAAATTTCAGAAAATTAAAGAAAAATTAAGTTTAGAAAAAACAAGTAAGAGTGTTAAATTCGGCTGTGCCGAATCTTTGATACCCTCCACCTCGGTTTGAGTCTTGTTAATAAATGTAAATGAAAAAGTAAACAATTTGTTAAACTTAATACCAAATTATTTCAGCAAATTCTTTGGGTTGGTTTTCGTCTTTTCTATTATTTCGGATTTATTTCGGTGTTTGCTTTTTGGTCATCGTGGTTGCTGATCGGCATGAATTTAGGTTATATACCTATATGCATGCGTTTCCGGTTATATGACATAACTTCTCTTTTAATTTAGTTTTTGCTAATTAAATAGCTCGCCCTAACCTCCATTGCAAAGGTAATGGTTGTGTAGGGTGGCTATATGCATTAAATCGTGCTAATTGGAGATGGCTGTATAGTTTCTTTTAACTGGCGAAATATTTTTGCATTGCGGTCATGTAGTTCGGATGGAGTAACAAAATAATAACCAAAAAAGAGCTCTCTCAACTTTTTTATTAAAATATTGCCATATTTGGAAAACATAGAGAATAAATTTATAATAATAAATATTCAAATTAGGGATGCCAAACGCAAAAAACCAAATGTCCCAAACATTTTAAATAAAATAATTTGTTATCTTTATTTTCTGAAAAACTTAAAATTTTCATCTAAAAAAAATTGAGAAAATTTCTATATAAATAACATTCTCATCAAATTGCGTTTATTTATGTAACAGTTTTTATGTTCGTAATTCTTAAATATCATTTGACGTTTTCTAAAATTCATTGAATTTAAATTAATGTTTTCTGTAGTCTGATTCTGTAAATTTCAACGATCCGACAATCGCAAAATATATCGACAGCTATTGTTGTTTGCACTAAGGATTAAGTGATTCACTAAGTACATACATCTTAACGAAAGTCGACAAATCTATATTTCTATTTATTTAAATTGTTTACGAGTGGCATCTCTGTCAAAATAAGCGAAAAACACATAGAAGAATGAAAAAAACAAATTACTTCGTGTTTGACAGGATGATTTTATGTTTATGTTTAATATCTTTATTTTTTTACTAATACCTATTTCTGTTTATTTATTTGAAAATGAAATAATCAATTGAATATGCTATTTAATTTTTTATTTATATAAAAAATTTGACGACATTTCAACCTAAAAATTTAAGTTTTTTATCGATTGAATAAACAACACAAAAATGGTTGTCGTTTAGATAACAACAACAGCTGACTTTAACAATAGCGAATATCGTTTAAAAATTTTACTGATAATTTTGCAATTTTCTTTTTTTAACGATTCGACTATCGTTAAAAGAACTTACTGAATCGCGGTACTGAAAAGCTATTAATTTCTCCTGAATGTCAATATTTTTTTTAAATGTAAACATTTTTAAAATGTAAAAATAAGTATTTGGTGTTTTTTTTTTTTTTTTTGGAATTTCAATTTGTGTTTAACGAATAAAATTTATATATTAAAGACGCAATTGATGTCTTCTAAATTTAAAATTATAATTTCCGACGTTTTAATATGATTTTCTGAAATTCAATTAATTGTAATTTATAATTGGAAATTTTTAATTCCAGTTTTTAGAATTGATATTTTCTTAAATTTGAATGGAAAATTTAAAAAGTGCAATTTTGTATTTATGTGAATAATAGTGCTTTAGTAATTATAAACAATTTTTAAAAATTAGATGTAATCGCAATCAGATATTTTGTAGGTAAAGCAGAATAATAATTCTATATAACTATGTAGAACTGTTTTGAAAGCAAAAAACTCATTGATGAACTCGGTAACTCTATTTTGTAAAGACAACAAAAAGTTAATATGCCAAACTTATGTTCGTATTTGTAAAAGAATAATGAAAATACGTATGAAATAAAAGACCAGCCCGTGTATACTCTTAACATTGTTCTGTATGATATCTATTTAAAAATATTGACATTCATGTTAAAATAGAAATAACTATTGCAAAGCTAATCAGAACAAAAATTGTGGCGCCATCTACTGTGGCATAGTCACGCTGAGCAAAATTAAGTGACACTCTGTTAATGCAAAAGATATGTATTTTCTCCACAACAAAATATTGCAGAATTTTATGAAAATAAAATAATATACCGATTTATTTCTAACATGCAGTTGTTATGGATATACATATGGGGGATTTCATGTCAAGTGCACCAACTTTTGTAACTCAAGACAACGGTTTTTAAATTTTTCACAAATGCACTATTTTGAATTTTTTCCTATTTATGTCTAAAACCTTACAAATAAAACTTATACTGAGAAACTAGACAAACTAAACTTTCCGAAGGTATATAACATACCTAACTAAAATTTTATACCCTCGATACTGTAATACCCAGAATATGTTAACCTCATGAAAAAAATCGCTTTTTTTCTATAGAAATGTTGAAAAATTATTATTTTTTATTTATTTTTAATAATAATTAAATTAATGTATAATAATAATAATATTAAAAGTAAAAAGATAAATAATATATTAAAATTTAATCTTAATTGCATTAGATCCATTTATATCATAACTATTTTTATACTTTATTTTGTTGTAGCTGATGAAGTACTTAAGTCTTGTAAATTTTTAAATACCCAGTCTTTCATCCAGCTTTTTTGTCTCCTTTATTTACTGCGTTTTTTTGTCAACCCTTTCTTGGCGTTACTAGGTTCAGCTGTTGATTTCGCTGCTGGTTTATTTGTTGTCTTTGGAAAGAAATCGCATTGAAAAGAGGCAGAAAACTTTTTCAACTTGAGTCTTCCATCGACAAGTGGTATAAAAGCATGGTATTGAGCGGTGCCATCGATTGTTACCGCAGCATCGAATCTGCTCTTCAGTGTTTTCAATGTTTCCTGATGATCCTCTTTGTTACTAAAAACTATTTTAGTTTCTTTACAATAACTCTTTGCCCAATGGTATAAAGCAGTCGCATCTAAGATGCGATCTTGATGAGAGCACTGGAGGCTATACTTCGCTGCATTTCTTTTAAAGTTTGCTGCAATACCATCACATGCTCCTTTACCATGAGCAGTAGGATGAAAATGCCACTCAGCTGGCATTCCAGAATCTTTTTCATGGGCCATAAGATTTGCCAAGCTACTTTTGTTTTTAAAATGTTGACGAGCTCCGTCCGAAACGTAGTATACCTTCTTTACTGTAAATTTAGATTTTAGATATTTTAGTATTATATTCTGGTACTCATAAACTGCAACGCTATCATTTTTTAAATAGTCGGATATGATTGCCATACTTTTGTGTTCCACTTTTTCATCTTTCATGTAGTAAATAACTACTGTGAATATAGTTGCTTGGTCGTTATTGAAGTGGAATGCTTGTATGGCATCCTGAAGAACATATTTATAGTTTTCTGCGAAATCATATGAAATAACGAATTCACCAGACTTCAAATTTATGTTCAAATCCTTGAAAGTCATGGTTTCTCAAGTTTAGCAATCCTGTACACATTTCTTCCACAAAATCATCCACATTTAAAATGATTGTTTTCAATGTGTATCTGTCAGTCTGAATCCAAGAATCAAATTTGACCTCCTCTATATATTCTTGATCTAAAGAGTTGATTAATTTTTCTTTGATGAATGTGGTTTTCGGGCAATTGGTACATTCACCTAAGTGGCAAGAAGTTGTTGCATTAGGACACATAGTCAATTTAAGGCAATCGCGGTAATCGTGTAAATCTTCTGCCGAATCATCTGTTAAATACTTTAAGTTGATTTCCTTCAACATCAGTTTAACATTTTCATGGTAAATGCAAACGCATACTGTGTGAGTTCCGCTGCTTTCTGCCAAAACGCAATGTTCTGGCCTCATTTGGGTTAATTTCGTGAAGCCACTTCCAACATCCTCGTGTTCAGATTGAAATGTTGCAAATAACTCTTTCAGGTTACAGATAACCATTCTCTTCTGTTATGTTATGAAGGTATGTTACATACCTTCGGAAAGGTTAATTTGTCTAGTTTCTCAGTATAAGTTTTATTTGTAAGGTTTTTCACACAAATAGGAAAAAATTCAAAATAGTGCATTTGTGAAAAATTGAAAAACCGTTGTCTTGAGTTACAAAACATTTATTTTGATAGATATCCGACTCCCATCCCACTAATCGACCAAAAAGCTCTTAAAGGAAAAATCCTAAGCTTTCTTATGAAAAAAAATGCCCTTTTTGAAAATAAAGGCAAAAAATGCTTTAATTTAGCAAAAAAAAAGTCTAGAAATTTTTTTTTTTTTTTATTGAAAAATTGCGATCTTATTGAAAAATTGTGTCTAAACTACTATCCAATAGGACTAACCGTGGTGCAAATTTCATCCCGATCGGAAGACATCGGTTTCAAAAGTTGGTGCACTTGACATGAAACCCCCCATATATAAATTTTTTTTTTGCTAAATTTACATTGTTTTTTTTTTTAATAACAACTAGGTATTTTAGCATTATTTGCTTTAGATGCTGGTGAATTTTTGCTCCCTTTACATATGTATATTAACTCGTAGTGTCTGCTTGTCGAAAAAATTTTGGATCGATTTTAACCAATTTCCCGTGAGCCATTCGATCTGAAATTTTGCAGGCAGGCTCGTGGTAATAACAGAAATGATCTAACAAATTTTTAGAGTGATGCCAAAACAATGGAAACTTTTAAATTTTTCTACCAGAGTTAATAAAAAATGTACAAAGGGTTAGTTTTTATTATATTATTACCACAACGACCACAAAAATAACAAGTCCAGCTATGACAACAATATAACATTTAGAATAACAACAAGAACACTATAGAAACATCATATTTTTCATTTTTTTTTTACTTTTTCAGAGATTTCCCTGGACCTGTTCCACCGATTTTAATGATTTTTGAAACAGAAATCTTCCCATGAATTTGGTGAATCATTCTCACTAAAAATTATCACTGTAGCTGCACTATTGAGGGCGCGATCGTGACAAGAACAACATAGAAAATTATATTTTTTCAAGACTTTTTTTATTCATTCAAATCTCGGGCCCTAATCAACAGATTTGGACGATTTTAAATAGCAAACTTTTCAGGATGTTAGTGAATCATTTTTTATCAACGAGCACCCCAGCTGCCCGATTGATGCCGTCATCGTGATTTCCACACACGGACAGACGGACATCACTATATCAACTCCGGTTGTTATTAGGATCACAAATATATATATTTTATGGGGTCCAAAATTTTTTTTCAAATTATTACAAACGGAATGACAAACTTATATATACCCTCTGCACACTGGAGTGGAGGGTATAAAAATGAATCATGGTTTGTTCGTCGGCTTAAAACTTGAAAACTACAGTACCAAAAGAGATACTTTCTTTTGCGAGTTTGTTTAGGAAAAAAGAAAAGTACAAAAAGTCTCAACAGATGGCGCTATATGCGGTTATTCCATTTTAACATCATATATATTGAGTACTATGAGAGGGAGAGCTTTGTAAATTTCTATTATTAATTTGGATAGTCATACCGAAAATGGTCGGTATCGGATAAGTGGGCGTGGTACCTCCCACACAAAATTAATTTTTGACATCATATATCTTGAGTACTGTTTTAGGGAGAGCTTTGCGACTTTGTATGAGATCATTTATTATTGCTGTGAATTGCTGTGGGCGTGGCACATACAAAAAAATTAATCACTCAATATCAGACTCAATATCATGATAGGGAGAGCTTTGATACTTAATGTGACGTCATTTGTTATTAGTGTAAGTACACCTGACGAAAAAAGACTGGATCGGATAAGTGTGCTTGGTACATCCCCTATAAAGTACTGATTAAATATTATGTACATATACCGAGTATAATGGTAGGAAGAGCTTTGCAAGTTTGTGTGAGTTCATCTATTATTTCTGTGATTAGCCCTGCGAAAATGGGCGGGATTGGACAAGGCGTGTCACATACCGTATAAAATAAATTTTTAAAATAATAAAAGTATCTTGAATAATATAAAAGGAAAGTGAAGATAATTTGTGTGGGTTAATAGGTTATTAGTGTGAGTTATTAGAGTGAGTGTGAAAATGGGCGGAATCGGATAAATGGGTGGGGTTACTTCCATAAAAGTAATTGTTGAACTTTAATATATTGGATCGTTTTGAAGGAAAATGTTTAGGAGAAATGGCAATTTCAGCAACATAACAAAAATTGAAATTTCCGCAATTTTCATTCAAGTTAATTGCTACTGCGGTAGTATAAGATGGAGTGAATTTATCAAAAGACTTTTTAATTAACTTCATTTGCCAGGTCTTCCATCACATAATTTAATACCAAAGTTAGATCTTAAAATAATATACTTAAATTTGAGCTTAAATAAGCGCTTTAATTTCAAAAATTGATCTATTATTGAATAACTCTTTCTTTAAAAATATATATTCTTTTTGACTTTCGGATAATTTTATCAATTTTATTACGATGCCAAGAAGAGGTCTTGGTAACATTGGCCGGCGTTCTCAGGATGCAACGCAGCACCGAAATGTCGCAACATGTCGAACGAAAGAGGAACATGCTATAGAAAGGGAATCAGTTCGACCTGAATGGTTGGAAATCGTGCGCGACAGTTAGGAGAGATCAACGAAGCACACAATGAGCAACAATGATTGAGAAGAAGAGAAGTTCGTGCTCGGCAAAGTGATGAAGCCAGATCACAATGTACGATTTTTGAACGACAACGTAGGTTACAACAAATTATTCAGGTGAACATTGAGCATGCAGCCTTTCGATATGAGCCCAACATTCAATACATCTCGCACACATCGGTTCGATTCAGCCAGATGTCTGTCGTTTGTCAGCATTGCAATGCAGTTAAATTTGAGAAAGAACCGCCTGGATTGTGTTGCGTGGGCGGAAAGGTGAAACTGCTAAATTGCTTTCACCACCAGAGCCATTATGCATGCTGCTTTACGGTGAATCATTCTTATGCCCCGAAACTATGCAACTATGTGCGGCATAAAACTGAAAATCTCATGCTTTTCACAGGGCCATCTATATGTTGGGTGTTCCCAAGTTGGGAACCACCCTGACTATTCATTTATGCTCCGGAGCAGAAAACAAAAAATGTTGTATATCGTGCAGCTTTAAATTGATTACAATCGTTGTTCTATTTTTTTTTTTTTTAATTAATACTTGATTTCATTCTATTTTCGCCAAATGTTGGACGAGACGAAGAGCTTCGGATCAGCTATCCGTATAATTATAAGATATTGAATTCAACCGAATTCGAAAAGTGTTGTATTCAAAACCGTCGATAATTTTCGATAAAAAAAAAATTTCGAAATTATTTCAATCAAAAAATCTCTTTTGGACAAAGCGAAGTTTGTCGGGTCAGCTAGTATTTTATATAATAAATGAGATTATCAAATATATATATTTTTTTTTTTCTTTAGAAAAAGTATGAGCATATTACTTAAGAAATTAAATGCGTTAAAAATTACACTATGCAACAAAAAAAAACCAAGAATAACCTCTAAAAAAAATAAATTTTTAACTAAAAACTCAAAAAAAGGTCGATTAGAATTTTATAATTAAAAGAAGTTACCATTTAAAATTCTATGGGGAATTTTTTTATTTTCTAAAATTTGATATTTTGAAGATAATGCTCCACCGGTTTTATCACAACTTGAAAACAGCTTGACCAATGTTATAAAAAACATAAAAAAAAATTAATTAAAATTTACTCTAAGTTATGCTAATATTATTTATTTATACACTCAACAGTTTCGGAGTTTTCCGGACTGAAATACTGAAAAGAAAATTTTTTGCGCAAGATTGCAATATTTTTGTTTTTTAAAAAATCATAAAAAATCGAAAATGGTAAAACATGATATTTTTTATTGCTAAGTCAGAAAGCTAAAGGGTCCGCCATCTAACGTTTTTTTTTTTCAACTAGTGCTTATTTCGTAAATGGTACCACTTAGCTCATGTCTGATTTGACAGATAATTAGTTTTATCCTTCCGCTGAACGAATATGGTTGTGTATACGCTTGAACAACGCTGGGAAATATTGCGACATTACTTTGAAAATCATAGTAATGTTGCAGAATGTGTGCGAAAATTGCGTACGGATTTTGGAAGAAGAGAAGCACCGTCAGCTCCGTATGTTCGTTTTCTTGTGAAAAAAGTGAAAGAAACTGGCATCCTCATCGATAAACCAAAGCGTGAAAAGCCAAAAACAGTGCGTACACCCGAGAATATTGCTGCTGTGGCAGAAAGTGTGCGTGAGGCGCCATCAACATCAATTCACCGTCGTTCTCAAGAATTGAACATTTCGGAGGCATCATTGAGACGAATTTTGCATAAAGACCTTGGTATGACGCCATACAAAGTCCAATTGGTTCAGGAGTTGAAGCCAACTGACCATCCAATGCGTTTTCGCTTCGCTAAGTGGGCCTGCGATCGACTTACAGAAGATGCCGATTTTGCCAAAAAAAAAAATCATCTTTTCAGATGAAGCTCATTTTGATCTTGGCGGGTATGTAAACAAGCAAAATAGTCGCATTTGGGGCACAGAAAACCCGCACGCATACATTGAAAAGCTGATACACCCAAAACGAGTCACTTTTTGGTGCGGATTTTGGTCCAGAGGCATAATTGGGCCATTTTTCTTCGAAAATGAGCAAGGAGTGGCCGTTACAGTCAATGGCAATCGTTATCGGGCCATGTTGAACGAATTTTTGTTCACAAAAATTGAAGAGGAGGATATTGGCAACAGACGGCGCTACGTGCCACACAGCCGAAGCTACTCTCGATGTTTTGCGCCCTGTTTTTGAAGATCGCATTATCAGCCGCAGAGCTGATGTCGTTTGGCCACCTCGGAGCTGCGATTTGACATCGTTGGACTATTATTTGTGGGGTGCTCTCAAAGATAAGTGTTACGCCAACAAGCCAGAGACAATTGACACTTTAAAGGACAATATTCATCAAGCCATTGGTGAAATACAGCTGCACACAATCGATAATGTGCTTAAAAATTGGACCGATCATGTAGGCTACTGCATGGCCAGCCGAGGCAGCCATTTGAATGAAATTATTTTCAATTTTTAACCGGAAGGATTGTACTTTCAAATAAAAAAAGAAATTTGAGATAATATTCAGTAGTTTTTTTTTTATAGCATTTTCAAAAAAAAAAATGGTATTTGGCGGACCCTTTACATACACCGCAAATAAAACGAGCTATACACCATGAAAATCAATGGGTAAATGTTGATTTAATTCTTAATAAAGTGAAGGTACCTGGTTCTGACTACAATTGTCTTTATAAAATAAGTTTTACAATGTTAAATAGGTCATCTAAAAATGAATCCATACCACTGTGCAGAGGCTATATATAGGTCTGTCATTCATTTGTAACGGAAAGAAATAAATTCTCGAGACCCCAAAACCATACATTTTCTTGATCCTTGTCTGTGGAAATCACGATCACGATACATAAAATCGTTTATTAACATCCCAAAGGAGTTGCTATTTAAAATCATCAAGACCTGTCCATAGGGTCACAAGATATGAATGAAAATGTGAAAAAAAACTTTGGAAAAAATAAAAATGTTCAATGTTTTTGGTGTAAGGTATTTATATGTTCTAATTCTTCTTATTGTTGTAATCGTTCTGGTTGAGGCATTTGCTTCATGAGGGTGTGTGTATGGTTATAATGCACGCATCACACTATCTTAAGCAAATATTAGCAAATATTTTTATCGATATAATAAAGAAAATCGCCAATATGAAAGAGAAAATATAATCGCTAAAAAAGCACATTTGTTTAAAAAAGTGCTTTTCCTTAAAAATTTCGTTTTATCTAAAAGAAATTATGCTATTTAAAAAAGTAAATATTTTTAAATAAATAATTTCTTTGCTGTAACCGTATAATTAGTTTGACAGCAAATTCTGTTGCCACAACAAATTCGGTTGCCACAACAAAACATTTATCTCGATCTAATCTTTGATTGTTAACAAAGTTGTATTGACCACCTTACAAATTCCGAATAGGTGAAAATTGTGCAATTAACATCTTATAAACATACTCGTACATAATAATTATAGGTTTTGAATTTAAGGTGGGTTAAAAATGGTTTTAAAAATGTGTTAATAGGTTAAAACTTTAAAAAATTAAATCGTAAAAATATACAGTTTGTCAAAAAAATCTTTGCACAGTAAAAAAAAAAAGTTGAAAATGTTTTTACACACATTCCGTTACTGTACTTCTTCAAGACTAAACACGCTAACACATTAAAGAAGATATACACTTTACAACAACAACAACAAAAAACGATCTTTATTCAGTAAAGACAACAATAAATGCATTAATATTCCGCGAATTCGGTGCATTTGTGTTTTTTCATGAATGGTTTTGCATGTGAAAGAGGTTGCATAGCGCTTATGTACAAAATAATTATCCTACGTCTAACAAGTGACCGATGTTTAAATAAAAAAAATGCCAGGAAAACGAGTTTTCCAATGTATTATTCAATTGGTGTATTTCAATTATTATAAAGGCAAATCGGACAGGGAAATCGATAATATGTTCCCTTTTAAAAGGACTGTGTACAAGACTTAAAAAAAAAGTAACGCGACATGTTGAAAGCAACATATTTAAAACTATTTACAATAATCCGCAATCCACCACAAGAGTATTAGCTCTTCAAGTGAATAATGATTATAGGCTGAGTGTTTCACATTAAACCATCCGAAATGTAATAAAAAAACACAAATATTCCATACGAGTGGTTACGAAAAAACCTGTGCTCTCAGTGAAAAATATTGAAAAACGATTTAAATTTGCTGCAAAACGCATTTCACTTTCTCCAGAGTACTGGGATGGCGTTATTTTCTGTGATGAGACGAAAGGGATGCTGTACTATCTTGATGGATGCCAAAATGTTTGGCGAAAACCTCTACACTAAAGTTTGGAAAACTGTCAGTTATGTAAAGGGGTTGTATATCAAGCAAGGGAGTTGGTAAAATCAGGAATTTGGATGAAATAATGACCAAGAAAGTTTATCTTGGTATTTCAAAAAATGAACTGACCGACAATTTGGTTTTATTGACCTGGCAAATTCGTATAAGTTCATATACAAATTTTATCAAGATAATTTTATCCGAAACATAAATCTTATCTGTGCAGGTCTTGGTTATTATACAACTTTACCAAAGTTATTGATACCCCCTGTCCAGAGTTCTGATATGATTCCTCTCAAAAATTTGTGGGTCCATCTAAAAAAAGGTTGTCAAAAGGTCGTCAACAAGAAAAATTATTTATTAAAGAAGAGAGGGAAAAAATTTCGGCAGAATACAATATTCGAAAGCTTATTCATTCAATGCGCAATTAGTAATTGATGCTCAAGGTGGACACACAAAATATTAGCATCTAAAATTCCAAAAATTAACAATATATTAAGCATTTTATCGTATTAAGCTTAAGTGTGCAAACATTTTTTTGACAGCACAGAAATTGAACTGTTATCCTTTCTTAATATTCATTAGAATATTTTTCTTATTGAAGTTAATTTTTTTTTTGCATTTATTATATTTATAAAAAAAAATGGAAAAGTTGGTTATTTGAATTAGAAATCAATATTTCTTTTGAAGTTTCTTCATGTGCAATGATCTTATTGACAAACTGTATGTATTCAAAAAGTTTTTAAAAACTTCAAAGCTTCCGCTTGCCTAGTAACATGTAAACTGCTAGTCATACAATAAATTAGTAAACAAAAGAAAAAACTATTTAAATATATAGAAATGTTAAATCAAGCATATAGATAAAGTAATAAAACTATAAGTACGAGTATGTATGTCAGTCTGTCAGTTTTGAATGGTCTATTAAACAATAAACTTTGAAAGTTTTTAAAGTTAAACAGAGAACAGTACATATTGAAAATTCCCAATAAACATTGCATAAGAATAAGTTTTTAATAAGGTTAAACGGAAATACGAAAAGGAAGTTGAAAATTAAAGAAAGAAAAAACGTACAAAATGCATTTAAATTAAAGAAAATTAAAAAAAAAATGGGTGAAGTTAAACAAAGTACATAAAAAGTAGTAGATATAAAAAAAAAACAAAGTTAGGTATATTAAGTTGTAATTAAAAGAAAAGGGAAAACGACTAAGTTGGTATTTAAAAAATTATAAAAGTCGTTTAACTAACTATACTATACATAACACAGTTGGAAATTGCATTAGTTTTAGCATAGTGACATGTCAGTACTCCTGTTGACTTGCTGGTTAAAAACTAAATCAAAAACTTTAAGTCACTGTCTGACTTTACTTAGTGACAGCGATAAAAGTGCTGACAACTCATAAGAACATCTTATGTCAGTATAAACATGTGTCTCTTGTCCTTTATTTATTTAATTTTTATTTATTTATTTATTTGATGACCTAGCACAACAAGACAAAAATCTTATAAGTTATAGTGCTAGTGAGTAATGAGAACATTTCAATTTCAATTCATTTATTTATCCATATTTACATTTTCATTATACCCTATACCACTATGTGGTTTGGGTATAATGACTTTGTGCTGCTGTTTGTAACAACCAAAAATATTTGACTTACACCCATCTTTAATTATACCGATCGAATCAGAATCACTATCTGATTCGATTTAACGATGTCCGTCCGTCCGTCCGTCCGTCTGTGTGTCCATGTAAAGCTTGTAATCAAACTGCTGGTCGCAAATATGAATATGTTTTGATGAAATTTGGTATATATGCTTTTTTCGGCCATAGGATGAACGCTATTCAAATTGGTGAGAATCGGTCCATGTTCAGACCTAGCCCCCATACAAATGATCCCTATGAAATCAACATAAATTGCCATAAGATCCAAATTATCATATAAATCTTAGTCAAATTGGGTTTGTATGTGTTTATTACATCCATTAATCAGTAGTCCAAAAATGATCCCTATGGGACAAATCTTAGCCATAGGCCCCATTTAGAGCTGCTTCCCGATCTTCACCTGCATAAATCTATCTAAAAACAAAAATATTGCACTGATTCTTCTCAAATTTTGTTTGTATATATTTTTGCAAAATACAAGAGACTTTACCAAACATGGTCAGGATCGGTCCATTTTTGTGCCTAGTCCCCATATAGATATATCATCCGATATGAACTTTATCATATATTCAGCCAAAAAAAATTAATAAAAATCCCACTCAAATTTGATTTATTCTTATTATACCCTCCACTCCAGTGTGCAGAGGGTATATATAAGTTTGTCATTCCGTTTGTAATAATTAGAAAAAAAAATCTGGACCCCATAATATATATATATTTGTGATCCTTATAACAAGCGGAGTTGATATAGCGATGTCCGTCTGTCCGTCTGTCCGGCTGTGGAAATCACGATGACGGCATCAATCGGGCAGCTAGGGTGCTCGTTGACATAAAAAATGATTCATTAACATCCTGAAAAGTTTGCTATTTAAAATCGTCCAAATCGGTCGATTAGGGCCCGAGATTTGAATGAAGAACTAAAAAAAGTCTTGAAAAAATATAATTTTCTATGTTGTTCTTGTCACGATCACGTCCTCAATAGGATAGCTAGGGTGATAATTTTTACTGAGAATGATTCACCAAATTCATGGGACTTGTTGTTTTTGTGGTCATTGTGGTAATAATATAATAAAAACTAACCCTTTGTACATTTTTTTCTTAACTCTGGTTGAAAATTTTAAAAGTTTCCATTGTTTTGGCATCACTAAAAAAATTTGTTAAATCATTTCTGTTATTACCACGAGCCTGCCTGCAAATTTTCAGATCGAATGGGTCACGGGAAAGGGGTAAAATCGATCCATAATTTTTTCGACAAGCAGACACTACGAGTTAATATATGTAAAGGGAGCAAAAATTCACCAGCATCTAAAGCAAATAATGTTAAAATACCTAGTTGTTAATAAAAAAAAAAAACAATGTAAATTTAGCAAAAAAAAAAATTTATGTATAAATTTATACAAAGAGAAAAACACAAAAATAACGTTTGATGTTGTATTTTTTGTGTGTAAAATTTACTTATACATACATGAACATATCAAATAATACAAATAATATACATATATTATATATATTTATATCCATAACAACTGCATGTTAAAAACAAGTAAGAGTGTTAAATTCGGCTGTGCCGAATCTTTGATACCCTCCACCTCGGTTTGTTAAACTTAATACCAAATTATTTCAGCAAATTCTTTGGGTTGGTTTTCTTCTTTTCTATTAACGGGTGATTTTTTTGAGGTTAGGATTTTCATGCATTAGTATTTGACAGATCACGTGGGATTTCAGACATGGTGTCAAAGAGAAAGATGCTCAGTATGCTTTGACATTTCATCATGAATAGACTTACTAACGAGCAACGCTTGCAAATCATTGAATTTTATTACCAAAATCAGTGTTCGGTTCGAAATGTGTTTCGCGCTTTACGTCCGATTTATGGTCTACATAATCGACCAAGTGAGCAAACAATTAATGCGATTGTGACCAAGTTTCGCACTCAGTTTACTTTATTGGACATTAAACCAACCACACGAATGCGTACAGTGCGTACAGAAGAGAATATTGCGTCTGTTTCTGAGAGTGTTACTGAAGACCGTGAAATGTCGATTCGTCGCCGTTCGCAGCAATTGGGTTTGTGTTATTCGACCACATGGAAGATTTTACGCAAAGATCTTGGTGTAAAACCGTATAAAATACAGCTCGTGCAAGAACTGAAGCCGAACGATCTGCCACAACGTCTAATTTTCAGTGAATGGGCCCTAGAAAAGTTGGCAGAAAATCCGCTTTTTTATCGACAAATTTTGTTCAGCGATGAGGCTCATTTCTGGTTGAATGGCTTCGTAAATAAGCAAAATTGCCGTATTTGGAGTGAAGAGCAACCAGAAGCCGTTCAAGAACTGCCCATGCATCCCGAAAAATGCACTGTTTGGTGTGGTTTGTACGCTGGTGGAATCATTGGACCGTATTTTTTCAAAGATGCTGTTGGACGCAACGTTACGGTGAATGGCGATCGCTATCGTTCGATGCTAACAAACTTTTTGTTGCCAAAAATGGAAGAACTGAACTTGGTTGACATGTGGTTTCAACAAGATGGCGCTACATGCCACACAGCTCGCGATTCTATGGCCATTTTGAGGGAAAACTTCGGAGAACAATTCATCTCAAGAAATGGACCGGTAAGTTGGCCACCAAGATCATGCGATTTGACGCCTTTAGACTATTTTTTGTGGGGCTACGTCAAGTCTAAAGTCTACAGAAATAAGCCAGCAACTATTCCAGCTTTGGAAGACAACATTTCCGAAGAAATTCGGGCTATTCCGGCCGAAATGCTCGAAAAAGTTGCCCAAAATTGGACTTTCCGAATGGACCACCTAAGACGCAGCCGCGGTCAACATTTAAATGAAATTATCTTCAAAAAGTAAATGTCATGGACCAATCTAACGTTTCAAATAAAGAACCGATGAGATTTTGCAAATTTTATGCGTTTTTTTTTAAAAAAAAGTTATCAAGCTCTTAAAAAATCACCCGTTATTTCGGATTTATTTCGGTGTTTGCTTTTTGGTCATCGTGGTTGCTTATCGGCATGCATTTTGGTTATATACCTATATGCATGCGTTTCCGGTTATATGACATAACTTCTCGTTTAATTTAGTTTTTGCTAATTAAATAGCTCGCCCTAACCTCCATTGCAAAGGTAATGGTTGTGTAGAGTGGCTATATGCATTAAATCGTGCTAATTGGAGATGGCTGTATAGTTTCTTTTAACTGGCCAAATATTTCTTCATTGTGGCCATATAGGTTGGATGGAGTAACAAAATAATAACCAAAAAAAAAGCTCTCTCAACTTTTTTTTAAAATATTGCCATATTTTGAAAACATAGAGAATAAATTTATAATAATAAATAATCAAATTAGGGATGAAAAACGCAAAAAACGAAAAGTCCCAAACATTTTAAATAAAATAATTTAATGTTATCTTTATTTTCTGAAAAACTTCAAATTTTCATCCAAAAAAAATTTTGAAAATTTATATATAAAAAATAACATTCTCATAAAATTACGTTTACTTATGTAACAATTTTTATGTTAGCAATTCTTAAATATCATTTGAGGTTTTCTTAAATTCATTGAATTTAAATTAATATCGACAAATCTGTTTTTCTATTTATTTAAATTGTAAAGGAGTGGCATCTCTGTCAAAATAAGCGAAAAACACAAAGAATAGAAAAAAACAAATTACTTCGTGTTTGACAGGATGATTTTATGTTTATGTTTAATATCTTTATTTTTTTTACTAATATTTCTGTTTATTTATTTGAAAATGAAATAATGAATTGAATATGCTATTTAATTTTTTTATTTATATAAAAAAGTTTTTTAATTAAAGCAAAATATTTTCACTATTTCATGATTTTTATTTATGTATGACGACATTTCAACCTAAAAATTTAAGTTTTTATCGATTGGATAAACAACACAAAAATGGTTGTCGTTTAGATAACAACAACAGCTGACTTTAACAATAGCGAATATCGTTTCAAAATTTTACTGATAATTTTCCAATTTTCTTTTTTTTTTACAATTCGACTATCGTTAAAAGAAGTTACTGAATAGCGGTACTGAAAAGTTATTAATATCTCCTGAATGGCAATATTTTTTTTAAATGTAAACATTTTTATATGTAAAGATATTTCTAAATTTAAAATTATTATTTCCGACGTTTTGATATGATTTTCTGAAACTCAATTAATATTTTCTAATTTATAATTGGAAATTTTATTTTCAGTTTAAAAAGTGAAATTTTGTATTTATGTGAATAATAATGCTTTATTAATTATAAACAATTTTTAAAAATTAGATGTAATCGCAATCAGATATTTTATAGGTAAAGCAGAATAATAATTCTATATAACTATGTAGAACTGTTTTGTAAGCAAAAAACTCATTGACGAACTCGGTAACTCTATTTTGTAAAGACAACAAAAAGTTAACCCCCCAATCTCACATCACACTGAAATTGTAAAATCGTTGTGTACGTATTATCAACGAAAAATTGTTCGAATTAGTCGAATCCATCGCCATTAAATTTTATGCTCAAACATCTGACTGCAATCTCATTTTTAAAATGTTGTCGAAGCGTAAACTTGAAAAAATTTGTATACTTCTCTCTCTTATTTTATTTTAAGTAGAGTTACCAAGTTTATTATACAGGCACATGTTTGAGGGAAAATGTTTACATTTATTATTATTAGTATTATTTTAATAATAGTTAATAATATTTATGCTCTATAATTAACAAACTTGCGTTTTTGTATGCGCATTTCAAAAAATAAATCATTATAATAGATTTAACAAGTTAAAACTTTAATTACAATTTTACAGAATCCAGTAAATTTGCATTAAATTTATAACAGGGTAACATTAATCATCGTTAGTGTCTGCCACTATTCGCACGAAAAATTTGGTGCCATTAGTGTGACCACTGCGGAAAATGTGTGTGTATTAGTAAAAAAAAATGTGAGTGTATTGAGTTTTTCGAACTTGCAGTGTGATGTGAGATTGGTGGGTAATATGCAAAACTTATGTTCATATTTGTAAAAGAATAATGAAAAAACGTATGAAATAAAAGACCAACCCGTGTATACTCTTAACATTGTTCTGTATGATATCTAGTTGAAAATATTAACATTCATGTTAAAATAGAAAAAACTATTGCAAAGCTAATTAGAACAAACAAAAATTATGCCGGCATCTACTGTGGCATAGTCACGCTGAGCAAAATGAAGTGACACTCTGTTAATACAAAAGAAATGTATTTTCCCCACAACAAAATACTGCAGAATTTTATGTAAATAAAATAACCGATTTATTTCTAACATGCAGTTACTATGAATATACATACATACATATATATAATATATGTACATTATTTGTATTATTTAATATGTGTATGTATGTATATTTAAATATTACACACAAAAAATACAACATCAAACGTTATTTTTGTGTTTTTCTCTTTAAATAAATTAATACATAAATTTTTTGCTAAATTTACATTTGGGCAATTCACAACAGGTGTTGTACATTGTATGTTGTATTGAAATACACAATACAATCATTTGTTGTGAACACTCAGTTGTATTTTCATATTGTAAAACGCTTTCTTTAGTAATTTTCGATCCAACGAGGAAAGATCGCTTCGTCGCTTCTGCTATTTTGTATAAGAGAAAACACTTGTCAGTGTTTGCTTTTTGGTCGTGAGATATACCCTGGAGTTTTAGTTACGTACCTCTTGCATTTTAATTTATAATGAAAAAAAAAATGTTAAATGTTTTGGTTGGTACTGAAAGAGAAAATACATACTAAAAATATAAACATTAATTTTTATATAAATAAACTTATCGATGTATTTGCGTTATTTGCATTATTTGCCATATTTTATTTTATAATTATTTATGCTGATAATATTCTATGTATTTGTTTTTTCTTTTTCATAAAAACTGGCATTCACTTGGAACTGATATGTTATGATACAATATACAACATTTACTAAACATAGCAAATGAAGTTGGATCGTGTATCAGATTTTTCAGTGAAAATTATCAACAACAGTTTTACACTATTGTAAAGTGATACACGATACAGGAGAAAAAACGATACATTACCCATTGTGAATTGCCCAATTGTTTTTTTTTATTAACAACTAGGTATTTTAGCATTATTTGCTTTAGATGTTGGTGAATTTTTACTCCCTTTATATTAACTCGTAGTGTCTGCTTGTCGAAAAAATTTTGGATCGATTTTAACCACTTTCCCGTGACCCAATCGATCTGAAATTTTGCAGGCAGGCTTGTGGCAATGACAGAAATGATCTAACATATTTTTTTAGTGATGCCAAAACAATGGAAACTTTAAAATTTTTCTACCAGAGTTGATAAAAAAATGTACAAAGGGTTTGTTTTTGTTATATTATTACCATAACGACCACAAAAACAACAAGTCCAGCTATGAAAACAATGCAACATTTAGAATAACAACAAGAACAATATAGAAATATCATGTTTTTCATTTTTTTTTTACTTTTTCAGAGATTTCCCTGGACCTGTTCCACCGATTTTAATGATTTTTGAAGTAGAAATCTTTCCATGAATTTGGTGAATCATTCTCACTAAAAATGATCACTGTAGCTGCACTATTGAGGGCGTGATCGTGACAAGAACAACATAGAAAATTATTTTTTTTTCAAGACTTTTTTAGTTCTTCATTCAAATCTCGGGCCCTAATCGACCGATTTGGACGATTTTAAATAGCAAACTTCTCAGGATGTTAGTGAATCATTCTTATGTCAACGAGTACCCTAGCTGCCGGATTGATGCCGTCATCGTGATTTCCACAGACGGACAGACGGACATCGCTATATCAACTCCGGTTGTTATAAGGATCACAAATATATAAATTTTATGGGGTCCAAAATTTTTTTTCTAATTATTACAAACGGAATGACAAACTTATATATACCCTCTGCACACTGGAGTGGAGGGTATAACAACTCTACAACAGCAACAATGACAGTCATATGTTTTTCAAATAGGAAAAAACTGTTTATGTGTTAGTTTCGGTCATTCCCCAGTATGCATTGAAATATTAAGTTCTTAAATTGATGTCAAATGTAATTCTCAACTTGGGTTGAACAATTTTTCTCCTTGTTTGCTTTCAACTTGACATCAAGTTGAGACTTAACATTTTTTCCAATCTTTGAGAAACATTTTTACTCTCAATTGGATATCCAACACTTTTCTCCACTTGAGACCAAACATTTTTTCAACTTGAATACGATTTGTGTTAAGTCTGAGATATTATTTAAATATGTCATAAATAATAAATTAAATTAAAAAATGCCAAAAAAGTACAAATAAATCATTGATATATTTTTAATTATTTCTGCTTTTTGTCGAATTTTTCAAAAAATGTACAACTAATTAATTCATTTATTTTTAATTCTAGATTTTAAAAAATGTACATAATATGTACATTTAATGTTAAATATGTACATAGTAATGTTAAATATATAATGAAATTAAATTGAAACATTAAAAAAAGTACATTGTTTTCATTTCTAAAATTAGTATAATATGGCAATTCCGTACCTTCCATTTGATACCGATTGGAAATATTTCTTTGCTATCAAGTTGAGAATCACAAATTTCTCAATTTGATAACTATGAAAATCGCCATATAAAAAATGTGCCTTTTAAGTTGAGAAGACTATATTCGAACTATTGAGGGCATTTGAGAATTAACGTTGGAGATTTGAGAAATGTATTTGATCTCAAATGCACCTCAAGTTGATAGCAAACAAAAATGTTTATTGGGACATTTATTGTAGGGTCGTTTGCACACACACAAAAAATAGAAAATAAATTGTCAATAAGCAAAGCAAGTGGCTTCGAAATTCGATGATGCCAGTTAATCATTTTTTGTTCACGCGGAATTTATAATTGGAGGAATTTTTTTCTCGAGAAATGTATTTTCCGTGAGAAAGAAATTCCTTGAGAATATTCATAATTGGGATGAATAACTTTTAATTGGAACTTTTTAGTCAGAATAAATCATAATTCTAGTTAGATATTGGTTAATATTTAATTAGAAAAAATATTGTGGTGGCATCTACGCAATTATTGAGGCAGTCACGGAAAAATTAAATGCAAGTCTGTTTTTTTTAATATAACAAAAATGGATTTTCCCTTTAACAAAATATGGCAGAATTCTTTATAAATGAAATGCAAAATGGAAAATCAATTTTGTGCTAATTCTTAACAAAATTAATAAAATATATATATGTATTATTAATTTATTAATATTTGTAATTTTATTTGACACAATTTCACACACAGTTTTACAGATCAACTGTTTTAATTAGAAAAAATATTGTGGTGGCATCTACGCAATTATTGAGGCAGTCACGGAAAAATTAAATGCAAGTCTGTTTTTTTTAATATAACAAAAATGGATTTTCCCTTTAACAAAATATGGCAGAATTCTTTAAAAATGAAATGCAAAATGGAAAATCAATTTTGTGCTAATTCTTAACAAAATTAATAAAATATATATATATATGTATTATTATATTTATTAATATTTGTAATTTTATTTGACACAATTTCACACACAGTTTTACAGATCAACTGTTTTCAACTGATTTAGAAGTTTTCTGTTTTTGAAACAGTAGTGCCAATTTGTAACATTTTGTGATGTAATGAAAATCGCAGAATAATAAGTTAATACACAATAAAAAATATTAAATTTTTAAGTTTTATATACATATTGCAATAAAAAAAACTTTGGTAAATTTACATTGAAGATGGTCAGAAATGAATGAGAAAAAATATATAGACATTTTAGAAAAGCACATTTAATGTTAAACTTTATGCACAAAATATATGGGTTTTTGTTGTTTCGAATTTAACTGTGGCTCTAAGTGAAAAGTTTTAGACCGATCGTATATTACATCTTGAGGATCCTCACCTAATATTTTCAAATATTTTAAATTCTTTTTAACTCATTTAACCTCATTACGAAAATAGTAAAACAGTAAATATAGAAAATCCACGCACCTCAAAAAATTGTTTTCTATGAAATAAATTAAAGACATTTCATATTATACAATTTTCTTTCAAAAATGTATCAATTATTGCAAATTTGAAATTTGACATATAGTATTTGTACATATATTTGTATAGATTTCGCAGTATGAAAAGAACTATTATTTCTTTATTTAGAATATATGTAAGTATTGCTCGCAAAAAAATGCAACATCATGAATGAAACACATAGACGACTGCTGGCAGCAGCATTTGTAGTCGTATAGTCAGCTACTTGATTTTTCTGAATACGACAGCAACATATAATACAAATGCATTTTTATTTAAATATACAATTACTTTTACTTATTTAAAATGCATTAGTACAACGTAAAAATAAATAAATTAGTTTAACGCCTTTTGATTATTAATGGAATTATAGCCTTTCATTTTGCGATTTTTTTTTTAAACAAAATAAAATATTTCATAGCACTAACTTCTTTTACATATTTTGTTATATTGTCAACACTATTTTTGTTTTGTAGCCAACAAAACACACTTGCAGTTTTTTTTTTTTCTATTTGAAGAACATATGACTGCCATTGTTGATGTTGTAGAGTTGTTTTTTTTTTTGATTTTGTTTCGTTAACTCTTTTGTATTAAAGCACCTCCAATATATGTATCCATTTTAGTTTGCAAATTCAGTATATTTATAATTTATTACTTACAGCAAAAAATAATAGAAACAATTTTATCAGTTATGCTTACGAAACTATATAAATAGACTTGAAGTTGGCTGCAAAAGCAGTAGCCTGTGTAAAGAACAAGTTAGCGACATGTAACTGTTACGTAACGTGTCAGCCTTTTTTTCACATGAAAAGTATTGGGACGTTCCGGTTACGTTCGGTAACTGTTTTAAATGATTTTCATGTAAAAAAAAACAACTGACTCGTTACGGTTACGGTTAGAAAACATTGACCTTTTATATGTATTATAATGCTATGAATGCATTTATCTTTATTTTATTTTATTTATATATTCTTTTTTTTTGTATTGTATATTATTTTTTTTTATTATTACTATTTCATTTAATTATTTTTTTCTTTAAATAAATTAACACATAAAAATTTGTTTTTTAAATTATTGGTGAACTTTTACTCCCTTTATTTACTGCCTTTATATTAACTGGTAGTGTCTGCTTGTCGACAAAATTTTGGATCGATTTTTAGCCCCTTTCCCGTGAGCCAATCGATCTGAAATTTTGCATGCAGGCTCGTGGCAATGACAGAAATGATCTAACAAATTTTTTTAGTGATGCCAAAACAATGGAAACTATTAAAATTTTCTACCAGAGTTCACAAAAAAATGTACAAAGGGTTTGTTTTTATTATATTATTACCACAACGACCACAAAAACAACAAGTCCAGCTATGACAACAATGCAACATTGAGAATAACAACAGGAACAATATGGAAACATCATGTTTTTCATTTTTTTTTTAATTTTTCATAGATTTACCTGGACCTGTTGCACCGATTTTAATGATTTTTGAAGTAGAAATCTTCCCATGAATTTGGTGAATCATTCTCACTAAAAATTATCACCCTAGCTATCCTATTGAGGATATTGAACGTGACAAGAACAACATAGAAAATTATATTTTTTCAAGACTTTTTTTAGTTTTTCATTCAAATCTCGGGCCCTAATCGACCGATTTGGACGATTTTAAATAGCAAACTTTTCAGGATGTTAATGAATCATTTTTTATGCCAACGAGCACCCTAGCTGCCCGATTGATGCCGTCATCGTGATTTCCACAGACGGACAGACGGACAGACGGACATCGCTATATCAACTCCGGTTGTTATAAGGATCACAAATATATATATTTTATGGGGTCCAAATTTTTTTTTCTAATTATTACAAACGGAATGACAAACTTATATATACCCTCTGCACACTGGAGTGGAGGGTATAAAAAGATAAGTTTAAGAAAAAAAAGAAAGTGTAAAATTTAAGAAATAAAACAAATAAAAAATTAAATAAACTTTAAGAAAAAAAAAAAAACTAGATTTAATGACATTTGTTGTTCGGCTTTTATTAATTATATTTTTAATATTGGCGTGAAAAATATTTAACAACCACCAGCTACTTAGAATATTAAATCTATTAAATAAACAATTCATAAGAAAACTAAAAACTCAAACGTAGAAAAAAATTACTGGTTATAACACTGTGCACATACATTACTAATTGAACAGTTAGCGGAGCAGCTTTTATAAGTTAAGAGGAAAGTGCGAAGTCAACATTATTAATATTAAACTAATTCAAATATAAAAAAATAAAACAAAAATGTCATCGGAAAATGTAAAAGAATACACACGCAGCGAAGTTGCCAAAAACAATAACAAGGAAAAAAATTGGTTCATTATTCATAACAACGTGTATGACGTGACCGCTTTTCTTAACGAGCTATGGCCGATTTTTTTTTCAATGGCATATTGCGAGACACAACCACGGCGTCTGGCGGCAGCAGCTTCATCCTCAACAACTACAACCCTATGGCGGTAATTAAAAGAAACTAATTAAAATGTTTTCGTAAATCTAAATTAATTAAAAAAAATTTCCTAAGATTTGTCTAACTATAAATTAAAATTATTTTTTAAAGATTTTCTAATTATAAATCAAATTTTTTTCTAAATATAAATTTAAACTAAATTTTTCTACGTTAATAAAATTTACTTAATATAAATTTTAAATTAAAACTTTCTAAATTAAGAACTTTGCTCTATATAAAATTAAACTAAAAAATCTTCCTAAAGGAAAATAGAATTGAGCTAAGATTAAAAATTATAATAAGATATATAATTTAGCTAAAATTAAAATTTTACTGTAAAGAAAATTTTTCTAAATTTAAAATCAAAACTAAATTAAAATCCCCAAAATTTTAATATATTTAAAATTACTTGAAAATTTAAAATTAACCAAAATATAAAATTATAGATATTTAAGAGAATTTACAAAATGGTACCATATTTAAAAAAATTTTTTTTTTGTTAAAGTTAAAATTAAAACTAAATTTAATTTAAAATATCATTATTATTCTGTAGTGCTAAAATTCAAATTGAGCTAAAATTAAAATATTATTAAAAGCAAAATTTTTCTAAATTAAATTGCGCTAAATATAAATTGTGCAAAAATAGTGCTAAATTCAAATTGATAAAGTTAAAATTTTGTTAAAATTAAAACTTTCCTAAACTTTTAAAATTTTCCTAAATTTAAAAATTTTCCTAAATTAAAAAAATTTCCCTAAATTTAAAATTTTCCTAAAATCGAATTTTGCTAAACTTAAAAATTTTGCTATAATTAAAATTCTTCTAAAATTAAAATTGAGCTATATTTAAAAATTTTCCTAAATTCAAAATTTCCCTAAATTTAAAATTTTCCTAAAACAGAATTTTGCTAAAATTTAAAAATTCTTCTAAAATTAAAATTGAGCTATATTTAAAAATTTTCCTAAAATTAAAATTTCCCTAAAATTAAAATTTTGCTAAGAAATAAAATTTTGCTAAACTGAAAATTTTTCTAAAACGTAAAATTTTGCTAAAATATAAAAAAAAAAATTAAATAAGTTTTGCTAAACTTAATTTAAAATAACCTTAAAATGAAGGTTCAATAAAACTTGTTAAACCAATGTAGAAAGCAAAACCAAACCAAATCTTATCATTGCAGTGGGTTACCTCCAAGTAAGATGGAGTCGAGGTAACATGGTTGGGAGGGCAAAAGGGGCAGAACACCTCGTCCCCAATCCCAAGGTAAGTATGGCCATCCATCCATTTAGCGTCCGTGTTTTGACAGTTTTTTTAAATCGCACGTGAAAATCTGTAGTGCGGTTTCCCTGGGCCTGAGCAAGACCCCACCCATCCGGCGAGCTAGGCCCCTACGCCAGCACGTGCGACCAGCAAAGGCTCAGGGAAACGGAAGCGGATCTTCCACCCCAACCGTACCATTACAAAATGTATGAATAATTATATTATATTAAAAAATTTTACAAGAAAAGCCTTTTCCTCATTCTGCCAACAACTTAGAAACACCGATGTTTTGTTTGGAAAACTTACTGAACAGAAATACAGGTCATTGCAACACAATTTCGGCCCACAGCGTGACAACCATTAATCATATTGATGACGGCATCGTCATCGTAAATGACCAACCGGCAAACATTTCAGACCAATAAAAGATAAAAAAAATCTCCCGAACGGCACCTTTCTAATTACTTTTCAAAATGAACTCATTATCAATAATACAAAGCTGGTAAATTGTTATGTGTTACAATCTATAAAATCCATTAAAGCAATATATTTGCATGTAAGCATAACTATTTTAAGCCAAAATATTTGTATTAAACCAATGTATGTATATTCACATACTTATTTCTTTTTACCAATATACAATGTATGTATGTAGACATAAGAATTCCCACACTTAAATTTAAGCAACATAAACAAAATTATTTATTTATAAGTTTCATGCATTTTCAGTAATTATGTCAAGTACATTGGCATAATAAAAATTCCCATATTCATGAAATTGTATCAGGGTACATTGGCACATATAAATTCCATATAATTTTGATTGTTTGTAAAGTGTGACAATGTACGCTGACACAATAAAGAACAATTATAATTGCTTCGAATACGGAAGCAATGTACCAAACAGATATACAATGTTGCAATATGTAAAATTGGTACACTGTATTGATTTTGTCAAGCCAAGCAATATTGATCAATACGATCAGTATTGTACGCTGACACACAAAGCATTTCTTTGTAATATAACGAGCAAACAATGTATCAACAAAATGCAATGCTGCGACATAAAAATTTGGGTACATTTGGTTAATTTGCTAGATCAGCGATGTTGATCGATATGATCAACATCAACTGATCAATATAAAGACAGAACAGAGCAAATGGGAAGAGAGTCTTGTGTTTGGTCTAGTAAGAAGAAGTTGTTTTTATATATTTAATTTTAATAAATTGTGTTGAATAAAAGAAAGGAAATATTCTTTACAATTATAAAAGTAAAAATTGTATTTTTATTTTTCCATAAGGAAAAATCCAAATAGAAAACTGTAAATCTTAGGAAAATTGATTTTATTAATTCTGAAATCCCTATTGCCCATCTGTTAACCTTTCAGATCACATTCGCCTGTTATTTCTACTATGCCTTTGCATTTCGGTGCATTCTTTGCATTTCGGTGGTCTTTTTTTAGTGTTTGCCTGCATTGGCATTTCTGGTTGTTTTTTGTGTGTTTCTCTGTTGCTGAGGGACGTATTCTGTTTCACTATATGAATTGAGTAAGAAGAACAATAAAAGTCAGTATGAAATAAGACTCAGGCCTCATAGTAGGTAAAATAAAATTTAAGTAATTATGATTCAATTGATGAATGTTAAGAATAAATCAGATTTAAATAAATCGACTCTATAATTTGTGAAAGTTTAAAATAAATAAAATTTAAATAAATTAACCCAATACTTTGTGAAAGATTAAAGTAAAATAAAATTTAAACAAAATTAACTCTATAATCTGTGTGTTTATACACAGCACTGTCAATGATTCACCATCTGTTTTATTTTTGTTCGTTGCACTTTACACAAATGAACTGTTTCCAAACACACACACCATATTACATACATTGCATTATTTTGTCACATTTATTGTTGCCGGATATAATAATGCTTAGTCAAGCCAAGAATACAAGTCAGTCAATAATAAATTGACTGACCGACAGTCGATGAAATTACTATTAAGCATTGTTACATTTGGTAAATAAAATGACGACACAACACTATACACATTTGTACCAATTTATTATTAACAAACATAATTTATTTCCGCATACTTATTATTACCAAACATAATAATGCTTAACTAGACTAACAAATATAGGTCAATCAATTACTTGACCATTTATGACTAAATCACTACTAAGCATTATTATGTTTGGACAACAACAACAACATAGAATATTTAATTTATAATTATTTTAGTATTAAGCATTCTTTGATCATTGTAAAGTATAAAAAGCCCAACAAAATAAATAACTTTCTAGTAATACAGCAAAACTTGTCTTGTTATTACTATCATCATCATCACCTTTCAAGTTTCAAGTGCTTGAAGGGATCAAAAGGAATAAAGATTAATGTCAATACGGATTAATGTGCTTGGGCTGATCAACATTAACTTAATTCCTTCATCAACATAAAACATATATTATCAATCATTGATAATATACATTTGGTGACCCCGACGTGATCAAATGTATATTACCAATGATTGATAACATATGTTTTATGTTGATGAAGGAATTAAGTTAATGTTGATCAGCCCGAACACATTAATCTATACTGACATTAATCTTTATTCCTTTTGATCCCTTCAAGCACTTGAAACTTGAAAGGTGATGATGATGATAGTAATAACAAGACAAGTTGTAGCATGTTCTGTTGGTGCATACTGCCGACTACACACTACGATAAAAATTAAAGAGAGCTTACTTATGTACGTCCCATGCTCCCTTATGTTTTTCTTTTGCTCAGTCTAGCTCAGCCTGATCGTGGGAGGGACGAAACGAGATGGTGGAACACATGTATGCTGTTTGAAGTAAACAAAAAGGACAAAAAAATAATACCCACCGACAGATGATAGTTAAGAATGTTTTGATGCACATAGTCGAAAAGAGAGAGGAGCTTAAATGCTGTTTAATTCATGAAAATTTTATTTCTTATGACTAGGGAAAAATTCTTACAATAGATAAAAAAAAAAATACAAAGATCTTAAGAGAACCTTAAAAAAAAAAACAAAGTATAAACAATCATAAGTTTATCAGTAAAAAAAAAATTCCCTCTTTTTTTTTTTCTTATTTTAGGAGAATATAAAACATGTATGTTTCAAACGAATTGATGAAGGAAAATACTTAAAAGGGAAAAAAAACCCTTCCCCTCTTTTCTTTCCTTTTGTTATTTACGGCGAGTATTGTACTTATTTATTCGGCTCTGTTATAATTAATAAATCGAACTCGACAACAAAAATAAACTTGAAACACTAGGAATTATTTCTCATGCAATTACCTGGCGGACTGCAGCTTCGCGACGTCATGATGCTGGTTCCAATGCTATAGGAATAGTTGTTTAAATATTTATTTAATTCTGAGCCACGTACAAAAAAAAGGAAAAAAATTTCTTCCCCCTTTTGTTTCCTTTATTCGATAAACCGACCCACACCAATTCTTACCGAGAATGGGAAATTTTAGAACTCGGTATTGGAAGAAACGATTACAGCTTTATGGCTTCAAAAAAAAATCCTTTTTTTTTTCTTTTATAAACTTAAATTAGAAGGAATTTAGAACTTGTTGGTTTTTAAGGAAAAAGGAAAATAAAACTGTACAACACAAAGGAACAGATGGACGGAATCTAATTTCCAGTATGGAAAAATGAATAATTATCGGATGATGTGAAAAAAAAAACACTGGGCAGACGGACGGACTTTGATATGGAAAATAAATGATAATAAAAACCGATATAAAATAAATGATATTGATAACCGAATGGAAACAAATCTGCTGCCGGCTGATGAATAGTCGATATCGAGTATTTTCTGGCAATCAGCAGGTGTTGACGCATACGTCCATTGGACAAGGTGGTGTTCTTGGGCAAGTTTTATCAACACAGCCCCTGCCAGTAGGCGTGCTGGGTATAGGGGTGTAACTCGGAATTAGCTTGATTTGGGGCGCAGCCACGAGGCAGTAAAATTTTGGTTTCTTTCAGCTTGCTTGTGACTGTGCAGATGTGAAAATTCGATTATTTTAAATGGGAAAGTTCCGTTCTGCTTGCTTGGAAAGTCAAATGCAGGTATCAAAGTGAGAAGGTCGCTGGGCATCCCGGATGAAATCCTGCTTTGCAATAACAGGAAAAAAAATTTTTTTAGCATGCAAATATGTAATTGATTTTTTTTACAATTATACAGAGACGTTTTCCGGGTTAACGCCACGACCCTCCCACTCAAAAACTATCTTTATTCAACCACGTTTTTCAAACATGCCTGCCACGTCAGCTTTAAAAAATCTTTAAAAAAATTAATGTCAGATGTGCTTAGCAAGACTCGAAATCTTTTCAGCCTGCAGAGTCGTATTTATTAACCCTAAGTCATGATCAATCTTATACTAACGACTAACCGAATATGATATCTTTAGCAAAGAATGAAAAAATGGAATTTCCATGCTACAAAGCAAATATAATGGCCAACAGCGGCAAGACATTAGATTTGGGAAAGCACAAATTGGCCCAACGTGGGGAACGACCCACGCCCTGAGATACTTTCAAGGTAGCCGGTCAAATTTTTTAGGTTGTCAAATCTTTTCTGGACATGTCCTCAGTCTCATAAATTGAATTTCCGCATTTATTCTTAATAACACACTTAATCAGTTTCGGACCCAACTTAGCGCTAAACCCGCGAGTTGCATCATCTGAGGGAAGTTTCTTCTGAAGACGATTTGTCCTATGTTAAAGGTGACGTCCTCTGAACGAAGGTTATATGCCATGGAATGTCGCTCCCGAGCCTTCTTTAAACAATCTACTACTTTTTCCTTAATAAGCTGCAAACGATCAAACCTGGGCAATACACATGGGGATTCCCCTGACAGACATTCAAATCTTTTAAGCAAATTATATTCGCTAGCACGCTGAATCATGTGCATACCGAATAATGTATAATATGGACTGAAACCTGTCGACTCGTGAACTACGTTGCGAAAAGCACAGGCGATAGACCCTAAGTTCCGATCCCAATCCCTATGATTGTCTGTTAGGTACATTCTAACAGCTGTAAAAATCGTTTTATTGACACGTCCAGCTGAATTTGCCTGCGGGGAGTAGAATCCAGTTCTAATGTGCGTTATACCGATGTCGTCTAAGAATGCCTTAAATTCATGCGACACGAATTGCGAGCCGTTATCCGACAAAATCTTTTGCGGGACACCAACATAATTAAAAACATACTCCTTTAAAGATTCTATGAAAATTTTGGCTCTTGCTTGTCTGACCGGACGGACTATCACGTATTTAGAAATATTGTCCAATATCACTAAAGCTTGAGTATGACCTGACTTGCTGCGCGGAAACGGACCTACATAATCAATGTGTAATTCCTGCCAAGGTCTTATTGATGGCTGCCTAGGAATCACTGGTGGACGTGTTATATTATTTGGCAACTTTGACTTTTTACAAATTTCACACGACGTAACAAACTTAATGACGTCCGATAGACAGTTTGGCCAATAGAAGTAACGCTTTATTTTCTCGAGGAGCTTATTTACGCCTGGATGAGCACAGTTTCCTGGACAATGTAGCTTTTCCATTACGGACTCACGAAGCAACTCGGGTACCCACAACCTCCAACATTCCGATTCGGAACTACAGATTTTATCTCTGAAAGCAACAGGTTCATATACCCTATCTTCTAAAATTTTTAAATCGGGATACCGTTCCGGTGATCTGTCAATCAACGTAACCAAATCTCGATACTTAGGATCTCTAAATGCTTCTGAATTCAAATCAACTACGCCATGAGAGGTTTTTAAAACCAGACTATCGACTGCACGCGACAAAGCATCAGCAACAATATTATCTTTACCGCTCCTATGAATAATCTCAAAGTCATAAGCCTGCAGCTTAATACACCACCTGGCTAATCGTCCACTTAAATCCTTCAACGACATGAGCCATTTCAAACTAGCATGGTCAGTGATAACGGAAAAATGCGTGCCCTCGACGTACGGACGAAATTTCTTGATAGCCAGAACCGCTGCCAGGCATTCCAGCTCCGTAATGCTGTAGTTCTTCTGCGCGCCATTCAGCTTACGTGACATAAAAGCCACGGGTCTTTCATTTCCAATGTCATCCTTTTGAATCAACGCTCCGCCTATACCATTGTATCAAGAACGGACGGCTATAATCCGGTGATGACAAGACTGGTTCAGAACTTAACTTGCCCTTTAGCTTTTCGAACGCATCCACGGCCTCTTGGGTCCAATCTTTGGTGAATTTTTTAGGGGAAGTCATGTCGGTGAGAGGTGCGGCGATTGCGGCATAATTCGGAATTAATCGCATATACCACTGACACATAGCAGTGAACCTTCTCAGTGGTGGGCTTCTTAAAATCAACTATGGCCCTTATTTTTTCAGGATTTGGCTTTAATCCCTCCTCACCAATGACAAAACCTAAATTTTCAGTCTCCCTTTGACAAAACTTAGATTTCTCAATATTTACGGTAATATTTGCTTCGCGCAGATGCTTCCCGAAGGTTCTAATTAAACGACAGTTCCTCAAAAGTCTCTGAACAAATTAAAGCATCATCTATATACGTAAAGATATCCGATTGTAGTTCATACGGCACGATCATATCCATTAGTTTGCAGAGGGTCTGGGTCGCATTTTTTAGGCCAAATGGCATAACCTTGTATCTAAAAAGACCCCTGCCAGGAACCGGAAATGCAGTAATGTGTTTGGCACTCTCTGATAATGGGACTTGCCAAAAGCTATACTTTAAATCTAATTTTGAAACATATTTTATCTTCCCGATACGTCGATAAACGCCATCAATTGTGGTGAGTGGGTAAGCATCCTTAACAGTGGGCTTATTAATTTCCCGCGCATCGAGACATAACCTCCACGAACCGTTTGATTTTTTAACCATAACCATATTTGAACACCAGCCGCTTGAGTCACATTTTCGATAATATCTAGCTTGATCAGCTCATCAATCTCCCTATCCATAATTTCTAACATAGCTGGCGAAATCGGATAAACGCGTTGTTTGACGGGTTTCGCATCACCCACGTCAATATCGTGTTACAACAAATTCATTCTACCCAAACCGAGTTTATTATAAGATGGAATTTCTTCTATTGCCTCCGCGAGTTGATTTTGCTCCTCAGGCTTTAAAATATGCTGCTTTGGGTCATTATCGCTATTAAAATCAACTTCACAAGCTACTGCCGGAAAAATACCAAATGCCTGCCAGAAATTCATTCATAAGGTTAATACACGATGAAAAGATGGAACCAAATAAATCTTCAAAACTTTCGAGCAACCTTCGAAATTTACCTTCAAATAAACATAACCCTTAACTTGGTGAGCCGCCCCTCCTGCCACCTTAACTCCACAATTTAGTCTCTTATATGAAATATTTAATCTTCCTAGCAACTCAAAACAACCATTTCCCAAAACTGAAATGTTAGCTCCACTGTCTAATAATCCTTCCGTTAATATATTTTCCACCAAAACCTTCACAATTGGTCTCCCATCTGCAGCGAAACTAATTTTGGTTTCCCTAAAGATGCGTTCCTCCTCCTTACTCTGACGAAAATACCTCTTACTACGACCTATAAAATTTATTGATTTTCGGTTTGCGACGCTTGGTTGTTTTGATTTTGTCGGCGTCTTAAAATGACCCATTTGGGGAGATGATATTGGCGGACGGCGGAGGTTCCCCAGCCTTGCGTCCGCTGGTCGGTTTAAACGATTACACTTAATACAATTGGGTCGCGTCACTTCCGGGGCACCGCACTTATAACAGAAAATATGTTGCTGTTCTACCGGGCAATCTATATAACTGTGACCGATGTCTTTACAGTTCCAGCAAATCATTAAGGAATTTTCCTCGACATAATTTTCCTGCACTACATCAGCTTTTTGTGATTCAAATGCTACTTCATTAACAAAGCGTTTCGTTGATGACACCTGTTCGTCTAAAGATTCGCCTATATCTGCTAAACCTTTTTCGACCCGCATACACATGACCTTTAACTCCTTTACTGTTCTAGGATGTTGCAAAACTAAATTTTTAGGTAAGGCTGGGTGCATGTTGCATTTTAACAAACTAACTAAGTCACTTTCCGAATACGGATTCCGCAATTGAGAATTGATTTCCTCAACAGCCAATTTGAATTCACTAAAGGTTTCTCGATTCTTTTGTTTACGATTTTCTATCATCCGACGAATTTCGTGATCAGATGTTATGGTTTGAAATTCACTTATAAGACCCGATCGAAAATCACACCAACGAGGCTGGCTATTGTTTTGTACAAAAATCCAAAACCAAATTTTTGCGTTATCGGTCAACAACTGATGCATAGAAAAACACAATCTATCCAATGGTATACCCTCACTCAATGCTAAGATCTCGACTCTAGTTACGAACTGTTCAACGGTTATGGGGCACGGATGGCCATTAAATTTCAAACCCCAATTAGAAATATTTCTTAATCTCGCAGCAACATCTGATAAAGAAATACTTGTTCCGTCAGAAATATCTAACCTAGAAACATTATCAGCAGCGGCGTTTAGTTGATCCCCAAATCTTCTTTGCTGACTCGACCGTATTGCTACAGCCGGACTAAAAAAACCTGACTGTACTCTGTTATTATTTGAGTTAAAACTCCGATTAATGCTCGACTGAAAATTCGGCCGATTATTAAAATTGGTATTAGTTCTATGATTTTGCCTTTTCTTAGCAGCAAACTGTTGGTAATTGTCATTTCCTGTGTTATTTTGCCTAACCTCCCTGTTATTACCATGATTACCATCCAAAGACTGTACACTCGGCGACACTAAAGGGTGTCCTACATTTAATTCTATACCAGAAGCTAAACCTACGGGTTGTCTATCTATGTGCGTAGAAACGTTCAATAATTCTTCATTCTCCAGTGGTATTGTGTCAACAAATAACTTTTCCATAATTTCCTTTACCTCCTTGTTCAAATTAAAAATATCAATTCTATTACGACAATGAATAGCCTTAGCTATTGCTCTTTTCTCACATTCTTTATCATTTGACCTCAATGCTTGTTCCGTCATCCTCTTTAAATCTTCAACCTTACTCAACAAACTTTCCATTTCATGGGTTACCGAATTGACATGATTCGGTTTGAAAACCCTCTTACCTTCTAACTCGTCCGCATAAACCTTATTCAAATCATTTGCCAGTTTCCGGATATTACCCTCCAACGGCAATCCTCTGATTTGACATTCGTACCGAACTTCCTCACTATCTAATAATGCGAAATCCATTTTAACAAAATAATAAAAAAAATAGTATGTAGATAAGGATAGAAAACAAAACATTCTCCCCCAACCAAATATATAAATATATATAAAAAAAATATAATATAGAAAAAATATGTTCATAAAAAAAAACTCCTCAAACTTCCGTCTAATGTGCCAAATACATTCGGTGGATACTCATAAGAGTGTAACATAACAAAAACTCGTATCAATACGTGGAACGATGGAATTGGATTGGCCTTGATCAGCCATTTCCAAAATCTAACATCCTCCATTAAAAAAATATTTGGAAAGGAAATATGAAGAACTTAATAAATTCATCTATAAAATCTTACTTTACCAAATGGTTATTGTGGGAATAATTTTGTACTACAAAGCAAAAATTAAGTCATACCACGATGTAAACAACTGCAAACACAACACAAAAAAAAAATTGATAACGAGAATTTCGTTTAACTACAAGAAATGCTTAGTTTGTATGCATGACTTTGAGAAATACCGAAGACTGCACACCGTTTGGGCGCCATAATATCTGTAGCATGTTCTGTTGGTGCATACTGCCGACTACACACTAAGATAAAAATTAAAGAGAGCTTACTTATTTACGTCCCATGCTCCCTTATGTTTTTCTTTTGCTCAGTTTAGCTCAGCCTGCTCGTGGGAGGGACGAAACGAGATGGTGGAACACATGTATGCTGTTTGAAGTAAACAAAAGGAAAAAAAAATAATACCCACCGACAGATGATAGTTAAGAATGTTTTGATGCACATAGTCGAGAAGAGAGAGGAGCTTAAATGCTGTTTAATTCATGAACATTTTATTTTTTATGACTAGGGAAAAATTCTTACGATAGATAAAAAAAAATACAAAGATCTTAAGAGAAGCTTAAAAAAAAGACAAAGTATAAGCAATCATAAGTTTATCAGTTAAAAAAAAAAATTCCCAACAAAAATAAACTTGAAACACTAGGAATTATTTCTCATGCAATTACCTGGGGGACTGCAGATTCGTGACGTCATGATGCTGGTTCCAATGCTATAGGAATAGTTGTTAAATATTTATTTAATTCTTAGCCACGTACAAAAAAGGGAAAAAATTTCTTCCCCCTTTTGTTTCCTTTATTCGACAAACCGACCCACACAAATTCTTACCGAGAATGGGATATTTTAGAACTCGGTATTGGAAGAAACGATTACAGCTTTATGGCTTCAAAAAAAATTCCTTTTTTTTTTCTTTTATAAACTTAAATTAGAAGGAATTTAGACCTTGTTGGTTTTTAAGGAAAAAGGAAAATAAAATTGTACAACACAAAGGAACAGACGGACGGAATCCAATTTCCAGTATGGAAAAATGAATAATTATCGGATGATGTGAAAAAAAACACTGGGCAGACGGACGGACTTTAAATTTGATATGGAAAATAAATGATAATAATAACCGATATTATAAAATAAATGATATTGATAACCGAACGGAAACAAATCTGCTGCCGGCTGATGAATAGTCGATATCGAGTGTTTTCTGGCAATCAGCAGGTGTTGACGCATACGTCCATTGGACAAGGTGGCGTTCTTGGGCAAGTTTTATCAACACAGCCCCTGCCAGTAGGCGTGCTGGGTTTAGGGATGTAACTCGGAATTAGCTTGATTTGGGGCGCAGCCACGAGGCAGTAAAATTTTGGTTTCTTTCAGCTTGCTTGTGACTGTGCAGATGTGTATAGTATTGTGTCGTCATTTTATTTACCAAATGTAACAATGCTTAATAGTAATTTCATCGACTGTCGGTCAGTCAATTTATTATTGACTGACTTGTATTCTTGGCTTGACTAAGCATTATTATATCCGGCAACAATAAATGTGACAAAATAATGCAACGTATGTAATATGGTGTGTGTGTTTGGAAACAGTTTATTTGTGTAAAGTGCAACGAACAAAAATAAAAGAGATGGTGAATCATTGACAGTGCTGTGTATAAACATTCTCCCCCGCGTTGAACGGCTGTTAAACAAGAATGAAGTAGTGTAGTTGGTTGTTGTCATGGCAAAATGTGACTAGACATCTGTGACATCTATTGTGAGCTGATGAAGTTGCTGGCGGGGCATCGGTTGGGGTGTTATGTTTAGAGTTTCAGAACCAACTGAGTTATCTCTGATTGTTTCTCTGGTGGGCATTGTTGTGTGTTTTTGTTTGGTCCGTTGGGCCTTGTAGTTGAGACAAATAACGATTAATTTGACAAGGCTCAACGATAGTGCAAGATATCCGATTGCGTAGCTGTGCTCCTGATGAGACTTCAATTTGTTGGGAAGTTCAATGATTTTGTGGTCTTCCAGTGATTTTTGTAGAAGTGTCAGATCTTTTATATTTTTAGCATATGCATCTTCTAGATCTTTTGAAGTTGAATGATGGTAGTCTGTGGGATGTTGAATGTTTTCTTTTAACGAAAGGTACGACATCTTGCCTAGACTGGAGTAGGAGGATTTCAATGTGCAGGGCATGGTTTGTCGTCCATTCATCATGATGAGATCGTGTTTTAGCATGCATTCTGGGGCAAGCGTGAGTAAGCCGGAGCGCTTCAGAAGAAGAGGGATTATATCTTTGTTGCATAATGCTGTTGCCCGGGAAGACGATGACATAGTATATAACCATTGATTGTTTTTATTTAAAGGTATCCATCTAACATTCGGTGTTGTTTTTTCCAAAATACAAGTCGGTGATGTTTTATTGTTGAATAAATTTATTTCACATGCGCATACTTCGGAGCCGTACTCGTATTTGATTTGGATGTTAGAAATTCATCTTGTTTTATGGTGTAACAGGAATTCAGCTCAGATCTTGTGAGACGAATGTATTGTTGATGAGATGCTGATGTGCCAAGAAATGTGGTGCATGGCTTGATGACTATCATGGTGTTATTTACTGGATTCGGTATAGGCATTAAATAGAACATTCGGAATTGATCACGCTCAACCAATGGTATAGTGATTTTAAAGATGGCGTGTTGACGTGTAAGTCCCCCTTTAACCTTCATAAGTTTAAAGAGTTGCAGCAAATCTTGTGAAGGAAGATGTACTGAAGGTGGTGAGTGCAGGTTGATTTGATTAACTTCGTTTTGCAATTGCTCTGGAGTAAGTAATAGTGGGCTAATTTTTCCATGGTGTGTATCCGTAAGAGTATCAAGGATTGACATTTGTATTTTCTGTAGATTGTTTGCAATTAGAGTTAGCTGTAAGACTCCAGAGGTAAATAGTTGATTAAGATGTACTTGAAATAACATTTTGTCGAAGTTGCCCGTTTCTGCTGAATAGAGTTGATTTCCTGCTCTAATTTTTCAAACCTGGTCCTAGATGCGGTTTGAGACTGTCGCATGATATTAATTGTTGAATGACTGTAGTTTGATTTTTAAGCAATCTCAATAAAAATGACTCTTTTTCTTGACTTCACTTATTGTATTGGACATGTGGTTAGCATAATCACAACCCAATATGCCAAATAGTGTATAATGCTCCTCTTTTAGTTCGAAGCAATCGGATGTCCAGTTGCATATCTCGTTCCATGTGTTCAAAATGATCGATAACGCTGCGACAAAGGTCATCAATGGCCATCATGGTGCAAAGAGTTCTTAACGAATTTGTCCCATTGGCAAGAATAGATGTTTCTGACCAGTAGGTAGCCAAATCGTAGTACACCAGTAGATTCCATTCAGTAGTTGAAATAGAGACTGTACCCACTTCCTCGAAATGAATTACGAGTTTTGATCAAAATTTTTTGTTTTCGACCACAAATTATCGGTAGTAGAAGTATTAATGCGAGCAATGTTAGGCAGGGGTGAATCATTGGCAATTTCTTTCTCTTAACCTTGGGGTCATTAATTGAATCAGGACTGTTAGCCTTCTGTCCGTCATCATCTGGAGCCGTAGGTAATTCTGAAGTGGTGTCAATGGGTAAGCGTGCGAGTCGGTGTATTGCACGTTTAAAGATTCCCTTTGAGGTTTTTACATCAACAACGCGAGTGGATTCATCTGATCCTTGGTGCACGTTAATGATTCGGCCTAATGGAACGTTATCTTCCTTTACGATAACCATGTCTCCTGCCTTGAGATTGACGCACTGAGTTTTCCATTTGTGTCGTTGTTGGAGCTCATTTGACCATTGTTTCCAAAATTTGTGTCTTAAATTGGAGACTTATTCCAATCGGCCTCCAACTCGTAGAATATCCTTATCATCGATGAATGGGGATAAGCTGCTGATGGCGCTATTTTTGTCGACATGATTATATTTCAGCAATTGTTTGAGTTCAGGTGAGAAGTCGGATAACTGAATCGCTTTCATGATTGCGAAAAGAGCATGATTCAACTCGTTTGCTAAGAGCGCCTTGTGTGATGGACGTTGATGTTTCGGTAACCTTGCGTTATTGATAAATCTGATGACATATCCCATTATCCTTTGCAATTTGTTGAAGGAGTTTTGATGGGGGATTTTGTAGATAAAATCATCATTGAACACTGTAATCGCTACGACAGGAGTTACCTTCCTTTTTTTGATGTCATTGGAAATTGGTTGTGAGAATTTAGGAGGCCACAATTCTTGTCTTCCATGGAGAAAAAGTGGTCCATAAAACCATAGATTACATTCGATAGTACGTCTAGATAGTACGTCAGCTGGATTGTGTTTTGATCTAACATGACGTCATTGGTCAGTTAATGTTAGTGACTGGATTGTGGCAACTCGATTGGCTACAAAGCTTTGATACAGACTTGATTGTGTATTTATCCAAGATAGCACAATTTCAGAATCAGTCCATAAAAACGTTGGTTGATTTTTTACTTGAATATCAGTTTTTATTTTATGTGCAAGTTGAGCGGCTAGTACTGCGGCACATAATTCTAGACGAGGCAACGTCTGTCGTTTTAATGGAGCGACCCATGTTTTTGCGCACAATAATTGTACGATGATTCGTCCATCTCTAAGCCTGGCACGGATGTATGCAACTGCACCAAAGGCCTTTTCAGATGCATCTGCAAATATGTGAAGTTGAGTGTTAGCTGGAATTTCCCCTTTGAAGATGTGTCGTGGAATTTTCATATTATTCAGACTGTCCAAGTCATTCCTAAAGGTGTTCCAAGTGGAATAAAGATCCGCAGGAAGTGTCTCATCCCAATCCAATTTTAATTCCCATAATTGTTGGATGAATATCTTTGCCTTGACAACCACAGGTGCTAGTAAACCAAGAGGGTCGAATAACCTCGCTCGGAGGTGGCTGTACGCTTTGACACGAGTTGCATTGGTTTTAAATTTGCCCTGATGCAGAGGTGATCAGTTTCCGGTTGCTAATATAATCCCAATGTTTTTATGGTATTGACATTCTGGTCGTCAAAGTCTAAATTTACTTCTTGATTTCCGATTGGGATATTGCCAAGTAGTTTCGGATGATTGGCACACCATTTTTTCAAATTGAAGCCATGTTTCTTTACGATTTCTATGAGTGTGAACTGCTACATTAAGATTATCCAAACCTCCTAGCCCATCATCCACATAAAAGTTGTCTTTTAGCATCTGAGAGCCGAGTGGGTACCGTTCATTATTTTCATCAGCGATTTTTTGTAAGCATTTTGTGGCCAGATAAGGTGCTGATCGTGTCCCGTATGTAACTGTGTTGAGCTTATAGTATTTTATAGGCGACTTTGGGTGTTATCTCCATATGATTAGTTGATATTGCTGATCTTCTGGATGAATTAGTATTTGTCGATACATCATTTCCATATCTGTGGTGAATACAAATTTGGGCAAACGAAAGCGGAGCAGAATTGAATACAGTTCACTTTCGACGATTGGGCCGGTGAACATTAAGTCATTCAAGGAGTAACCTGTCAATCTTTTTGCCGATGCGTCGCATACTACTATCAGTTTTGTCGTGGTGCTGTCAGGTTTGAGGACACAGTGATGAGGGATGAAATATTTAGGACTCAATACTGTATCAATGTTACTCTTCTGCAAGTGTCCCAATTTCTCATATTCTTGCATAAATTGAATATATTGACTTCGTACCTCTTCATTTTTTAATAACCGTCGTAACCATGAATCTATTATAAGCAGTTGCGTGTGAGTCTCCTAATGCTGCTGGATTATCTCGAAACGGCAGGCTAACTACCAAACGGCCATAATCGTTGGTATGTACATTTTGAGCAAAATGTGACTCACATTGCTTTTCTGGTGGCGAAAGATTTTTGATACTGGGTTCGATTTCGTCCAGTTTCCAGAGTTGTTCGATAGTTTCTTCTAACGATGGTGTGTTGTCAAATACTGCACATGTGAGAGCAGACAGCTGGTTGGGAGTTGAGTTTTGTCCGATTGCACCACCTACAATCCAGCCAAGTGAAGTGTTCTGAAGTGTTGGAAGACCTTCGCAAAATTTTATTGTTCCCGCTTCAGTTAATTTGTAATAAAATTCTGCACCGAGTAAAATATCTATTTTTCCCTGGTGATTGAAATGGGGATCTGCTAATTGGATGTGTTTCGGAATTTCCCATGTAGATATATCGATGTGTTGATGCGGCTGAGGCGGAATGATATTTTGGAGTATATGTGCTTCCAAGGTTGTGGAGAAACTGTGATCTCTGGATTTCATTTCGACATTAATGCGATAATTTGACCTTTTTTGGATGTTGCCACCCCCGTCTATGCGTAATGAAGCTCTTGAAGGGAAAGTGGACAATTTTTGGCAAAGTCGATTGGAGACAAGATTCACTTGAGATCCAGAATCTAATGTTGCTCTGAATTCCCCTGAGGCACCATTTGGAGCCGTAATTATGACCTTTGCTGTTGCTAATGGTACATAGCCCTGGCGGGCCGCAACGACGTTTGTTGCTGCTGATGTGACTGCTACAATGTTTGGGGCAGCCGCCTTTACTTCTGTAGTTGGATGTGACATTCTTGATCTTGAATTGGTATTTGATGACATGTTTCTTCTTTGATTATTGTCAACTTTTTCTAAGTGAAGTAATGTGTTGTGTTTTTTCGTACATTTTCTGCAGCTACTTGCATTGCAGGTTTTCGCAGCGTGATTACTTCCGAAGCAGTTGACACATCGGTTCTGTTGTTGTATCCAGCGTAGTCGCTCTGCTGCTGACAGTTGTATAAATTTGTTGCAGTTATATAACTTATGACCACTGTTCTTGCACAACTTGCATGCGTTAATATTGTTTTCATGGGATGTTATTACTGTTGAGACAGCCTTATATGTTGGCTTTTCTTTCGAAGCCATTGCTTCCATAGATTGAACAGGAACAATAACAATTCAGGTATGACTGGCACATCCTTTGGGTTAGTTAACGACTGCATGTACCTGACATGAGTCTGTCTGTCGAGTTTTTTGATCAATATTTGTATTAGAATTGCATCCCAAGACGATGTTACAATTACCAAATTATTCAATGCCAGCAAGCACTCCTTGGTGGTGTCATGCAGAGTTTTTAGGATGGTGAAGATGAAGTCACTGCTGGTTGGCTGATTATTTTGTCCACCAAATTAGCTACCAGGAGTCTTTTGTTGTTGTAACGTTCCTGTAGCGTTCTCCAAGCAGCATTATAGTTCTGATCTGACAACGTGAATTGGCTGATTAGTTGTTCTGCTTCTCCCGTTAAATTGGTTTTTAAGTACCACATTTTTTGTACTGCTGGAATCTGTTGTTTATCTATCATCTCAGAAAACAAGTCATGGAATTGACTCCATTTCAAGTAATTTCCATAAAATTTTGGAATTGTTACCTTTGGTAATGGTAACGAGTTTTGTGCCAATGATGTTGGCTGGGTTACACTGAGGGCAGTATTTTTGTTATTTATTGTGGCAGCTGCTACTAACAGATTGGCTAACCCATTCTGAACTGTCTCATTCAGTGCATAGAATTCATCCATATTAAAACCGGCCTTTGCTGGATCTTCAATTTTTTCACAAATATCATCGCAAACAAATTGAACTTGGTCCCACAGCTTGTGAATAGTATTAGTTCTTAGTTCATAATATTGATGGGGTTGATCTTCTTCAGTAAAATTTAAGCCACTTAATAATCGTTATAATGGTGTCATTCGAATTTTTGTCTTCCGAATCAGGCCTTGATGATCATCGGCCGCATGTTGCAGAGACATTGATTGAGCGCCATTATTTTTAGTTTCTAATGGCCTTTGTTTAGTTTGGGTAGCTGTTTGTAGTCGATTGGCCTCTGTAGTGAATATTTCTACATATGTAGTTGTTAAGGCCTCAATTTTTGAGTAATATTCGCTCGTAAAGTATTCATGCTCTGTTCTAAGCATTTGAACCTCGTCGAGCATACGCAAGCTTGTGTCCTGGGCTTCAAATTTACTCCAGGCGTCTTCTAACCGCCGTAAGCGTTCTTCGAAGTATCCTGCGGTTGTTTTTCTATCCGCAGAATCCTTTTTAAAGTTACGGACGATCGCTTGAATAATTTCACCCGTTTGTAATAGGGAATCCAACAACTGTTTTGAAGTCTCCATTGTATGTGTTCACGAATGGTTTCAAACTTAGATGGATATATTGTTGACTGCGTATTTAATGAAATAAAGTATTTGAGGTGTCACACAACTGATGATGTGAAGCTATATGTCCTGGTTATTGATATGGACTGATAATGTCCTGTTTGCTTATAGCTGGATCTGCTAAGTTTACGCAGGATCTGCTTTGTTAAGTATAGCTGGATCTGCTTGTAGATTGTAGCTGGATCTGCTTGCTTATTTCTGGATCTGCTAAATGTATAGCTGGATCTGCTTGTTGAATTACTCCTGAACTCTGATGAATGCCAGGCCGCTGTGGACAATGGTGGTCCAATGTTGATTGAGCAATTATAACTATCAACGATGTACTGAAGTCGCGTGTGCAATCCACCCGTGAGTGTTTCAAGTTCCTTACCACTGGTGGGGGGAAACTTGAAATTCAAGGATGTTTTTTGGGGTCACCAAATGTATTTATTTTTGTTCGTTGCACTTTACACAAATTAACTGTTTCCAAACACACACACCATATTACATACATTGCATTATTTTGTCACATTTATTGTTGCCGGACATAATAATGCTTAGTCAAGCCAAGAATCCAAGTCAGTCAATAATAAATTGACTGACCGACAGTCGATGAAATTACTATTAAGCATTGTTACATTTGGTAAATAAAATGACGACACAACACTATACACATTTGTACCAATTTATTATTACCTGTTGGCTCCTGGTCGTAAACCTGGAGGCCTAAGTTTTATTTTGCTTGAGCGGTTGAAAGAAAACTCAAACCAAATTCTACTTGAATTCACAAAAAATGACTTCTTTTATTGAAGTGGTTTCAAAGACTAAAAAACTAAAAAACAAAAATGTCCGCTTCATGCGGTGACTAACAAAAAAATGAGATATAATGAAATATATATGGTGAGATGAGAACAAAAAAAAATGAAAAAGAGTAAATAAAATTTAAATAAAATGAGAGGAAGTTACATCCATCCCTGGTTGAACGGTGCGTTCAACATACTCCCGGGGCAGGTTTGAGGTGACGCGTTGATCTCGCAAAGATCCCGGAGAGTATTTTGCCGAAGGCAGAGTCCTGCAGCCGGATGAATGGGTTGGACGGTAGGTATTTTAGCCAGCCGTACATGGTGTAACGACAGATGTCTGCACCGAAGACGCCGACCACTGGTCCATATTTGTGCGGCTCAGAGTGAGCCAGCAAACCCGCCTCACTGAGAAGTTCGGGCAAGATCAGGCTGTCGTCTGGCTCAGCATGGTTCACGTTTAATTTGTCCAGGATAATCAGCCAGTCCTTAAGTACCCGTCCTGATCGTGTGATGGTGAAGTGACCATAAGGAATGCCAGCTTTGAGATTGCTTCGGTAGGGCAATCTCTCAACGGCTGCAAATGTGACGCTGGATCTGGGCACTCTATTGTTTACCAGGAAGGTGACGCTAACCGTCTTGGTTCCGACCCGCAATTCGCACAATACCACGGGTGCGATAGGTGGGGGCCCAAAGCTCATAAAATGTTCCGGCTTGGGATCTGACGTCAGCTTTAGCACAAGCGTCTGGTGGCGGTGTTCCAGTGACAGGGAGTCAACCTTTTCCGTGCCAACCGTTTCTGATGTTGAGGGGGTTTCAACCGAAGCCAAGGGGGCAACGTTTTCATTGCCGCCGACTGCTCCAACCAAATCTTGAGTATCGTCTGCGATTGGGGCAAGATTATTGCGTTTGTCAGGCCGCTCGAAACTGGCTCAATGGGGATCAACCGTGTCCCGATGGATCATGGTATGATGAGCCAACCCGCAAGCATCGCAGCGTTTGGTCGAGGTGCACTCTTCACGTTGGTGGCGGTCTGACAGACAGTTTAGGCAGTAATTGAACTTCTTCAGCACTGCTCGTCGTTCATCGTTTAGCATCCACCGGAAGTGGGTGCAGTACTTAATTGGGTGGCTGAAACCGCACACAAAGCATCTACCCATATTGAGTCTGTAGAAGAAAGAAAAGAAAGAGAGGAAAGAGTGAGAAGTACAATGAGTGATTAGCATTCTAAAAAAAAAAGATCATTTTTATTTGTTTGATTTAAAAATTTTTTTTTTAATTTGTTGCTGTCGGTAAGACGCAAAGTTTTACAACAGGACGGACGATGGTGCCGTTTTGTGTTTTGACTTTTGCCGTATATGACTTTGGTGATACGGCCTAGTCGCCATTCTGTGGGGGGCAGGTTGTCATCCTTTACAATGACGAAGTCATCTTCTTTTAGATTATTTCTTGTTGTCTTCCATTTAAATCGACGTTGAAGCTCCGTGATATACTCGGACTTCCATCTTTGGCTGAATATATGCTGAATTGTTTTCAACCGCTTCCAACGATGCAAGTGAGACAAATCAGCTTGTGAAGCTTCAGTCGTAGACTTAGGGAGAGCCACCAGTGGAGCGCCTCGTAGTAAATGGCCGGGGGTCAAAGGCAAAAGTTCGACTGGGCTCTCCGATATAGGGGAAATCGGTCTAGAATTTAATATCGCTTCGATTCTGATCAGCAATGTTGAAAATTCCTCAAAGGTAAATGACAAGTTGCTCGTGATCTTTTTTTAAATGGGACTTCATACTTTTAACTGCGGCCTCCCATAGGCCGCCCATATGCGGTGCGTACGGAGGATTGAATGACCAAGAAAACCCATGCAACCCGTATTGTTCTTGGAGATGTTTCTCAGCACTCTTCAGAAATGTATTATGCTCCTGCAGCAGCTTATAAGATGCTCCAACGAAGTTTCGACCGTTGTCCGAAAACATAGTTTTTGGCAAGCCCCTACGTCCCGTAAATCTTGTGAAGGCGGCTAGAAAAGCGTCAGCTGATAGATCGGAATACACTTCAAGATGAACTGCCCTTGTCGAAAAGCACACGAATACACCTGCGTAACCTTTGACAAGTTTGGAGTTGCGAAGATTTGACGATTTTAGACTGAAAGGTCCAGCAAAATCTACACCGGCGTACGTAAAGGGCAAGGAGAAGTTAACGCGTTCAGGGGGAAGGTCTGCCATCAGTTGATCTTTAAATTTACGTTTGTAGATCGTGCAGGCCTTGCACTCTCTGATGCATTTTCTAATCAGATTTTTCAAACGAGGAATATAAAAACCTTGACGCACGGCTCGAAGCATTATGTTGTATTCTGCATGAAGTAGAATTAGATGCGTATATCGGACAAAAAGTACGGCGAAGTGGGATTTTTCTGGAATGATGACAGGATGTCGTTCTGCGTAGCTTAAACCAGAGTTTTTGAGACGACCACCGACTCGGAGCAGCCCATCTTTGTCAAGGAATGGAGTCAATATTAAAATGTGGCTTTTTCTATTAATAGGATTTTATTATCTTTCGGATAATGCGCTCGTTGGGCTAGGGTAGTTAAACGATTTTTGACAAAGGTAATTTCTTCTGTAGTGATGCAATCGATTTTAGATGAAGACTTGTTGTGGCATGACTGGACAAAACGGAACATATAACAAACTGCTCGGAGTGCGCGATTTAGCGATGAAAATCTCGCCAAGATATCCTCCTGCTGTTCAAGATGAAAAGTTGAAACTCTTTTTGTTTCTAAGTCTGTAGGATCAAACGTTCACGGTTTCGGCCAAGTTTCTGTTGATTGTTGAAGCGAGGGGGGCCCATGCCACCAGAGAGCATTCTGGACTAAATCGTGGAGCACATCCACGACTGCCTAAGTCTGCGGGATTATCCTCTGTTCTAATATGTTTCCATTGAGCTTCGCTGGTCACGCTGAGAATTCTAGTAACGCGATTAGCGACGAAAGTTTTCAAAGTCTGCGGGGGTTTTTGCAGCCATCCAAGAACGATGGAGGAATAGGTCTACATGAACAAGCTGTATGTTTCAAACAATGATGTACTCATATGCTTTATTAGATTCGTCAGTAACTCGGCTCCGCACAATTCGAGTTTCGGAATTGTAGTTCGTTTAAGTGGCGCGACTCGGGTTTTTGATACTAGTAAGTGACTCGTGATTTTACCACTTTTATTAATGGTTCTGATGTATATGGCACCACAATAAGCTTTCTCCGACGCATCGCAGAATCCGTGAACTTGTACGTTTTGTCCCGGCGAAAAGCTTACCCATCTCGGGATTTTCACGGCTGTAATTTCAGGTAGGTGTTGAATAAATGAATTCCATTTTACTAACAAATGTTGTGGGATACTCTCATCCCAATCAAGTTTTTCTTCCCACAATCGTTGCATGAGCATTTTTGCTAAGATGACGATTGGTCCTAGCCAACCAAATGGGTCGAAAAGTCGAGCAATCAGGGAAAGTATCTGACGCTTCGTTGCTGCTGAAGTGGTAGTTACTGGGTTAACAACGTAATAAAAAACATCTTGCATTGCGTTCCAGCGAATGCCCAAAGTTTTGATAGTACTAGAGTCGTCAATTTTCAAAAAATCTTCGTTCAGAAGACCCTCCCGGGCCAAATGTTCAAGGAGAAATGAGTCGTTTGCTGTCAATTTCTTCAGGGGGAGAGAGGCAGAGTTTAAACATCTATTAATTGGGTTTGTTTAGTTTTTGTCTCCTCCAACGTGTGTCCACCTGATAACACGTCATCGACATAAATTTCATTTTTTAAAATTTTTGAAACGGTTGGGTGTGTCAATTGGCAATCTTCACTCAACTGTTGTAATGTCCGTATCGCTAGGAAGGGCGCACAATTCACCCCAAAAGTTACCGTTTTGAGTTGGAACTGTTTAATAGCTTCATTTTGGATATGGACGGAATGGAATTTGCTGAAATTTTCTATCTTCAGGATGAATCAAAACTTGACGGTACATTTTTTGTATATCCCCAGTAAAAACATACTTATAATAACGCTACCCGAGAACAATCTGCATCAGATCGGCTTGTAAAATAGGACCTGGATATAGAACGTCGTTCAGGGAGAAGCCGCTGGTGGTCTTCTTGGACGTGTTAAATACTACCCTCACTTTGGTAGTCTTGCTTTCTGGCCTTATTACGGCGTGGTGAGGCAGAAAGAACGAAAACTGTTTTTCATCGGAAGTTTCAAAATATTTGCTGGCTTCCATATGATCTAATTCTACATATTCTTGCAAAACAGCCTGATATTGCGATTTGAGATCAGGTACTTTGCTTAAAGTTTTTTCCATGCGATTGCATCGAGCAAAAGCCATATTTCTAGAATGACCCAAATACACATCTTGTGGAAACTCTGTTTTAAAAGGGAGACGCACCACATAGCGGCCGTCAGGTTGTCGGTCTGTTGCCCTTTGAAAAAATTCTTCACAGTATGAGTCGGTTTCTAATACTGGATGCGTTCTCTCTACTTCCTCCAGCTCCCAGAATTTTTTAAGTTGATCATGAAGAGCAATATCATCGGAAGTTGACACCATTGTCGAAAACATAATAACCTCGCTGGCAGGCAGGGAGCCTGACACATACCAGCCGAAGTGGGATTCTCGCGCTTCTAACCCTTTTCCAATATTTGAGCGAAGACCATTTAAATTGATGCACGGTAAATAATCGCTGCCTATGATCATATCAATTGGTGCCGGCTTAAGGAAATTCGAATCAGCTAGCTTTAAATTTTTGAGGTCAGGTAGACTTTCGATTTTAGCTCGTTTAGATGGTAAAAAATGAGCGAGTTTCGAAACGACTATAGCTTTAATTTTAATTTTGAACGTCGATATTCTTGATTTCAAATTGACAAAACATCTGGAACTCGAATTTCCGACGATCGTACCACCGAGGCCCGAAATTTGCGTATTATAGTTGTCTACAGGAATCGAGAGATTTTGTTGTATTCGCTTTGAGATAAAAGTTTTTTCCGATCCTGCATCTAAAAGAGCTCGTATGGTAAACAATTCGTCTGCATGGTCAATATCGATAAGTGCCGTTGGCAGAACAGTAGTCCCCTCATTTTGTGTAAAATGGGTCTGGACGGTATTAACTGACGGGGAGTTCCGGGAAGTCGACGGTTCCACCTGCTGGTCTCGATTTTTGTGGAAACTATTTTTCCTCTCACTGGCTTCAAGGTGAAGCAGAGTATGATGCCTTTGGCTGCATTTACGACACGATTTTTCACTCGTACACTTCGATTTAAAATGTGTCGAAGAAAGACAATTTGCGCAGAATTTGTTCGCATAAACGTAGCTTATTCGATCGTGGACCGATAACGCTTTAAACTCATTGCAATTACGTAAAGGATGATTTTGACGACATTTTTTACAAGAAAATTTGGTTGTCTCGGGTTCCAGGTGGGAATGGAAAGCCTGAGATTTTTGCTGCGATCCATGGTTATCCTTTGGACTGGATTTTCGATAATCTGAGATAGTTTCGATAATTTCAATTCTGTTAGATAGAAATTGACTCATTTGCGGCCAGGTAGGCAACTCTTTATGATTGCTGAGAGAATCTTCCCATGCGCGCAATGTGTCTTCTGGGAGTTTTGTAGAACAAAGATGGATCAGGATTGGGTCCCAGTTTTTGGTGTTGATTTTATACGACTGGAAGATTGATAGGCTGTTCTCGATTCCGCTTTGAACTTGTCGAATGGACTTTGGAGTTTCCGTTTGTGCTGCAGGTATTCCAAAAAAAGGTGTTTCATCTGCTGGTGCACTAAAATTCTAGGATTTTCGTACCTAATTTTAAGGGCATCCCAAGCCAATTTGAAATTTTCATCCACCAAATCGAATTTCTTCACGATTTAGTAAGCCTCCCCCCTCGTTTTGCTCCGCAGGTGGTAAAGCTTCTGTGCCGGTGACAACTCTGGATGATTTCCAAAAACAGCTGTGAATATATCACGAAACGCAGGCCACTTCGAATACCCTCCTTCAAAGGGTGGGGTATCGCATGGTGGCAACTTCAATGACGAAAAACCATGTTGGACAACTGTATTGTCTGCTCGAAAACTTTCTTGCGATTTTTGCTGTAATTTCAACTCTCTAATCTCCCCCATCTTCGCCTTGCACTTATGATATGCTTGACTCCCCTCTTCAAATTTTGCTGGAGCAATTTTATGAAAGTCTGCAGTCACCGTTTCGTCATCTGCTGTCATTCCCTCCTCGTACCGTTCAAGCAGTTTGGACCAACGCCGTCCGAGCTCCGCTTGCTTCACCTCGATTAGGGGGATGTTTACCTCTTCATCCTTTTTCGGTTTGAAGCTTTTGCAGTATGACATCAACTGCTCGTGATCGAAAAGAAATTTTCTGCGTGCCTCCATATTTAACGTTCAGGTAGAATTTCAAATTTCAGACAAAAACAAATTTTTTTTTTTTTTTAATAAGTTTATTGCAAAAGAAAAAATTAATTATTTTTTTTTTCGTTTGTTTCTTTAAAATTATGCCGATTTTATTTATTTTATTTTTCCAGCCAATTATCGTTAAAAAATTATTTAATAATTTTTATTTTTTATTTTGTCCCGAAAATTTTTGATCTATTTTTGAATTTATATTTTCCTTATGTATTTTGTGTTACTTTTTATGTGTGATTTCAATCTCAATTGAAAAATAATATAAATTGATCAAATTTATAACTTTCGATTATAATTAGGCTGATTTTGGGTATTTTGTCAGAATCCCACACCTCTTATCTTTTACCCCGATCTGGCAACACTAACCACATACGCACGTACGTATGGCAGAATGTCCGTACATAACAAAAGGGATAAAGAAACACACTCTTCGATATTTGCTGCTGCCGAATACTGACAAAAAAACAACAAACGCACCCACGTACAAATTTGTCTTTTGACTGAACGACGAACTGTTTGACTATGACTGCAGGTGGCCTTCAATGTTGTTGTATACAATACAACTCTATGCAGTTCGACTGCGACAGAATTACATAGAATTTTCGTTCTTTCCTATGTGACTAACCAGCACTTTATTTTAATATTTTTAATAAAACAGCACTCACCTTATTGTTTTGTTGATCTGTTGATATGTTGATATGTATTCCGTTTGTTATTGTTTAACAACTTTGCGCCGTTTTATCTTACTTGTTATTATTTTTCTTTAAATTGTCACTTTGATTGTGTTTTTCTTTTTTATTATTTTGTTTGTTTATGCACTTAAACAACTTTTATCTATTTAACGTTTGAAGTTCACAAAATTTTCGCACTCCCGATCGCATTTACCTTCACTTTCGTTTGTTTGGATTTTTCTTTCTTTTCGTATGTAAGTGTTTGTTTATTTGCAATCGGAACGGGTGAGAATGAGACCAAATTTTTTAGTGTTGCAAAGTGCTGGAATGCAAAAGGTGGTTGTAAAGCGTATATTTTTTATATGTACCGATTACTTTTATTTTGCTCATGTAATTTGTTTGTGTTTTAGGTATTTGTTATGTGTTATATACCTTTTTTATTCGTTTTACTTTCGCTTTACCGATTTTTTTTTGTTCTTTTGCTTCTCAAATTATAAACGTGTTTGTTTGAGTGTGTGTAAGAATGTAGTTGATCTTTTAACAGGAACGTGTGAAATTGACTCAATTTTGCGGTATTGCAAGTGGTTGTGGTCTATTTTTTAGCGCGCTACTGAATATATGATGTAATCATATACTGTTTTTCCGCGGGTTTTCCTTTTTTATCTCCCTTACTAACCAAAAAAAAATAATTTTACATAGAATATGTACCCGATTTCGAGATTTTATGTTGGTTTTTTTTTTTAATTTTCCGACGCTTTTTTTTCGTGATATTCAAAATGATCATAATATTGAAAATTCCAATTCTCACTGTACTTACCCGTTCAATTCCTCTACTTATCTATTTTCTTTTTGTTATTGCTTGCCAAGGTGTAGTGCTTGTTGGTGTATTATCGCCGTTTAATGGCTATAGTTGTCGTCTGTTGTTATTTTGCAAAGACGGTTGATGATTTGCAGGATGATTGTTTGATTGTTCCCACTTGCAGCTAGTGCTATTGTAGAGTACTTCAATCTTGATTGATTCCTGATGAATTCCCAAATAAATTTGTTGTCCCAGTATGGGTTTTGATGAAATTTTTGTGCAGCTTTCTTTCTTCTAAGCTTATGGTGTTCCGAAGCTGTACCGGTGTGGAAGCTGGATGTCCAAAGTTAGGTCTTGAAACTGCTAGATTGAGGTTATGATGCGGTTACTATAACCACTTTTGACAGACTTCTTTCTGACAAACTTAACCGTTGTCTTAGGGGTTAAAACAGACGGCTTATTGCTAACTGGACTCAAATCCAAATCCTAATCTCTATTAGGATTGCTCGAAGGACCATATGTTGGCTCCTGGTCGTAAACCTGGAGGCCTAAGTTTTATTTTGCTTGAGCGGTTGAAAGAAAACTCAAACAAAATTCTACTTGAATTCACAAAAAATGACTTCTTTTATTGAAGTGGTTTCAAAGACTAAAAAACTAAAAACAAAAATGTCCGCTTCATGCGGTGACTAACAAAAAAATGAGATATAATGAAATATATATGGTGAGATGAGAACAAAAAAAAAAAATGAAAAGGAGTAAATAAAATTTAAATAAAATGAGAGGAAGTTACATCCATCCCTGGTTGAACGGTGCGTTCAACATTACCAAACATAATTTATTTCCGCATACTTATTATTACCAAACATAATAATGCTTAACTAGACTAACAAATATAGGTCAATCAATTACTTGACCATTTATGACTAAATCACTACTAAGCATTATTATGTTTGGACAAAAACAACAACAGAATATTTAATTTATAATTATTTCAGTATTAAGCATTTTTTGATCATTGTAAAGTATAAAAAGCCCAACAAAATAAATAACTTTATAGTAATATAGCAAAACTTGTCTTGTTATTACTATCATCATCATCACCTTTCAAGTTTTAAGTGCTTGAAGGGATCAAAAGGAATAAAGATTAATGTCAGTACGGATTAATGTGCTCGGGCTGATCAACATTAACTTAATTCCTTCATCAACATAAAACATATATTATCAATCATTGGTAATATACACTGTGAAAGATTAAAGCAAATAAATCAACTCTAAAATTTGTAAAAGTTTAAATAAATATAATTTAAGTAACTTAACTCAAAAATCTGTGAAAAATTAAAGTAAATAAAATTTAAATAAATTAACTCTATGCTAACTCTATAATTAATGAAAGTTTGAAATAAATGAAATTAGCTCTACAATTTATGTGTTACAATTTATTAACTTACAACCCACCACGCACTTTAAAATAATTTATATAAGAAAATTTTTTTTCCTATTGTATTAAAAATCAAATAAAACTAACCTCAAGTTTTTGATTTGGAAGTTTGTGTTTCATTATTTGGAAATAGATTACTACATGAATGAGTTGATCTCATCGTAATTATTTTTATTAAAAAATTTTTATTAAGTGGAAAAGGAACATAGTTCCTAAACTGTAAAATTATATTAAACTAAAGGTGCGTTCAGACTACGCAAATATTTGACCAAATAAACGTAACCCCTAAATAATGTATAATTTTCCTTGTATAATTTTCATTAAGTTATACAATATATGATATAGAATATAGTTAAATATATTAAATATTACTAATGTAATAAAACATAACTTAATTTTGTCTTTTATATATCATGTAAGATTGAATAAAACTTTCATAAAATTAGGGGTTACGTTTATTTGGTCAAATATTTGCGTAGTCTGAACGCACCTTAAATTGCAAAATATTTATTGATATTATAAGAAATAAATTAAATTGATATACTATTACCTGTATGTAGTTTTTAAAATCATGGCTACATCATCTATTTGGGTTTTTAATGTTTCCTCGCTCATCTTCTTTAAGTTGTCTATTTGATGTACTTTAACAAATCCTGTTGCTAAGGCACTAAGTAAACTTTGTTCCGCAATGCCAATCCGCAATTTTCCTATAAGCGATCTTATAAAAAATCGCGCTTCGGAACAACGACAAGCAATAAATATATCTTTGATTGGAGTTATTTTATTTTTTCCAAGTGTTTTGGAAATATCTTTTAACTTTTTAAAAACACCCGTTATCGTCAATGGGGCGGGTTTAAACATCATTCTCTGCGCCATTCTAGACTGCTCTGCTACGATACCCAAATCACCAGTGAGATGTGTTTGTGATTTTATAAAATCCATTTTGCGTCCAGTTGTATCACAAATAATTTTCATAAGAGTATGTTCAGCTACGCCAAGTTCTAATCCTACAAAGAAAATTAAACTTTATTGATTATTTATGAAGCTATTACTTTGACTAAGGTACACTGTTAGCTATCCTGCTCTCTTGGTATAAACATTAGGCTAGCAACGTTCTGTTAACACCACAAGTCTATAATCTTGTAGATATCAATACTAAAAAAACGTTTTTGAAGTGCTGGTATTGCCACAATATGCCTCAAGTCTTCTCGTTATAGGGGAATTGAGAATAGTTATAGTTAAAGTTATAGTCATAGTTACAGTTACAGTTACACTTACAGTTACAGTTACAGTTACAATTACAGTTACAATTACAGTTGCAGTTACAGTTACAGTTACAGTTACAGTTACAGTTACAGTTACAGTTACAGTTACAGTTACAGTTACAGTTACAGTTACAGTTACAGTTACAGTTACAGTTACAGTTACAGTTACAGTTACAGTTACAGTTACAGTTACAGTTACAGTTACAGTTACAGTTACAGTTACAGTTACAGTTACAGTTACAGTTACAGTTACAGTTACAGTTACAGTTACAGTTACAGTTACAGTTACAGTTACAGTTACAGTTACAGTTACAGTTACAGTTACAGTTACAGTTACAGTTACAGTTACAGTTACAGTTACAGTTACAGTTACAGTTACAGTTACAGTTACAGTTACAGTTACAGTTACAGTTACAGTTACAGTTACAGTTACAGTTACAGTCACAGTTACAGTCACAGTTACAGTTACAGTCACAGTTACAGTTACAGTTACACCTTTTTAATAAACATTAACAAAAAAATAAATAATATTAATTTTATTGTTTTGGTTGAAACAAACATAAATAATGATGAAAATCATCTTTACAACATAAACGGATTCAACTCTTTTTTTATGAACAGAAGTAGTAGAGGTGGAGGTATAGCTGCTGATATTAAAGAGAATATATTGTATACAAATATTTCTTTAAATACAACTTCGTTTTAAACAACTCAAATTGATATCAATATCAACAACAAAATAATCTCTCTCATCCCAGTTTATCGTCACGAAAATGTAAACAAGTTCATAATAGAACTTGACCAAACATTAAACAATATAAAAAATAAACAAGATGTTATTGTTATTGGGGACATGAATATCGATATACTCAACCAAAATATAACAACTACAAAATATATGGAAATGATAATGTCTAACGGTTTGCTGTGCGTGGTATATGAGAGTGCAAAAGATCTTTAAAAAAACACAAGTACTTGCATTGACCACATACATATGTATATATTAGAAACAACAAAACAAATACACAAACACATGCTATTGTAATAAAGACAAATATCTCTGATCACTACTCTATTTTCTGTTGCTCATATGAAGAAGAACAAAAATTTAAACCAGGGTAGTGAAATGATTCCTCTAAGGAGTGCCCAAATAAATTGTTTTAAAGTGAACAATAAAATCAAAGAAACTAATTGGAGTGATTTAATAAATCAAAACTTAAATACAAATGACTCTTATAACAAAATATATGAGAATTTTTGTAAAATATACGAACATTCAAAAAATTCAAAATAATATAAAAAAACAAGAATTCAAAATTAAGTGTTGCGATATTCGGGATAAACTTTATATTAAATTGCGAAACAACCGAAACAGTAAAAAATATGAATTAGAATATAAAAGATTTAGAAACATTCTTAATAAAAAACTATACTATGCAAAAAATAACTATGTATTATAAAAATAAATGTATAGAGAAAACTTCAAAAATAAAAACACGATAGAAGTTTCGAATAAATTCGCTATAAAATTTAAACATAATGTTCAAAAAATAATACACAACTGTGACATAAAAATAATACAACACCCTGACACAAGAAGAAGTATATCAAATATTGAAAAACCTGAACGATAAAAAAGGTGCTGGATGTGATGGAATAAGACGCAAAGATCTTAAAAACAACGCGAGTTTCTTAACCCCTATGATAACAGCCTTAATTAATTCTAGTTTAAACAAATCTATTATACCAAAAACATTAAAAATGTCCCTAATAAGGCCAATCTACAAAAATGGCATAAAAATGATTACGACAATTATAGACCAATTTCTATACTACCAGCAATTGAAAAAGTGCTGGAAGAAATAGTTGTCAGAAGGCTTACAAAATTTTTAAGAAAATATAAAATAATATACTGTTTATACTGTGATATTGTAGGCTACGCAACTGTGATATTTTTGTTTTGTGTAGTCCAGTTTTTCTTTTTGATTATTGTTACAATTATTTATTTATTTATTTTAGTGCTTGACAAAAAATTAAAAATTTTAATATATATTTTTTAAATTATAAAATTTATAATAATAGCAGCAAATATTTTTGACAAATGCAATAACAACAGAAAAATTTCAATAAAAAAGCTCTTGAAAATGTTCCCAAAAAGGAACGAAACGTTGGGCAAATGCTGTTATAAAAGTTGTTTTATTTGCATCACTAGCAAGGACCAGTAAGCTCGCAACAAATATAATCATCTGGTCATCAAAAAAAAAAATTCTCAAAACCAATTTGGATTTCAAAAGGGTAAGAATATCAATAAGCTCCTTGGAAATTTCACAAACCAAATAAACAACTGCTTAAGTAATAATAATCACTGCTTAACACTGTTCATCGATTTTAGCAAAGCATTTGATACGTTGTCACACTGTAGCATAATAAAAATTTTGAAAAGAAATGGAATAAGAGGAGGATGTTTAAATTGGTTCAAAAACTATTTAGAATGCAGAAAATATTGCGTCAAAATAAATGAAACACTGAGCGAAGAAGTTTTTTCAAACTCTGGCGTACCACAGGGGTAAAACTTGGACCAATTTTATATATCATCTATGCCAATGAAATGATGAATGTATTCAAGGAAAGCACTACTTTTGCTTATGCAGACGACACAGCGATTATCATGGCGCATGAAAACTTGAAAACAGCTAGTGAAATCATGCAAAACCAACTTGACATTGTAGCAAAATGGTGCCATGACGACGGTCTTGTAATAAACGCAAAAAAGAAACAAACTAATGCACATAAAACCAGCTCACTTTCAACATAATAATATAAAACTAAAATTTCATGATTATCATTGTCTGCACAATTCAGAATACAACAACCTTGACAATACCGATACTTGTACCACACACATCGAAATAGGAAGCACTTATAAATATTTGGGTATATATTTTGACCAAAATTTTAAATGGCTTACACACATACACAAAAAAAACCAGGTAAAACTGCTTACAGTTTATATCAGTTAAGCAATTGCTCTACCTTTCATGTATTAAAACAGGCATACTTCTCTCTCCTATATACGGCATGGTATAACTGCATGGGAAAGCGCAACGTATTGTAGATCTCTTCAGCAAACACAAAACCAAATACTTAAAATACTGTGGAAAAACAAACAACGAAACAAAACACCTAACTACGAAATTATTTACAACAACAATAATATGCACAACAACAGAGCAAACAACAGCATGCCCAACAACTACAACACTATGTCTAACAACGATAACAACAATATGATCAACAATATTAATAACAACAACACACCCAACAACAATTTTAATAACTATAACAACACCGCCAGTGATCTACAGATACTGAACATTAAGAGCATTTAGCTCACAACACTAATAAATGAATTTTGCGAAGACACTCGTTTTCTACAAGTGATTGATCACACCCACAATACAAGACGCCGTGCTGATGGCAGATTTAAGGTGAATCGTCATCGCAACAATTGCGGCAAAAACGCTTTGGGAGTTATTTTACCCTCCACTTTTAATGAACTGCCCTTAGATTTAATTAATATCAATAATGTGAATAAAAGAAAAAAATATTTAAAAAAACATTTCTTATCCTCGCAATGAAAGGAAAAATATTATATTAATTTAATGAAATTTCACATCCTACAGACAAGCTGAATGGCTTCGTGGGATTAGAATTAAGTTAAAATGTATATAAATCTCTTTTAATAAAATTAAAAAAAAATTTTATAAACGTGGCTCTAGTGCCCCGAAATCGAGTCATATTACCCTATCTTCACATTAAACTGATGAAACAATATGTTAAATCACTTAACAAAGATAGTGAATGTTTTCAGTATATTTCAAGGAAGTTTCCCAATCTAAGTATGGAAAAGTTAAAGCAGGCATATTTGACGGCCCACAAATTCGCAAATTGGTGAACGATACCGATTTCAATGTCAGAAATTGAGAAGAATACATGGATTCGTTTGTATGGGTTATTAAAAATTTCTTGGGAAATAATAAGGGTGATGTTTACGTTGCGCACGTTGAAGAGATGTTATCTCACTTTCATCGACTTGGATTCAACATGAGCATCAAAGTACACTACCTGCACAGTCACTTACATCGTTTTCCTGAAAATCTAGAAAACTTGAGAGAGGAACAGGGCAAACGATTTCACCAAGATATCCGAACAATGGAGAAACGATACCAGGGTCGCTGGGATGCACATATGATGGCTGATTTTGGCTGGAGTATTCATTTAGGGTAACACTTCGTCATTCAACAATAATAGAAAATCGTATTAAAGAAAATTCCAGAGTTTGTAGTTTATATTAATTGTAATAAATTTAAGTAATAAAATATAAATTTTAATAAAATATAAAATGTTCTTTAAATTCAATCAACCGAAAGAAGAACACTAACAACTCATTTTTATGTATATCAAACAAAAAAACTAAAATTTTGTGAAAATATGCGAATTCACTTAATTGTGAATAAATTCGAAAAGAATCAATCGATTTTTGTTTCTATTACACGTGGCTTTGCGAGAGAGCAATAAATCCGAACAATTTTTGCAGTTTTCGATTTTTTATGATTTTATTAAAACAAAAAAATTTGATATTTTCACGTAAAAAATATATTTTTTGCTTAAATTTTTTATTATAACTCGGAAACTACTGAGCCGATTGAAACTCAATATGTAAACGGATTAAAGGTTATGTAAATCTAAATTTTTCTAAGTTTATTTTAATAATATCGGACTAACCCTTTTGAATTTATCATTAATTATGTGGAGAAATGTCTAAAAAAATTTTAAATTTTAGTTAAAAATTAAAAAAAAAAACCTCTCCATAGAATTTAAAATTTGGACCACATTTGTACTACTGGAACCACAATACATCAAAATTGTATAGTGGTTTTTGATCGATATAAAATTTTTACGTTTTTGTTGCCTTGTGTTATAGATTATCTCACGCTCGTATAGTTATTGAAAATAGTTTTGGGACACTGTCTGCACGTTCGAGAATACTTTTAACAACAATTGAATGTTCACCAGATAACTGTGATGCCATCGTCCTAGCGTGCATTGCACTGAATAACTTTATGATGAACGACCAACAAAGATGGTATTGTCCAGACAACTTCCTAGATCGAGAGGGACAAGACGGTAATATTCAAGAAGGTGAATGGCGTAGTAAAATGAGAGGGAATGGCCGACCACTGCGATCTATGACAACTCATGCACGCAGATCTTCCGAATATACTATACAATTGAGAGACAGATTAGCTGAATACTTTATAAATGAAGGAGCGATTCCATACCAAAACCGAATAATATAATCAAAGTTTCATAGCTCTAGCCCATCGGAAAGTTGGTGAAATTTTCATTACAAGATTCCACATCCCCTGTGCGTATAGATATTTACACATCAAAAGCCATTTACTTACTGATTTTTTTTTTTAACTTATGGTCTTCTTTGGAACACATAGTCCATCTCCGTTTAAAATCTTCCACTTTGTGGGATACCTTGTTGTGCTCCTGAAGTCCATTTTCACAATATCTTTCTACTAGACTAAGCTCTGCACAGTTTAGAAGATTTAGCCTCCGTTGGTACAAAAACCAAGTTATGGTTCTTGTACTACTCAAAAGATTTCTTACCGTAGTAACAAGATGGCAAATCGGGCCAAAAATAAGTGGACACATTGTGTTGGCTAATGAAAGGAAGGAGTCTTCTTAACATAGATTTCGTTACATATAGAGCTCCTTGCCGCAACAGCATATTGCTTGCCATACCATGAACTTCTTTGGAAATTTCGTCTGCCTTTGGTTCCTAAAGTTATACTGAAAATTTCATGGAGCATTAACAACATAAAAATTTTGACCCATAAGCTGCCAAAAATGTGCCAGTAGTAAAAGTTTTTTTTTTATGAAACATGATTTCAATTTCCGTGATATGCTTTTGGCCTCTAAATTTTTTACAGCGTTCCTGTCTGCAACTTCTTGGAATTTCTATGTTTCCAACCTGCATTAGCTTTAACTTTTCGCACCAAATAGTCGAGCACTGAGCTAATCGGGCTGCTTTTCTAACTGATGTATTGGGAGCCCTTTTCAATATGTTTCCTATTTTTTGGCCTTAAAGACATCATGTGGACCCTTCTTACTTCATTCTCTTAATACTTTCTAATAACATTAGAAACAGTTTCACAGCGGACCTTTGATTCGTTGGCCAACTTTTTGTAGGACCAAGTTTGACTGTGTTGAAAATATTTAATAATTTTAACACGTACTTTTATTTCGTCACTCATTTTAATTAGACTAACAACTAATGAATAGGCTTTCCATTAATTATAACAACTGACAATTGTTGAAAGATAACTTTATCAAAAAAAATTAGAATAATGCTCGCGAAAAAAGAACAGCATTGAGTTCTGTATCAATTTGTTATTGAACCAAAAAGTTTTTTTTTATAATTTTATTTTAAACTGACACTAGATTTGGATGATGATGCTGTTTAGGGATTAAGTGTGGTGTGGTAATGACTGCATTTTTCAAGCACTTCATGAAAGGCTACATGAAAGTTAGCACAACAAATGCTCGAAATTTTAGGAAAAAAAATAATTGTACAATCAGAGTGACAAATACGAATGGCTGCATAAAATATAAACAAAAGCCAAACATTGTGGTTAACTCAAAATTTAAACCAAAATTGAGCGGCAAGTGTTTCACTAGTTACTGTAAAGTTTAGCGTTAAATTAACTGTATTTTATTTTATCTGACAAGATGCAGCAGCACAAGTTCTTAAAATAAAATTGTAGAAGAAATTTAAAAACTGTAATATTTTTTAGTGGTGTAGCTGTAATAAATAAACAAATAATATTTTATATATAGCCCTGTTCTTGAAACGTTATTTGAATAAGAATGAATTTAAAATAACATGAAATTGAAATTTTGGGTTTCTTGAAACCACAAATGTTATAATATTTCGAAGTATTTTTCGAAATCAGATTTTTTATTGTCAAATGACATGAAACATATGTTATGTGTCAAATAAAATAAAAATATAACATAAACATAAGCCAAAAAATAAATAAATTAAATTAAAATGCCAGGAGCTCGTCTATTTGCTATTGTAGAGCTTCGACGTCGAAAATTTAATCGAGCAAAGATTCGGAGGCGCTCATTAAGAGACGCATCAAATCCGATGTCCGATTCCTGAGTCTGTGTAAGTACATGTTTTTTTTTTTTTTTTTGTTTAGCTTAGGTTTAGGTTTATTGCGCTTTATTGTTTAAATAAGGCAGCATTTTCAATTATTTTGAACGATATTGCACCTTATATTGGAAATAGTTCCATCCCCGAAAAAAATCCAATTGGCTGCAACTCTAAGGTTTTGGCTGTTGGTGGTTTCCAAGGTTTTGTGGCTAATGATGTAAATATTAGCATTGGTCGGAGCACTTTGGAAAATAATGGATATTCTTAAAAACAGAATATGTCAACTGGGATAAATATTGATTTGGATGAAGAATAAACTAAATCATTTAAATCATTCTTTATGGAAAAGTATGGCAAACATGGAGTCATTGGATGCGTGGACGGTACTCAGATACGCTTAATTAAGCCGTCAATTGATGAATCTCTCTTCTATAATCGAAAGGGGTATTTTAGTCTCAATGTCATGATAGTAAGTTATTTGTGAACAAAAAACTTTCTTTAACATTCACTTATAATATTTTTATCGTTTAAGGTTTGTGACAATAAAATGAGGATTCGTGCTGTAGATGGACGTAGGCCTGGGTCATGTCACGATGCCTTCATTTGGAGCATGAGTGGTGCTAGAACATTTTACGAAGGTATGCATGAAAATGGTAGACAAAACGGGTGGCTTCTGGGAGACTCGGGTTATGGTTTGGAACCATTTCTACCGACACCATATAGAAGTCCAGAATTTAATTCGAACGAGCACCTATTTAACAAAAAACATAGCGCAGCTTGGAATATAGTGCAGAGGACAATAGAGAACCTAAAGTCTCGTTTCCGATGTCTACAAAAGGACTTCATTTTGAGATCAATAAAAAACAACATTACAGTCGGTATAGACCGACTGTACGATACCCTATACCATGCGTTTAGAGACCCTATCTCTTAGGTCCAATTAATTAGATATATAAAATAAGCATTAACATAAAAATTTGAGTGGCATTGTTATTAATTTTTTTTGCCTTCGGATAAGAAAAAGTACATAGCGGATGCTATGTTTATATTGTTACTAGGTCAAAAATGGACCGATTTTCACCAATTTCAATAGCGATAGAAGCTTATGTACAAAATTTCATCAATATATATTTATATTTGCGACCTGTAGTTTGATTACAATGTTTACATGGACACACAGACGGACGGACAGACAGACGGACGGACATCTCTAAATCGACTCAGAAAATAACTCAAAGTCGACCAGTATAATAAAAGATGGGTCTTGGTCAAATATTACCCTAACCACATAGTGCTATAGGGTATAATTATTGAATATTTCCAGTGAGCATGTTCAATTCAGTTGCTCAAGGGCAACTTCTTGCAACTCCACCTCCAACCTCGACGCTGCATTTTTCTCCATACGGATATAGTGCTTTTCCGTCTCGATATTGTGCCGTCTTACCTCTTCCAACTCTTTGGTCTTTAGCTCAACAATTTTTTCTATACCTCTTGCTCCACTGTTTTATTTTCAGCAAGCTTTACAATATTTGAGCTAATATTTTCCAAGTTATAGTTTTCCTCAGTCAACAGCTCCTCCAAATTTGGTACTCTTCGATTAGTTGGTGTTTCATTATTTCGTTTTCGTTTTTTTGGAGTTGTTGTCTGAGGAGAACCATAATTTGAAGAAGAATATGATGACGGTGAAGTTGGAGAAGATATAGGTTGTGTTGGCCGTGCAACGGTCTGCTTGCACGTTTCTCTCTTTTTGCAGAAAGCTTTTCTGCCATCAAGAGCGTCTACTGTGGTATAGAACCCGCATATAAGAGCAATTTCTTCGTCTATATCACTCAATGTAATTTGGTTATAGTTTCCCCCACCTGTATTCCTTAATTCCTTTCTGTTGTGGCCAAGTTTCCGTTTTACATTGTTTTTCCAATCAAGTGTAACGACACATTATTTTACCCTACCTTTTGGAAGACAACGCTACCTATCAATAAGTGCTCAGGGTAATGGGGTGGAATCTTGTCTTCTTCGAAATAGGAGGTTGTCACTTACAAAAAAAATTTTAAGACTAGGTAGCTCATATTCCTATTATCGATAAAAATAATATAGAAAGAAAGAGTAATAAAAGAATGATGAAGTTTACAGGAAGAGGTATTAAGATGGAATAACCCCTTATTTTCAAAACCCACCCTACCTTGCTATCATTTAATCTAAGTCTCTGATAGCCCATTTTAGAACCTAACTACATTATTTGTCTAAACTTTTCGTTGAAATAAAAGAATTTAATAAACCATTATGAATGATAACATTTATTAAAAAAAAAAATTTACTAAAATTATTTAATTTAAAAATATTATTTAACATTTTACTACCACTTAAAGCAATATTAAAAGAAAACTATATTCTATATTAAAATTTATACCAATTTAAATATTCAAAGAAAAAAAAATAAAGAAAAATTGTAAAAGTAGGTGTAAACGTGTGTGGTGTATGCATGACGTCACACACAAACTGAATGAACAATGAAAGTATGTGTCATGCATAACGATACTGCCAATGTTGTGTTAAGTTGTAGACATAGAGGCGCGTATAACAAGTGTTCATAAAAAGAACAAGTGTGACTAAATATGTATGAATATCCCGGGTCAGCAACAAATTAATAAGCAATCATATTTGTTTTGATTTAATGTAAACAATTAGAGTAAAGGTTTAGAATTACCGTAATAAAACCAAACCAATCCATTGCAATGGAAATATTTTTGAAGTGTTGAGTAACATTCGAAAAATCAAGAAAGTTACTCAATGCCCTATAAATTTTAAAGAAGAAATGCTTTCTAAAATTGCTAGGATATTGATACAAATGCACATAGTTAAGATAGGTCTAAATAGAAAACTTAAACTGTAAATAAATCAAAAAAAGATTGAGTGACTTTACAAATGTCACTCAATACTAGACTAGTATTAAGATTTTCATAGTAGCTTTATAAGTAGAAGAAATTGTAAATAAAGCAACAATTTGTCTTTGGACAATGAAAACAAAACAACATCGCTTATAATTACTTTTAAATAGCGAATAGGAACGCTCCTTTGAGCGTTTAGGTCTTGAAGTAAATCAAGAACAGGACCACCGCTCCAAGTTGATGAGCGAAGGTTTCAGTAGATCCTTTACGGACCAGAAACATTACACGTGGCATTTAGTTTTAAATTTGAAAATATGAGTAGAAGTAAATTTCTACTTCTATTTAATAAAATTTATCTTTATATTATCGGAATTTTACGTCAAAACTTAAGTGTCAGAAAATTTGACAAAATTTGAGCAAAAGAAAATTTAATTATTCATTATAAAAAATAAAAGAGTGTAATTATTGTTTAAATTTAAGAATTATAAATCAATCTCACCATTTCTCCAACGCTGACTCAGGCCTGTTGTCTGCTGGAAATTTCGATGATTTAGAATTTAAACAGATTTACAGTCAAAAATTATAAATAAACTTAGGTACTTTCAAATTTAAATATTTGTGTATTTGTAAATGTGATAGTGTAATTAATTAATTTAAATAAAACAAAAAAAAAATTAATTTTTAATTTAAAAATAGGATTTAGAAATTTAAACAAAATTTAATGTTTTAAGAATTAAAATTTAAAAAAAAATTTTAAATTAGATTAACTGAATTTATCGTAAATTATTATTATCGATAGTAATATCTATATTTAATGATTTATTAATGATGTATGTTCTTTTTTTTTTTTTTTTTTTTTTAAGTTGCAATTCAATACAGAACGGAAATTTATAAAAAAAAATGTATTGTCGCAAATCTGGTTTTTAAATTTTCGAAGATTATAAGTACGCTATCCATAGACTTTAATTTGCCTTGCCCATGAATCACATAAAGATTTCCAATATGGTGGATAAATATATATTTCTCCCGAACAATTTGATTTTCGCCAATTTTCTTTTCCACGTAATCCTTAGACTTATTGCCCGAATAATTTGTTCAACTAATTTCAAAAAAAAAAAAAAAACAATAATAAAAAAAATTTCTATTTGCAATTAATACTCACTTCCCAGAAGGATAACAAAAAAAATATTAAAACTAATATTTGTTGTATTTATTCTTCAAAAAAAATTTATTCTTTTTCTCCTTCGACCGTTCGTTTTCAAAATTCAAACAATTATAAAAAAAATGAAAATTTTGTCTCCCTTTTTCGAAATATGTTCCATGAACACTTGACTAAAATAAAAAAATAGCTAAGGTAAAAAAATTGAAAGTTTGTATTATTTTTCTTTTCATATAACAATTTAAAAAAAATAAGAGAAACATGGCCTCACAAAACAGCTACAGCTTCTGATTTAATTATATCAAAGAACTGGAACTGTAAAAGCCGAAGAAAATACTGTATGAGATCGTCAGCATATCTTACGACCATATGTCTTTCGCATGATAAATTCCGATATTATTATTATCTAAATCCTGAAGTTCATAATTAACCTGACCAATTCTCCGAATGACTTTCGCTTTTACGCCAACAGGAGCTAGTTTCAAATTGAAATAATTAACTTTTGAACTCTGTGTAAAGTTTCTTCGAATTACTTCTTGACCAACCGCGAAATCCTTTGATCGCGTACGTAAATTATATAAGCGTGCGTTTTTATCATAAGCTTTCTTCACGTCATTTCTAATTGAGTCTCTAATCAATGTAAATTCGTCATTTCTTTCAATTTGTGTATCTGTTTCAGCCAAAATATTAAGTTGCTTCAAAAGTTTGTAGTCTTTCCCGTGCGTTATCATTGTCTGTCCGAAAACAATCTGGTATGGTGATCTTCCGATAGTTTGATGAATACTATTTCGCAAAGCACAATTTACGCTGCTAATGTATTTATCCCACTCACGTTGATCCTTTCTCACATATGATCGCAGAGCCTCATTTATTGATCGATTTACACGCTCGCTCGCATTAGCTTGTGGGCTATAAACTGCAGTTAACATATGTTGCACTCCATATTTATTTAAAAAGTTATTAAAATCTCTGCTTCTAAATTAAGATCCATTACCAGATATTATTATCTCCGGTACACCGAAACAGTTAAAAATGTCAGTCTGTAAAAAGTTAATTATTTGTTTTGAATCAAATTTTCGTAAAGGTCGCAAAAAATTAAATTTAGAAAAATGGTCAAGTACAATTAAAATCCCTATGTTCCCAGTCTTTTTCCTTGGTAACGGTCCAATTAGATCGATGTACAATCTTTGAAAAGGTCTGTCTGTTTGCACCATTTGTCCTAGTGGTGGTTTTAATAAAGAAGTTGGTGTTTTTGAAGTTCTGCATAACTCACAACTTTGAATATAATCTTTTACGTCCAATACTTGTCTTGGCCAATAAAAATAACGTCTTATACGTTCCAATGTTTTATTTATCCCACCATGAGATGAATTTGGAGTATCATGTGCTGAATAGATAACATTGTGTCTTAATTCTGTTGGTACATACAATTTCCAGGACTGCGATTCATCAGAATTACCAGTAGAAAAATTTGTTCTTTTATAAATATATTTGCTAATAATTTTGAAATCAGGTAAACCAGAATTTTGAAAATCTTCACGTAGTTTCGCATAATGCTCAGAATCAAATGAATTGGACTCAAGATCAATTGCCGGAATTATTTCTAATTCTATAGAATTCACAAACTCTTCACCCTCATGAACGCGAGACAGTGTATCAGGGACCACATTATCTTTTCCACTTCGATGCTCAATAGTGAAATGGAATCCTTGTAGTTTTAAAGACCATCTAGCCAAGCGCCCCGATAGATCTCTCTGATTTATCAACCACTTTAAGCTCGCGTGGTCTGTAATGACTTTGAATTCCTGACCCTCGATATATGATCTAAATTTTTTAATTGCCAATATTACTGCCAAACACTCAAGTTCGGTGATAGTATAGTTTCTCTGAGCTTTATTTATTTTATGAGACATGTAGGCAATCGGTCTTTCAGTCTCGTCGTCATCCTTCTGCGACAATACTGCACCTACTCCATAAGTACTCGCATCGCATTGTAATATAAACGGTTTCTCATAATTTGGATGAATGAGCAAAGGTTGCAGATGTCAATTTTATTTTCAGTTCATCAAAAGCTTCCTGAGCTTTCTCAGTCCAAACAAAAGATTTCTTCTTTGTTAAAAGTTCTGTTAGTGGAAACGTCACAGTCGAATAATCCTGAATAAATAGTCTGTACCAACCTGTCATACCAAGAAATCGTCGTAAGTGCTTTATTGATTTTGGTACAGGAAATTCCATTATAGCCTTAACTTTGTCTTCGTCTACTTGTAATGTCCCATTACCAACTACATAGCCAAGATATTTGACTTTATTTAGAGGTTATTTCAGGCATGACGGATAAACTAAAATCTTCAATATCGGACAGAGATTTATGTGAAACATTATTACGTAATTTGAAGGGCGAAATAAGACACGAACTTTTACATTTAGAAATAATTAGTGTCTCCCACCTTCATAAAGAAGTACGAAAGCACGAAAAATTCATGAAGGAATTGCATATTTTAGAAACTAAGAGAACAAAAGCCCGGATCGCAGAAGTAAATAGACAAGATGATGACATGAACGATTTAGATATGACAGATGGATATATGATATGAAATTAGTTGAACAAATTATTCGGGCAATAAGTCTAAGGATTACGTGGAAAAGAAAATTGGCGAAAATCAAATTGTTCGGGAGAAATATATATTTATCCACCATATTGGAAATTTTATGTGATTCATGGGCAAGGCAAATTAAAGTCTGTGGATAGCGTACTTATAATCGTCGAAAATTTAAAAACCAGATTTGCGACAATACATTTTTTTTTATAAATTTCCATTCTGTATTGAATTGCAACTTAAAAAAAAAACAAAAATAAAAAAAATTTCTATTTGCAATTAATACTCACTTCCCAGAAGGATAACAAAAAAAATATTAAAACTAATATTTGTTGTATTTATTCTTCAAAAAAAAAATTATTCTTTTTCTCCTTCGACCGTTCGTTTTCAAAATTCAAACAATTATAAAAAAAATGAAAATTTTGTCTCCCTTTTTCGAAATATGTTTCAATGAACACTTGACTAAAATAAAAAAATAGCTAAGGTAAAAAAATTGAAAGTTTGTATTATTTTTCTTTTCATGTAACAATTTAAAAAAAATAAGAGAAACATGGCCTCACAAATGTAACGACACATTATTTTACCCTACCTTTTGGAAGACAACGCTACCTATCAATCCGGCCGTGCTCAGGGTAATGGGGTGGAATCTTGTCTTCCTCGAAATATTCGTCGAAAGTTTCATTGGGTCCCTGCCTACGACGTCGTATGTCGTCTAATATCTAAAAGTCATTGTAATCTACTTTGTATTCATTCCGCAAATCGTTTGTCAATGAAATCCAGTCAAAATTATTATGAAAACGGTGGTAACGCCAGTACCATTCCAAAGCCTTGCCCTCAAATAAATAATGAGCATGGTCATCCAGAATTTTAAAATTTCCGCCTAAAGTCTTAGTTGTAAGTATATTAACGCGATAAATAAACTCATCAACTGACATTTGATTGTCATGTCCAGTGAACTTTATTCGCCAATTGCGAATTATATTTAAACATTTTTCCGCCGAAAAAGGATCTTGGTGAGTATTAAAATTTAAACGAGAAGTAGTATTTGTAGCACCATTAGCATCATTCGATACGTTTGGGTCGTTAGAAGAATAATAGAGGTAATTGCCGTTATTTGTACCTTCAGGTCGATTACCAGTATTAGAAATACTCATGTTCTGAAACACAGATCGCAATTCACTTGAAATAAAGCCTTGCATTTCTCCACGAAAATTATCTAAAGATTCAGTAATCAAATGTCTAAATTGAGAATCGTTGCTACGAATAGCGCTATTAGTGTTATCAGACCGAAGTCCTGGTCTTCCTTTAGGTCGTGCACCTTGAGACACTGACATTGAAGGATTACCAGATTGAGTTCTAAGATTTTTTCCATATTGACCCTCTGCCCCTTGAGTTTCGCTACCATTAGAACCTATCCCAATTGTAAAACTACAATTAGCTGGTTCGTCTAAAGACATCAAGTTCTCCCGACTTCTAGTCAAAACCATTTTCCTTAATTTAATACCACAACAACTACCAAATTTGCAAGATATTTAAGTATAGATATTAATAATATAACAAATTTTCAACTACTTCATTTAGACATTGTAGTTAGGTGAAAAAAAAAATAAATAAATAAAATTTTTAATATATATAAACTTCACATTCAAAAAAAAAATATTATAGTTAAAAGAAAATGTATCGAAATTATGATTGAGTAGTACATAATATGTTTTCACATTGGTGTAGAAAAAAAAATCTCAAAATCTTAAAATCGATAGCAAAAAAAAAACTTTTATTATGTGAGTAAATATTCAGTTTATACCAAATACAAACATCTCAAACATAAACAATCCTAAATAAAAATAATAAAAACCGCCTGCTATGTATCGGGTAAAACTCCAATTGGCTCTAAAGTTAAAAATCGCAGATAAAAGTTAACGATATAAAGGTGAAAAAAAAAAAAAAAACTGTAATCGATATCACGAACATTCAAGAAATATACTGGAAACATCAGCAACGATGAAAATAACTTTTATTATCATTAGAGAAAGATCATTGAATATTCAGCCAGAGCTAATTATTAGTGCTGATGCCCCACGTTGGGCGCCATTATTTATGTAACGACACATTATTTTAACCTACCTTTTGGAAGACAACGCTACCTATCAATCCGGCCGTGCTCAGGATAATGGGGTGGAATCTTGTCTTCCTCGAAATAGGATGATGTCACTTAGAAAAAAAAATTTAAAACTAGGTAGCTCATATCCCTATTATCGATAAAAAATAATATAGAAAGAAAGAGTAATAAAAGAATGATGAAGTTTATAGGAAGACGTATTAAGATGGAATAACCCCTTATTTTCAAAACCCACCCTACCTTGCTATCATTTAATCTAAGTCTCTGATAGCCCATTTTAGAACCTAACTACATTATTTGTCTAAACTTTTCGTTGAAATAAAAGAATTTAATAAACCATTATGAATGATAACATTTATTAAAAAAAAAAATTACTAAAATTATTTAATTTAAAAATATTATTTAACATTTTACTACCATTTAAAGAAATATTAAAAGAAAACTATATTTTATATTAAAATTTATACCAATTTAAATATTCAAAGAAAAAAAAATAAAGAAAAATCGTAAAAGTAGGTGTAAACGTGTGTGGTGTATGCATGACGTCACACACAAACTGAATGAACAATGAAAGTATGTGTCATGCATAACGATACAGCCAATGTTGTGTTAAGTTGTAGACATAGAGGCGCGTATAACAAGTGTTCATAAAAAGAACAAGTGTGACTAAATATGTATGAATATCCCGGGTCAGCAACAAATTAATAAGCAATCATATTTGTTTTGATGTAATGTAAACAATTAGAGTAAAGGTTTAGAATTACCGTAATAAAACCAATCCATTGCAATGGAAATATTTTTGAAGTGTTGAGTAACATTCGAAAAATCAAGAAAGTTACTCAATGCCCTATAAATTTTAAAGAAGAAATGCTTTCTAAAATTGCTGGGATATTGATACAAATGCACATAGTTAAGATAGGTCTAAATAGAAAACTTAAACTGTAAATAAATCAAAAAAAGATTGAGTGACTTTACAAATGTCACTCAATACTAGACTAGTATTAAGATTTTCATAGTAGCTTCATAAGTAGAAGAAATTGTAAATAAAGCAACAATTTGTCTTTGGACGATGAAAACAAAACAACTTCGCTTATAATTACTTTTAAATAGCGAATAGGAACGCTCCTTTAAATTGAGCGTTTAGGTCTTGAAGTAAATCAAGAACAGGACCACCGCTCCAAGTTGATGAGCGAAGGTTTCAGTAGATCCTTTACGGACCAGAAACATTACATGGCGATCCTAGCCAAATATCCTTACATTTATAAGAAGAGCTCCTAGTTTGAGCTGGAAAGGCACCTAATCCACGCCGGGAATTAGAAGGATTGGCCGGCCAAAGGACAATCAGGATAACCAACAAACAGAAGAAGATGCACGCAACACCAGCGGAACGAGTATATAAAGAACATTTTTTTTTAAAACAATAAAAATAGTGTGCTCTTAAGTGAGAACCTATTAGGGTGCGGAGGCGATTTCGCCCGTGCACAAGGTTTAGGCAGTAAAATAAATAAAATAAATAAAAGAAAATATAATAATAAATTATGAATGAGAGTCGGGTCGGTCCGAGACCACTTTCAATAGAAGACTACTTGAAAAGAAGCAGACTTAAACCAGCGGAGAAGCCTTTAAACATCCCAAAGGTAGAACCACAGAAGCGTCGTGGTGGGTTTTTAGTAAACAAGAGGAGAGAATTGGCAAACATAAAAAGAATAGTCATTTCATCACCACCTCCACCGTGGGATTTAACAGCCAAGTACTGGGTCAGGATAGACGAGATCGAGAAGATGATAGATACCCATATGAAGATAAAGAAAATAGAATTAAAAGAAAATTAGAATGTTATAGATATTATTTTTTGATATATAAATTTCATAAAATTTTATATTATTTTTTATATAAATTCAAACAGTGTGTTATTTTCAAATAACAATTAATAACTTTTAGTAATAAAAGAGAAAAAAAAATTTTTTTTTAATATGAAGATTTTTAAAATAACTATTATTGTTGTAATATTATTAATGATTCTGTCTATAATAGGGATTTTAGTAAAGATATATATAACCAACACAGTGGTATATAAAGTAAATAAGTTAGCATATTTAGGACAAGAGCAAATGGAAAATTTAGTATCCATCAAGGACACGCTCTTATCGTTATTTGAATAGATTATTAAAATATATGAAAATAAATTTAAAAGAGATTTATGATAAGTATATAGGTTGGGTAATATTTTTTTATAATAATTTCACCTATAGTAATAGTTTTGAACAGGAAATGGTTTGACTTCATGCTAGCAATTAATAACTATAAGAAATGAGATTTTAATTACTTTAAAAGACATTACATTTAGCGGAAACATTTCATAGCAACATTACATGAAATAAATGGAGGCACAGAAAATCCTTGAACAAATTATTTTGAATGCTAAAAAATCGTTAACGAGGCCGTACACATTAGAGACAATTAAAGAAAAAACAATAGAAATACAAAAATTAGAGAAAAAATTAAAGAATTATATCAAAGATTCAGATTTGGAAGAATTAGACGGTAAAGAAATTTTGAGATATTTTATAAAAACTAAAGAAGAAGCTTTAAAATTATTAGAACAACATTCTAAGGGAAAAATAGTAGCGAATCCAATCATGACTACTTTAGATATGAATGAATTATCGTTGATTACCAAATTGGTAACAAAATTTTCGGGTAGATCTAGTGAACTGCAAGATTTTCTAACAAATTTGGAAACGGTATCGATGACAGTGGCTACTGAAAAAGCCAATTCGTTTTTTAATTTTATTTTTAAATTAAGACTGGACTTAAAAGTTCAGAGTAGAATAAAACAAAGTTCTGTACCGACTAATATTGATGATCTAATAGAGGTATTAAAATTAACATATAAATCATCAAGATCTTCAAATGCTGTGTTGAGTGAAATAACACGTACCATCCAAAGGGATAATAATTTATTAGGTTTCGCAACGAAAATAGAAAAGCTAATTACGGAATTGAACGAGATACAAATTACCGAACAGGGAGAGGCAAATAGAAATGCTATAATCAATAGCAACAGCAAGATTGCCTTTAACGCATTCGTGAATGGAATAACTGATCCGACAATAATAACTACGATTGACGCAAGTCAAGTTACAACTTTCGTAGAAGCTCTAAAAATTGCCGAAAAAGTTTCGTCAAGGAAACAACAAGGGCAAATATTGTATCAAAACGCTCAATATAATAGAACACGTAACACTAAGGTGACGAGACAAACGATTTGGAAAAACTGTGGAAGAAATCATGGCGATAAATGTCCCGTAGAAGGTGCGAAATGTAATAAGTGTGGAAAATTAAATCATTTTGCAAACAAGTGTTTTACGAAAATTTCAAACACGAACAATAATAACAGATATCGTACGAATAACTTTAGCAGAAATAATAGAAACCGTAGCAACAATGGGAATATAAACAACCATAGTTCGAATAACAGTACAAGAAATCGTAATGTGAATACAATTCAGGGAAACGCACAAAGCCCGGAAACCGGACGAATACAGTCTCCAATAGGGTTGAATTATTAGAAAACACTAAAGTATACAGCATATCATCCAAACTCAGAAACTACGTAAGATATAGTATAGAAAATACAGACAAGGAGTTAACATTTTTAATTGACACAGGAGCTGATGTCTCATTGTGCAAGAATAAATTTTTAACGAGTTATGAGGTAAACCAGGATGACTATTGCAACTTGACAGGAATTTCAGATGAAATTATTAAATCACTGGGTTCCACGAATATTAACTTTAATATCGATAATAATATTATCAGACAGAAAATACAACTAGTAGAGGACAATTTCCCAATAAGGACAGATGGAATTCTAGGAAGGGATTTTCTTTCAAAATATAGATGCAGTATAGATTATGATACATATGTGTTAACGTTTAATTTTAATAATGGGATGATAGTAGTTCCAATACATAATACTTTTAGGATTAATAGGGTAAAAATATCACGTCGAAGTGAAATAGCAATTCCATTTAATATTAAACTGGAGGAGGACTCCGTAATATTGAATAGGGAGATTGATAAAGGTGTATTTTTGGCAAATGCAATAATACCTAAGAATGGCAATCAACACATCAAATTACTAAATGTTACGGACAATATAGTTATAATAGACAATTTAGAAGTGGAAACTAGACCACTGAGAAACTATCATATATGTTCATATAGCAGGAAAGAGAATGAGAAATATTATACACAGCAAAGATTTGGGAAATTACTGAAAAACTTTGAGTTAAATGACTTGGATGATGAGAACAGAGATGAACTTATTATCTCAATATTGAAGGAATATCAATCAATATTTCACATGGAGGATGAAGAATTAACTGCCAACAATTTTTATAAACAAACAATAAATTTGAATAATAGTCCAGTATACATTAAGAATTATAGATTACCGCAGGCACAAACAACGGAGATAAATTCTCAAGTTCAAAAACTTTTAGAGAATATTATTGAACCATCGATAAGCCCTTACAACGCACCACTCTTATTAGTGCCAAAGAAGGGACAGACAGATTTAAAAAAATGGAGATTGGTTGTAGACTTCAGAAGATTAAATGACAAAATAGTGAATGACAAATTTCCTTTAACGCGTTTAGACGATATTTTGGATAAATTGGGTAGAGCTAAATATTTTTCGACATTGGACATGACAAGTTCTTTTCACCAAATCGAACTTGACCATCAATCACGTCCTTATACAGCTTTTTCTACTCCAAATGGTCATTACCAATATACAAGACTACCTTTCGGTCTGAAAATAGCATCTAACAGCTTTCAACGCATGCTGACTATAGCATTGTCGGGTTTGGAATCTGAAGCTTTCCTATATGTAGATGATATCATAGTTTTTGGTTGTAGTCTAAATCACCATAACAACAATCTGATAAAAGTTTTCGACAAACTGCGGAAATACAATTTAAAGCTGAACGCTAGTAAATGTTGTTTTTTAAAACCTGAAGTAGTATATCTAGGACACTTAATAACACCAAAGGGTATAAAACCAGATCCAGAAAAATTTGAAGCAATTAAAAGATATCCTGTACCAAAAAATGCTGACGATGTTAGACGATTTGTAGCATTTTGCAACTACTACAGACGTTTCATAGAAAATTTTGCCGACATAGCAAATTGTTTGAACAAATTATTGAAAAAAGGTCAAAAATTCGAATGGACAGAAGAATGTAAAACTGCGTTCGAAACACTGAAAAATAGACTAATAAGTCCGCCCATTTTACAATACCCTAATTTCGAAAAACCATTTATACTAACAACTGACGCATCTGATTTTGCGTTAGGTGCCGTGTTATCGCAAGGTGAAATTGGAGAATATAGACCAATATCTTTCGCCAATCGATCGCTTAACAAACACGAGAGAAATAAGTCAGTAATTGAGAAAGAATTACTTGGTATATACTGGGGTATACAATTTTTCAGACCTTATTTATTCGGTAGAAAATTTATAGTAGTAACCGACCATCGTCCACTCATTGTACTATTTACACATAAAAATCCAAGTTCCAAATTGACAAGAATTCGATTGGAATTATCTGACTACGATTTTCAGATAATTTACAAAAAAGGGAAAAATAACACTAATGCAGATGCTCTATCTAGAATTCAATTAGATTCCAATAAATTGAAGACAATGATACCTCAAAACATTGATGAAAGTATAAAGAAATCGCTGGTGATAACGAGAAATATGAAAAGAGGAATGATACAAGCTGAAGAAAAAGATAACAAAAATAAAAGAGAAAATGAAAATGAAAAGAAAACTAAAAGAAGAAATAAGAACAAAAATGAGGTAAATGATGATACAAATCTTACTGAGCCTGATCAACTCAAAATGTGGGAGTGTACATCTATGAATGATATAAAACTTGCAGTAAAACTGAAGTTCATAATGGAAAAGTCGACTAGAGAATTCAAAATTGAGAAAAATCTTGCTTTAAATCAAATGGCCATCAGATGTAGCGATAATCCCGTTTATATATGTAATATGTTAGAGAAACTACCTTCTGTTTTAAGCAGATTGAATTGTGTTATGTTCGCACTAAAAAAAAGTGACGAAATTTTTAAGAAAATAAAAATAGAGAAAATTAAAGAAATAATAAATAAAAGTAAAGGAAATGACGTCAGAATTCTCATATATAGTAAACCTCAAAGAGTAATAGTAGAAAAAGAAAAAAGGAAATTAATTAAATTGTATCACGACACACCATGCGGAGGACATTTCGGAATATGGAAAACATTAATAAAACTAAAACAGAAATACATATGGAAAAATATGAACAAGATGGTAAAGGAATATGTATCAACGTGTGATCTTTGCCAAAGGAGCAAACAAGTAAGACACACTAGAGAACCATTAAGTGTAACAGACACAACGGGAAATAGCTTTAGCACTGTAGTTATCGACACAGTTGGACCATTACGCCCTTCGGAAAATTTTCGATACATTTTTACTATGCAGTGTGAACTCACTAAGTATGTGATAGCAGTCCCGATGGAAACAAAAGAGGCAAAGAGTATAGCGAAAAGCCTAGTAGAAAACTTGATATTAAAATATGGCATTTTTAAAACTCTAAAATCTGATAGAGGTACAGAGTTTGTGAATGAACTAATGAAAGAAACATGCAATTTGTTGAAAATCGAGCAAAAATTGTCTACACCATATCACCATGAGACTGTGGGTACCATAGAAAGAAATCATAGAGTATTAAATGAATACTTTTTATCTTTCGTAAATAATGATAACTGGAGTGATTGGATAGCTTATTATTCTTTCGCTTACAATATAACACCACATGTAGATACCATATGAGTTAATTTTTGGTAAATTACCTAGATTACCGGGTGAACAAATTATGAATAATGATAGGGTATACAACTTAGACAATTATGCTAATGAATTGCAAATGAGACTGAAGATTTCATTAGAAAATGCTAGAAAATTGATTGAAATTACTAAAAAGAATAGAAGTTTAGAATCGTATTACAAAGTAAATATGATAGATCTTAACATAGGAGATTTAGTTCTAGTAAAATTAGAAACTAGGAAAAAGAATCAAAGACCATATAATGGACCATATGAAATCATAGATATAAATAGCTTAAATGTAACAATAAGAATTAATGGAAAAAACAAAATTATACACAAAAATTTATTAAAGAAATATAACAGATAACAAAAACAAAATTATTATTAATATACATTATAGTACATACATAATTATAATATGATAATAAAATTCTTTAAGAATAATATATTCAACAAAATAATTCAATTATAATATCACTTAGTAACCACTTATAATGTAACTACATTTTGATTATTTACAGTTTACAAATGTCACTTTACAAATGTCACTCAATACTAGACTAGTATTAAGATTTTCATAGTAGCTTTATAAGTAGAAGAAATTGTAAATAAAGCAACAATTTGTCTTTGGACAATGAAAACAAAACAACTTCGCTTATAATTACTTTTAAATAGCGAATAGGAACGCTCCTTTAAGTTGAGCGTTTAGGTCTTGAAGTAAATCAAGAACAGGACCACCGCTCCAAGTTGATGAGCGAAGGTTTCAGTAGATCCTTTACGAACCAGAAACATTACACGTGGCATTTAGTTTTAAATTTGAAAATATGAGTAGAAGTAAATTTCTACTTCTATTTAATAAAATTTATCTTTATATTATCGGAATTTTACGTCAAAACTTAAGTCTCATTATAAAAAATAAAAGAGTGTAATTATTGTTTAAATATAAGAATTATAAATCAAACTCACCATTTCTCCAACGCTGACTCAGGCCTGTTGCCTGCTGGAAATTTCGATGATTTAGAATTTAAACAGATTTACAGTCAAAAACTATAAATAAACTTAGGTACTTTCAAATTTAAATATTTGTGTATTTGTAAATGTGATAGTGTAATTAATTAATTTAAAGAAAAAAAAAAAATAATTTTTAAGTTAAAAATAGGATTTAGAAATTTAAACAAAATTGAATGTTTTAAGAATTAAAATTTAAAAAAAAAATTTAAATTAGAATTTATCGTAAATTATTATTAAGATAAGTTATCGATAGTAATATCTATATTTAATGATTTAGTAATGAAGTGTTTTTTTTTTTTTTTTTTTAAGTTGCAATTCAATACAGAACGGAAATTTATAAAAAAAAATGTATTGTCGCAAATCTGGTTTTTAAATTTTCGAAGATTATAAGTACGCTATCCATAGACTTTAATTTGCCTTGCCTCCCTTTTTCGAAATATGTTTCAATGAACACTTGACTAAAATAAAAAAATAGCTAAGGTAAAAAAATTTAAAGTTTGTATTATTTTTCTTTTCATATAACAATTTAAAAAAAAATAAGAGAAACATGGCCTCACACAAGCCATGTCTAAAAATTAAAGCAAGTTAACAAAAATACTAATGTGTGATATTTTATTTATAAACTTACTTTTTTCCAACACGCTGTTTTTTTTAATAGGAGCTCCAGCAAGGTTTAGCTCATCTTTCAGCTTGCTCCAAAGCTCATTTTGAACAACCTTGTCTCATTTAACAAAGCCTCGGGCAATATCGGTGTGCTCCTTCATAAAAGCCAATAACATTTTTTGTTGCTTAGCGTTCTTCTGTTTTCTCCTAACAAAAATTAAAATATTTCATTGAAATATATAAACTTAGAAGGGAATTTAACTTACATTTTTATCCTTTCCAGCTATTTACTTAATAAAAACTTTTAAAAATTCTTAAACTTTTTGTTTGTTTGTTTTATTTGTTCTTTTTTATTTATTTCATGTAAACATATATTTGAGTTAAGAACCATATGTTATCTGGAAACCGTGGTGCCATATGGTTCTTTAGACAGTTTCACAAAAAAAACTTTAAGTATTTTTTGTATGTTTTTTCTTAAGTTTATAGAAAAAGTTGAAAGAAAAATATTTTCTGAGTTTGATTTTTTATTTTTATAAAAAGTAATAAAATTAAAAATATTTTCTTTTAAAATAACAACTTATTTGTTCATTTAATTGTTTTTGTTATTCAATTTCAGTCAATTAAAAATGACTTTTCTATTTGTAAAAAGTTAGTCATCACCAAAATAAATTCGATATTCAAATAAATTGGATTTGACTGGCATCACTACTGTTTCGAACATAAATAAAATTGTGGCAGACATATGCAAAAAAATAAAAATATGTGATTTGAATGAAATATTTTTTTTAATTCCTTTATTTGTAATAATGAGTGCATAAAAAATCTATGTTAAAATTGAAAAAAATAATAATGGAAAATAGATTGTAGTGCATCCCTTTATATGCAACCCAGAATACTGGTAAAGTTAATAGTTGTATACAGGGTTACCGTTGAGAATTTTGAGAAAGTGGCAAAAAAAAAGTAGTTTTTTCAAAAAAAAATGTCTCACCTAAAGTCGTTTAAAAAAAAAGGCACACACATTTTTTTAACGTTTTTATTCAAACAAAAACAACTCAAAAACAAAAATAACATAAATTAACAATAAAAAACAAATTAACTAAATAACAATTCATTATAAAAAGGTTTTGTTTATTATAATGTGTATCATTTTAATATACATTTTTTATGTACACACATACAGTCAACCAAAAAAAAATATCATGTGAGTCCGATCACAGGGGAGATGTGTAAACATCTGGTAATAAATAATATGCAGAAAACAGCGACAAAAAGGTTATTACATATCATAATTTTTTCACCAAACAATCATGTCACACCGATTTGTCTTAACGCTCACATGTTACGCGTAAAATCTTACGCTCACATATTACGCTGTTTTTGTGATTGTATTGTGAATTAGAAATTTACCCCCCTGCGCGTATAGATGTTTACACATCAAAAAGTTGGATATATTAAAAAATTGAATTTACACTCTTTAAAATATATATACATACATATCTTTGAAATGAAAACGATGATTTAAACAAAGTAAAATCACATATTAAGATAAGAATTAGGCTGTTAAGCCTAATATCGTCAACATTGACTTACAAATTTATGTAATATGGGAGCCAAACTTCAAAATTAAATTTTTTAGACATATTTTTTTTTTTATTTTAAAAATACAAATAAATAAATTATATTCAATTTTCGAGTTTTTTAACAATAACCTAATTGTTCATAATCAGTTATTTAATACGTCGTTTACCTTCGTCTTTTCGACATCATTTTCCAGGGCCTGTCTAGTTCTGCTTGCGGACTCATTTTCAGCCTTTCTTTTTGATCTTACAAGAAATCTATTGATTTTAAATATTAGTTTTAGAATATATATATGTAAATAAAAAACTATTTACCTGTCCATAAAAGATTTTTACATTAAAATTAGTTTCGCAATTCTTCACTGGCTTTTCCGCCAAAAAACTAATAATTTTTTCAAAGAAGATTGAAGTAGAATGATGAATACGGCAAACATTCAAACATGCTATTGACAGAACAAGTAAAAGAAACAACTGATCAATGAACTAAAGTTACCATATTGCAGAATTTCAAAAAAAAAAAAGGGGAAAAAGTGGCACAATATCAGCAAAAGTCGCAAAATTATATGGATTTGAAAAAGTGGCACATAAAGTCAAAAGCCGTCAAAAAGACGGCAAATTGCGACTTTAGTCGCACAAGATGTGCAATAAATAAAAGGTTTTTATTATAGTTATAGAACAACATCATCTCCAAAAGTGTGTTTTATTAACATCGACCACTGATTACGAGTTTTTTTAAAAATCAGCGCAAAATGTAGACGTTTTTAAAATCGTTTTTTTTTTTTAATAAAATCAATGTCTAAGTTTTTAAAATAATGACAAGGTTCAATAAAAAACATGTTAGAGTTTAAATATCAATTGTTTTTTATCTCTTAAGTCCTGTTTAGTAGAAGAAAGGGCATTTGTTTTGATTTCACAAAGCTTTTTGTATGTGAATTAAAACAAGAAAAAATATTCTTATTGAAATTAGAGAACAGCAAAAAACTCGTATATATAAGAATTTTTTTCATTTACGAGTTTTTTTTGTGATAGTGATTTCAAGAACAGGGGTGATAATTTTTTTTTCTTCGTTTTTTTTTATATCAAGTATAACAATTTTTCTTGGCTCACATTTTATTCTTTGAGAAGCATAGCCATCAGTAAATTATAAAAAAATTTTCATAATTTGTCAAAATGATGAACGAGTTTATAAACTTCGTTTTATGATTCGAAACAAGAGCAGAGTTGCATGGAAGCGAGTGCATTTATTGAAAACTAAACCAGGGTTTAATGCGGCATTTATGCGTCATTTTAATAATAAAATAAATGTTAGGATATTGTGAATTAGACTATATTTTCTTGGCGCACATTAAAGAAAATCTTGATTAATGGTCTTATGTTTTATTTATTTATATTTGTGTTTTTTTTTCAAAAATATTTCAACTATAAAGCTTTAAAAATAAAATTTCAAGCCAACCCTTAATTATTTTTAAAAAATTCTTTGAAGGTTTTAAAGTTATTTTAATTTAATCTGATAGTTATTTTTTAACTTGGTAGTATAACTGCAAATTCAAATCGTTACAATATCAAAATTAATATTGATAATACCAAATTGATATCGAGAAATTAAAAGGAAATTATAAATTTAAAAAAAACAGTTTACAAAATTAGTCGATCTACACCTTTTCTAAATGTATTTCAGAAAATATCAATTGAATTTCAGAAAGTATCAATTGTATTTCAGAAAACATCAAATGTATTTCAGAAATTATCAAATGTATTTCAGAAAATATCAATTGAACTTCAAAAAAAAAAAATAGTCAGAAAGCTATACAAAAACATATTTTTTAAGTATTACACTGGGTTTGTAACATTTCTTGTAAACTATAAACGTGTTTTTTCAAAATTATGACTACAAAATCGGGCATCACGATAAAGGCAAAACTTTATTCCCGATTCCTGTCCTAGTTTTTTATATTGTAGCTAATTAAAAATGAAGTCCTCATTTTCCTACCATTAAAAGTCTGCCCTTGATAGTTTATTTAACACTGCATAAAAAATAAGTCCAAATATTGGCAAACATTTTTTGTAACTGCAAATCACTAATAGAAACAATTATAACTTTTCGGTATTGTGGTAAATTACTTTTTAATTCTGAAATTCAATTGATATTTTCTGAAATACATTTACGTTTGATGTTTTCTGAAATACATTTGATCTTTTCTGAAATACATTTGATGTTTTCTGAAATACAATTGATACTTTCTGAAATTCAATTAATTTTTTCTGAAATACAATTGATACTTTCTTAAAATCAATTGATATTTTCTGAAATACAATTGGAAACGGTTTAGAAAATTATAGCAGTAAAAGATAACTCTCCTCAGGGAACTGCAATTGCTTTTAACAAAAAAAATAAAATATTCTGCTGTTAATATTGCAAACGTTAAGTTCCTAAATTGTTTTGTTGAAATTTCTCTATCGTTTTCCGTTAGCATAAAGAAAATTCTCTTGGGCAGTGTTAATATTCCATGTAATTTCCAAAACAGTGATTTTATTGAAAGTTTAGATTCTATGAAATGTTTGTCTAATAATTATTATGGTGTTTTTATAGGGATTAATTTTAGTAATTGTTATTTTTTAGTATTATTATTATTATTTTTGTGCAGTATTTCTTTTACATTTTTCCTAAAATTTTGTCGGGAGCAAACAAACCTACTCTCCTATGAAAATGTAAAACACTGTACTCCACAGCAAGCAGCTCTTCACGTTCCATCTTATTAAAATAATACACTATAGTTCTAAGGCACTCTTTTTTTATTCCATTTGTTTATAATATTCCAATGTAATTTTTTCATTAAGTCTCAGTAAAATATATTTTAAAATTTGGAATAAAATTACATTTCAAATTTAAATTCAATTTTAAAAATATAAAATAAAAAAAAATTAAAATCAAATATATACGAAATTCATTATTTTGACTAATTATTTCTTGATGACAATGAGAGACTTTTTCCTTTGTGTTGTACAGATGTACATTGTTCACCAACCTGCAGAAATAATATTAATAACATTTTTAATTCAAATAAATATATTTTCGTTAGCTTTAAAGGGTGTTATAAATTAAAAATAAGGTACAGTTTAGTGATTAATTTGTATGGTAATAGTTTAGTTTTAATGTGTTGAAAACTCGCTCTACGTTTCTGATAATATATTATTGAATATTAAGTATATTTACTTTTATTTCAACTTACCCACGCTCATATGTTTAAACTTATGACTAATCCGGCTCCAATTTGAAGTCCATCACCAACGACGTTACACTCTGCATTACCCTAATTTGCTTTGTAGCGTTCATGGTGCTGATTATGCCCACTATCATTTTGCCGAAGCTGTGCTTCGCACAAATTTTTGAATGCTCCCAATGCTTCGGAAAAACATTCGTCCACATCCGACATTTCGACACTTCGCCTCTTCCGCTATAGCACTATAGCTGGAGAGGTTGGTAGAGCCATTGCCGTAAACGTAAATTAATATATAAAAATAAAAAACTTACGGTCGAGGAATGACATAGGGAGCTATAAATTCCATTGCGCCCATAAGTGGCCATCGCATTTTGAAACTGGCGCCACTACCAGATGATGCGCTATTTTCCTGGCGCTTCTCCCTTGCATACCTGTCCCGCAGGTACGCCCACCTCTTCATGCACATTTCCTCTAACAAAATACGAAAGTTTATATGTAAATTCAAAATAGTTTTTCTTTTACTTACCAGGTACATTCATTTTCTTTGAAATTTGGCGCCAAGTGGACTGTATATATTATATATGCAGTCGTTGGCATGCACTAAAATAATTAAATTTTCATCGTCCATTTTTTTTTTGTTCCAAATTTCGTTTTTTGTTCCAAATTTATAAATTTATTTTATGTATTATACTTTTTCTTCTTTTTCTTCTTCTTTTGATATTGTATGTATTGTTCTGTCACTTCAATTGAAAATTAATGTCAGCTGTTTTATTTTCTCACGTAGAAAACGTAGAGAAAATCAAAAGTCAACAGCTAGCTACGTTAAATTACACTAAATTACACTGGGTAAGCACGTATAACTGTTTACTGTAAGATTGATCGGAACAGCTGATACGTTACATTACACTAAATTAGGGTTACGGTCGTGTAATTCAGCCTTTAGCCTTTACGATGACGTTGAATTGTTCTTATTGAAGAGCAGCGACGAAGATGGTTTTAGCTGACAATGACGTTGATAATGTTGATGAACAGAGTTTGGTAGCTATAGACGCAGCGACTGAGCTAATGCACAACTTCATTTACCGATGATGATGATGATGATGATAAATACAGCGATGATGCTGATGATCTAGTGTACAAAGCACACTAAAGACAATGATGGTTATAATTATGATTTTTCTTTCGATGTAAGAAACTTCTATTTAATGTCTTATTTTCTGTTTTAAATTTTAAAATAATAATTTAATGTTTTTATGATTTCACAAACTTTTCTTTCTTATAATTGTAACCGTGCTGTCACGGTCGCCAAATTTTGATCGAGAAAACAAAAGTAAACTATGTCTTCTAAATTTTAATTGAATTTTATTTACAACGATGTGCTTTTTCACTTTTCACTTCAATATTTAGAAACAGAATAGTTAGAAAAAGAGAATGAGTAACAAAATCATAATGAGTGAATACAGTTATAATTATAAGAAAGGGAAAGAGTCTTAAGAATAATGACAATCCGAGTTTTGAATTAATGTAATGTTTAATAAAGAGTAATTAATAAAATTTAAAAATAAAGTTTATGTTAACTAAATGTGACCGAACAGCAAGCATAAATTAAAACAACATTACTAGAAATCAACATATACTTGACATCAAAAACATTTTTTACATAACCTTTGCCACCGAGTTCTATATGGATTACAGATTTTTCCACCCGATAAACCATAACTACCAAATAAGGATGAACACAGAAAGAAGATACAAAGTTCCAAAATTCAACAACGAGTATGGGAAGAATACCCTCCCTTTCAGTCATATTGCCAACAGTTTTCAATAGATTGGCCGAAATCTTTAACTCAACAAATAATAAAAACAGAAGAAGGAAAATATTAAAGAATTATTATATTAATAACCAGTAATGAATATATCACATTATATTACATATAAATACGTTTTGAAGAATTTATTAACCAGTAGACAAGCCTCAATTGGCTTCGCAAGGTTCAAAATTTTGATTAATTGTTATTTTAAAGAAAAATCAAATAAAGAATAAAAAAAATAAATAGGATATTCGGATGAAATTGTCATATCAGATGAGATTTTAGAAGAAAACCTTCTTGTTTCAACTGTACAAAATTAAACGATGATTTTGGCAAGTGTGATAGTCCAACAAAGTCAACTGAGAACGACAAACTTGCAAAATGAATTGATCTGTTTATCTTATGAGCAAAATGTCTATTTAAATTTTGTTTATATGTGCACGAGATGTATTTTTTTACGTTTTTCTTTCTTTTACAAAACTATTTTATATAAAGAAAAATTTATAATTACATTTTGAGATTAAAACCTAATTATCAAGAAAATACATTTGCTAACAACAATCCAAATATGGACAAGAAGTCCATTAACAAGTGTCCAAAAATTACTTACCTTCGTATGCTGGTGCCAATTGGTTAATGGATAGATATATACTTGGTAATAAGTCTTCTTGATTCAGCATAATTACAGAACTAAAAAAATTGCCAAGAATTTCCACCATTTTCAAACGTCCTCTGGTATCTTCAATTAATTGAAATGTCCGTGTAAGGGCCAAATATGGAGTTCTATATATAAGTAGCATCGGCAAAAAAAATAAACATTTTTGTTAAGAACTTTTTACAATATTTTTTCAACATCATTATCAACTCGTATTTACGTAGTTATATATTAAATTTATCTATCTTAGGCGGCGCACTGTGGACCATATTTTGAGAAGGCGGTCAAAAATCATTTTTTTATGGCTACCGATTTTAAGGTTATGTTATTCATTTGAAAGTAAATACCAGTGAACCTCGGGAGCCATACAATTGCGACTCCATTTCAACTATATCACAGCGATCAGGGTCTTCGAACATGGACTTTCTCAGTATTTTGCTAAAATTAAAAATTTCTTTGTAAATTTTAATTTTTAAATGACTGCAACTTTTTTGTTTTAAAAGGTTTTGAAGTAAAATAAATTTTGTATAATTTTGTAACTTCTAAGCTATTAATGTTAGAAATATAAAGTCACTAAGTCATTTAGAAATTAAAAAAAAGGTCAAAATTTTCCGTAAATCTCCTACTTAATAGAGCATAACTCCTGCCAATCAAAAGCCATCAAAAAAATGTTGCACTCTTCTGTAGTCCGAACCCTCCCCTACACTCCCCTACACCAGAACAATTTTTCTGACCCAGGGTCAGATATTTTGTGCAAAATTTATAAATAAAAAAGTTTTCCACTATGTAGTTAGGGTATAATGAGTTTGCCCTGATGTTTGTAACTACCAAAAATATTGGACCTATACCCATCTTTTATTATACGGATCAACTGAAAATCACTTTCTAAGTTGATTTAACGGTGTTCGTCCGTCAGTCTGTGTGTTATGAATACAAAAGTTGGTCGTACCGGTGTATTTTTTTTTTGCGTGAGTTTATTTGTTTTTTATACTGACAGAGTTGACACGAGTTGTTATATACTTATAAAAAGGGTTGAGACATAATGCGCTTAACCCTCTAGTGCCCAAATTTTTTTTTTTTTTTTTAAATTATTTCTGAGTTGATTTTTCGTCAAAAATGATAGTGCCATTTAAATTTTTTTTTATCCCAAGGGATCGCTTCAACGAGGCCGAATTGGTACCCTGCCTACAGGCGGTCATAGGAAAGAAAGCCAAGAATCATCAATGAAAAAATGTTTGTTCAAGTTGAATTAAAACAAAACAATTTTATTTTATAACATAAAAAATAATAATAATTCATAACAAAAGAAATAAAATAATAGTTTTAATAGTTTTTGCTTTTGCTTACATACTTATTTTGAATGCAAAAATCTTAAAAATATTCATAAAATAATTATTGTTTGTGATGAAAGTTATAGAAACAGTCTTTCGAGTTTGAGAAACATAAATTTATATTACATTTTCGGCATATTATTTGAGTTTCCGAAGTGCAGTCTGGAAATTTACAAGTTTTTTTTTGCCATTTCTATCTAAAAATTTTGGGAAATGTTCAACACCATCATATCGGACATCAGTCGGTGGCAGAAAAGTTTTTGACCCTGAACCTTTTTCGATACTGGCAAGACGCGGTCGCCCCGCAGCTTTGGGAACTGTAGGATTTTGCGATGTGCAAAGGACTTGTGCAACTTCTGCTCGGAAGTTTGGCAGTTGGTATTTCTTGTCATTGGGGTCAGTAATGTTGATTCTCTTAAACAAAATGTAAGCATTGACCATAGCTACGTCAACTAAATGAATAAACAAGCGATTTGTGTATTTGTTCGACTTTACCGGAATTTTGTAGCGTCCTGTGAGTCCTTCCATAAGATCGACCCCACCCATATGGCTATTGTATTCTTGTATTATGTTTGGGCACGGAATATCAATATATTTTTTTTCTGATCGGACAAAACGTGGAACGGTGGATTTTGAATCTGTTTGGTTTTGAAAAGGCTTTATACCTACATATGTTGATGCTAGTCGTACAGCTTTGTTGTCTTTCCAAACTGTTGTAGAGGTATCAACACCGAAAGCAGATCCACAGAATTCAGAGGAATATCCTCGTGATTGCTTTTTTAGTTCGTTTTCCGTTTGTAGCTTACAATTCGCGATTCGATTACATCGAATAGTTCCCAAAGCAAAAATGCCTCGCGAACGGAGGTAAACTAGTAGCGGTAGTGACGTATAATAATTGTCGAAGTACATGATATGGTTTTTAAACTCTGGAACAGTACGTGACAGTCGAACAACCACATTTGATGACGCCCCAAGATCCGGTGCACCTAGTTCCACGACGTTATCTCCAGCACCACAATAAACCTCAAAACGGTAGCAAAAACCAAAAGAATCGGCCAAAACGAAAAGTTTGATTCCCCACTTATGAGGTTTGTCAGGCATATATTGCCGAAGGAAAGTCTTCATTTTCGTTGAACACATCTGCTCATCCACATAAATGCGTTGTGTCATCGGGACAGATTTAAACTTTTCGTTGAAATGTTCTACAATCGGCCGTATTTTGTATAATGGGTCATGGTCTGGTGAGTTTTTTGGGGCCATGTTACTATTGTCGTTGAAGTGTATGTTGCTACGTATTTGCTCGAAACGATTTCTAGACATAGTGTTCTGAATCATTTGGAATGCATATTCGCTCCAATACGATCGTACGTACATAAAAATTATATATACTGACATAAAAATTAGGATCCCTATATATTGCTTTATTTCTAAATTTGTTGTAGAGAAATAAGTGGCAATATTTTTTTGAGCGGCATAGTTGTTTGTTTATTCAACAATGTGCTCTATTATGGTGTCATCCAAGAAGTATTTGAAGCATTTGTATGGAGTATCTAGCTTTTTAAAATCTTCGCCGAGTTCGGATTCACAAAACTCAATCTCAGATTTATCAACCACTATGTTTTTTTGACGCCATAAATTTTTTTTGAAGATATCTGATTTTGGATCTATATCCACTGCAGATCCATCAAATTCTCCTACGCTATTCAATATATTGTCTTCGTGTTGAAGACGTTTACGCTTCTGTGGTCGAGGCATAGGAGAAACAACTGAAGATGAGGTACATGGAGATAATAATGATGCACTTTCAATTTCACCAATCTCCGCAACAAGATCAGACTCTGACATACCTTCTATGCGATCGATCGCCATGTTTACATCTTCGTTCGGTAGAAAGTCTGGATCATCAACATCATCATCGTTATCAAGATCATCATCTTCATCTGCCTCCCCATCAGTTTCGCCGTCAAAGTCCACCGTTTCTAACATCATTCGAATCTCTTCATCAGAAAGCGATGACAAATTATTTTTTTGTTGACGTTCCATTGCTTACCTATAACCGCCTCTAGACGGGGTGTCTTCTAAGTCAAAAGGAAAGCTTAGAAGAACTTTTTTTTCTTAAACTTGAACTTTTTTTTCGTAAATTTAACACTCACAGCAACACGCTCATAATTTTTTTGTTGAGTTTTGACAACAAATAATACTTTATTTAATAGTTTGTTTTTTGCGTATCACACGAAATAATTATTTTCACCGTTTTGCACAAAATTTCAACTTTGACTGTCTCTAACAGCAAACATACGCATCAGAATTCGTTGCAAATGCTACCAATCGAAAGTGTGTGATTCCCCAAAATATACAAAAGCAAAAAAAAAAAGAGAAAGGCAGTTAATGCAAAAAATTACGCATTTAAGAGGTATTGCCCGTCTAGAGGCGGGCATGGGCACTAGAGGGTTAATTGTTATTATATTAATGGGTACATTCTTTTTTATTTTGTCAGGTACATTTACGTAGGTATTTTTCAAAAACATTAATAGTCGGAACTTGAGTTATATAGTTTAAATACCTGACAAAATGGGGAAAAAAAATTTGAATAACAGGTAAATGGTAAAAAAAAACTACCCTTTTAACATACCCTTTTAAGATATGAGCAGTTATGCTTCACCTTTTAAAAGGGGTTATGGTCAGAGTTTTTTATGCTTCAAAAAGTGGTAATAAAAGATAAAAAATTGTATTTTACATAATTGCAAGAAAGAGTATTATAATAACTAGCAGATTCCAGCCCTCGAAATTCGAGCGCAAATCCTAGGAAATATTATTTTTTCATTAAATAAAGACCCTAAAAGTATGCTAATCAATCATAGCCAATTCACAAATCAACACAAAAAACAAACTCATTTTTATTACAAACACATTAACAAATTTAATAAACACACACATAGCATTGTGTAATTTTATGTATGTGTTAGTAGCAACTTTAAATGCAATTTACTCAAAATTAAGGAAAAAATTTAAAATCTGTAAATCTGCAAATCGGCTTAAAAGAAATACCTTTCAACTAATATTTCTTTGGTCAAAATCGGAATAAAACGGTAGAACAAAACATCGGTCACAAAAAATCGCCTAGCCTATTAATATTATAGATGTTTCCACAATTATTATTCATTACAGTTTGAACAATGGCTAAGTACTGTTATAGAGATCTCGCTGATATTTATTTTCAACAAAAAGATGTAGACGATATAATTTTGCACATACTGAGCAACCATTTCTTAGAGAATTGTTACCTGCAAGAAATTGAAATACACAAAGAAAAAATTACAACTTTGCATTAAATTTGAAAAAAACGGTACATTGAATGCTTTCATAGCAGGGCAAAGATGTACAAACGTCACCAAGACTGGTTTTTAAAGGAACTTATTTTTCAGAGTTCATCTACAACTGCCAACGAAAGTGAAAAAAGGGTTGACCAGCAAAACCAATTGACGGATGTAGTGAAAGATCTCGAAGGCGCAAGCTGGAGAATATCAATGAAGAAATTTCTCAAAGAATTATTAAGGATTCATTTTTGCACCAAATTCAACCAACCCAAAATAAAAAAAATAAAATTGAATAAATAGTAGAAGCGAGCCCAAGGCGCACAAAGAGGATTTTGAAAAGCATTCCTACACCAATTGAAGATAAGAAATTTACGCCGGAAGAAGCGTTCGCCCTATTTTTGGATTTTAAATTAACCAAAAATCAATATAAGGAATTGCGGAAGCGAACCAATGAAAAGAATTGTGGGATTTTTCCAGAGTATCGAGATTTAGTTTCTGCCAAAAAAGAATGCTTACCTTCACAATCTGCTATTAGTGTCACTTCAACATCAGCAGAAATAAAATTGCAAGATCTCCTTGAACATACTGCAGAACGATTGCTAAATATGCTTGATACTGATCATTTAAAAAAAATTGGTAATGGCAGCATTACTTTAATTTCTAAATGGGGATGTGATGGATCCTCTGGTCAGAAACAATACAAGGAATTTAATGCCAAAAATTCATCAGATGCTAATTTGTTTATGGTATCTTTCGTTCCATTGCGCTTAACAAAAATTTATAGCGGCTTACAGCCGTCAATTAGTAGAGCAACAGAAATTGATGTATGGAATATTAAATTCCTTCTTCAACAAAGTATTGCAGACCAATAAAATTTGCATTCAAAAAGGAAACTAGAGATGTCACAAATGAAGAAATTAAAAAAATAAAAGATCAAATTAAAGAACTTCAACCAGTAATATTAAAATTTGATGACCAAGACATTAAAGTAAATTTTAAAATGTGTCTCACAATGATTGATGGAAAAGTTGCAAAGCTTTAACCGAAACAAAATCATCGTCAAGCTGCATTATATGCCAAAAGACATCAAGTCAATTGAGCCAACCCCCACCACAAGGCGATAGTTTTAAGGAAGCCTACGAATTTGAAATGTCCCCTCTTCATGCTAGAATACGTTTTATGGAGCATTTTCTTAAATTGGGTTATGATTTGGAATTTAGTCCGTTAGGCGACAGAGTGAGAAAAAACAAAGAAAATTAAGAAAAAATAAAGAAAAAAAACAAATTCAAGAAAAATATCTACAGCGAGGCCTAATAATCGACCAACCAAAACAAGGAGTCGGAAACTCAAATGATGGAAATACTGCAAGCAGATTTTTTTCCAATCCAGAAACTGCAGCATTTATCACAGGTGTAGATCATGAATTAATAAGACGATTCAAAATCATATTTCAAGTTCTAGCATGCAGCAGAAAGATAAATGCAAAAAAATTTGGAGAGTACGCCAATAAAACAGCTATACTTTATAACGAAAAATACAATTGGAGATATATGCCATCCACAGTTCATAAAATTTTGTACCATGGGGAACAAATAATTCAAAACAATAAGGTACCAATAGGAGATCCATCTGAAGAAGCGCAAAAAAAGGAACAAAGACTTCAGATTCTTTCGAAGGCACAACACAAGAAAAATATTCAGATGTTGCACTAATGAAGACCTTTTCAATATTTTGTTGCACACTTCAGATCCATATATGTATGTCCAACATTCGACAAAAATGAAAAACTACCTCTATTGAATTAGACGAAGAAGCTAAACAACTTCTAGAAGATGAAAATCAAGGCTATTTAGAAGAAATATTTACTAAAATTGTTTGATTTAAAGTAGTTTTTCAGTATACTAACAATAAGTTATACTCTTTTTTATAGTTAACAATTTTTCTTGATTTAAAAATTTATGTATTTTATAAATTTACAATAAAAATTGATATAGGAATATTTAATAACATTTTTAACTAAAGTAAAAACATACGACTTTTTCATTGAAACTTCTCTATCTTGAACCAATATCAGGTAACTTTTACGTTCGCTGCTTAATAAATTATATTTTAACTCGTGCTCTTTCAAAAAAGCCAACCTAAAGTTTTCCATTTTTGACAAAATTTAACTTTGAAAATTTTTAAAAAGTATTAGTTGTAAAATTAACTGAAAAAATAAGACATTATAAAAAAAAACCTTTTTTTAAATTTTAACACTTCACTTTTGTACTAAAACTCAACTAAAAATGAAAATGTATTTTAAGCCCTCCATAACTTTTTTTATTATCGATCGATATTTACGTTTTATAGCAAAAATTAAAGGCTACCAAACAAAAAAAAAACCGCATATCAAAATTCCAATACAATCAAAAGTTATGGATTTTTGACCGCCTTCTCGTGAAATGATCCACTGTGCGATGTTACATTTTAAACCACGAACGATCCCAGTAAATTGAAGAAGTATGTATAGTTTTATTTAAATATCGGTTTTCGAATTATTCAAAATTATCCAACATTTTAGAATATTTCAGTTTTGCTTTTAAATTATAATTGTTTAGGACCATTTATATATTTTTTTATGGACCTCCAAAGTTCTGACATTTATATGCATATAATTTGAGCATTTGAGCAATATATGTATATTAGGGTGGAGCGAAACTTTTTTTTCGAATTTTGTTTCTCCTGTACTATGAATCGATGCTCCATAGCCTTAAACATACCGGAAAAATATTTTAACTTCCTAGGTCAAGGTCTTAAGGTGGCGCAGAGGACTTCAATTTTTGCACTAGACCATTTATTGAAATAAAAGTAATTTGGTATAAAACAGTTTTATATGAAGTTAATTCAAGTTGTTTCAGTCTTTTATTTATTCACATAAAATACAATTAATATAAAAAAGTAAGTATTATAAAAAAAAATATAATTCATTTTGCTATCCATTATCAGTCTCATTGTTGGAAGAATTGAGATTTGGTCTCCAACAATGGAATCTTGCCTAGCTTTAATTCTGGAGCGAATGAAACCATCTCTGGCTTCTGATCCACAGACAGCAATTGAAGCTTCAGTAACGAGCTTGACACAGTATGGCAAGGAAAGTTTTCAAATTCAAGAAAGTTATTTTCCGAACAGATCAACTTTGAAATTTCGGCATTAGTATATTTCTTGGTTATTGGAGGTTCTGTTACTTTCACATTCACCCAATCTATCAAATCATAGTAATTTGTCGCATTTACTTGAAGCTCTGGAAGACGAAACTCACGCACTTTCTCTATGGTAGTTCCTTTTCTGGCTTCTAACACTCTTCGCAGAGCCAATTCCCGTATTTGTGATACATCATCTTGTAGCATAGCCAACAAAATATTTTCTGGGTGTGCGAAGTACGAATTTCTTTGTATAGCTTCTAAAACAATACTTTTAAGGTCATCTGTTAAATATAAACTTCTCTTCACCATATTGAAAACATGAACTGGACCGTATTTACAAGATGGCCTTGACTTTATGTCAAACCAAGTTGGTGCGTACACTTTCATAATGAAAAGCGCTAGATGCTTTAGGTTATCTTGTGGTTTAGCCGTACCAATATACAAACGAAGAATCCTATTAGCGCAAGTTAACCATCGAGAGTGTGCTAATTTTCCTGGGTCTCTACTAGCCAAACTTGGTGAAACTAAGCCAGCCGAAATGGCGGAACATATTTCGTATAGGTATTTTTGATCACTGCTTTACAAATTAATATTAACTTTTTACAATTCTGTGGGAATCGCTTCAAAGCTTCTGGTTTAAAATCAAGGCGCTTGTAGAGTTTTCTTCCTATACTGCCGGAAAAGCTATTAGGACCTGTAGTGGTTCCATCGAAACTTAACAAATGGCGCAGTGGTAATTCATTTGGATGCAATAAACACACAAACCATTGTAAAGGTCGTTTCAGATATTTTTCTAATAAAGCAATTACTCCATTTTTATGTCCCGTATTGCCACCAAAGATGAATGAAACTCAAACTTTTCTTCCATAAAGCCAACAATATTCTGAATATTAGCTGCTTTTCCTGAATCTATCGAGAAATGACCTATGTACTCAGAATTTGGCTCAGATATCATTGAAATATGTTCCTCAGTAATAGTCTTCCGATGTGACTTATTTTCAGCAGAAGTCAAAACTAAGGTTTTATCTTTACGACCGTCAAAATAAATAGCCGTCAGAGGTTTTTCGTAACCACTTTGCGCACTTTTTTCCTTTCACGACGTATTTTACTTCGGTCTATTACGCATGATGAGTTTTCGGCACCTATAACGTTTAAATCAAGCATTGCTGCATTAACAATAAATGCTGCAGATCGATCTGAAGCTCCGGTCCTGTCACATGCTAAAGCAAGATTTTGCAACTTATGTCTCATCTGCTTATTTTCTTTTTGTTTTCCTTCCATTTGAGCTTTTTTTGTTCTTTCATCTTCCTCCGATTCTGATGTTCCGCTTGAAGAGCTGCTGGATGATCAATGTTCTACTGGCAGAGATGAAGAAGTACTTGTAGTAACGTTTTTATGTGCAAACTCATCATACTTTCGTTTTCTTGCTTCTCTGCGTCGTAAAGATTTTGTTGTCGCCCTATCCACACAACCAATATACATTTTACGCTCATTTCATTGGTCCTTTAAAAAGTTTTCCTCAGCAGCAGGTACTTTAGTAATGCATTTACATACATTTCTGGATTCACACTTGCATGTTGTGATGTCAAATAACTTGGGAGTCCTTGAAAAAATGTCGCTTCTTGACATCACTGCGCAATTTTTTCATACTCTTGTACTTGTTGCAATACGAAATCAATCTTGCGACAACTTGTTGATAACTAATCGTAGGAATCGATGCTTCTTCCATATTTGTTCGATATCAGTAGCAATAGTTTCACATATATACTTTATTGAAGGATCTTTTGCATTGTTTAATTCAAGCAAATCGTTTTTTATCCACAAGTAGTATTTAATAACATCACAATACGTTGGTAACAAATTGATTTTTAATGTAAGTGGTTTACCAAATACAGGGCAATGCGTTTCCTTCCGAGTTTTAGTTTTAAAACTTTGAATACCCAGAAGTTACCAGTTACGAAGAAACACTTTTTCGTTATTATGAAGAAATAGTAGCAAAATAGCATTTAGACTAGGGGATTCCCCTACTACGTTTTACGCACATATAAATTTAAGTGTTGCTAACACTTTCTACAGTGGTGGAATAAAACGATTTTTAAATGGTACTAAACTACAACTTAAAAAGTACATAGTAGTAATACTGTGTATCTTTTTCAAACTTCAGCCTTTGTGCGCCACCTCCAAATAAAGTCGTAAGGATTTGATATTTTGTATGAATTAAGCTTTTTTATAAGGTCATCGATTAACAATACAGAAGATTTAAAAAAACCAAAAAAATTTTTTTTGGTCATTTTCACTCCACCCTAATGTATATATCATTACTTATTAGTGTATCTATCATGATGAAATGCACTATACCAGAAATGACGTTAAATTATCATTATTGCAATTTATTATTTATTAATGTTATTTTAACCCATTAATAGAAAGTATGTCACATTTATTAACTTAAGCTTAGATTACATGAAAATATTTCAACATGTAATAAAAACTCAAAAATGTAAACTGGGAAATAAATTTGAAGAGACATTTAACTTACATAGAAATAACATTAGTCATAATGGAAAATTATAATAAATTATTTTATATAAATGCCACCCTAAATTGTAAATAAATTTAGAATCAAATTTCTTAGCAAACTAACAACTTGTCTTCTAACTTTGATTCCCAACATTCTAACTGAGCTCCAAACAGTGCTCGGGTGAATAAAAACTGCTGCGACCAGACGCAGCATTCAAAACATACTGGAAAACATTTTCTTTTATTTTTGCTCTTCCTTTTAATAAAAAAATAACATAAAATAAAACTTAACTTAACTTATCACTAATATAACTTAATCAAATGTAAACAAAATCTAATTCTGCCTTAGATTGTTAAAATTATAAAGTTGCTAAAATTATAAAGTTATTAACAAGTGAAATGGACTTAACAACCGGTGACGAAATAATTGTGGTGTGCAGCATTATTACAATAATAACTGCAATAAAAAGTAATACAAAAAAGGAACAAAGAAATAAATTAGAAAAGAATCGGTCTTTATGGAGTCATAAGTGGCTGCATCGAAGGGATTCCGGGCTGAGATTCGCATCATGCAAATGAATGGAAGGACACTGCCGATGATTTTGAGCGAGAATTTTCCCTTTTCTTTGGGTGCCATATGTAAATGTGTAAAAATGTATATTTATATTATTTTAATAATTTTTCTTCTCTTTTAAGATGGAAAACGTATTGCGATCAAGAGCAAACTCGACTATGGATCACTCTATTACAATTATAAAGGCGTAATACTGCTGGCCGTTGTGGACGCAAACTATAACTTTGTATATGTTAATGTTGGTTAAAATAGAAGAGCAAACGACGCACTGTGGCTGAAATTTTGATTTCATTGGCCAAAAGTCCAATTTTTTTTCGTACCCGATTTTAAAAAATTTTAACGGCATTTTGTAGCAAATATATCCGAATTAATGTAGCCAAAAAATTTCAGAAAAAGGTGATTTTTTTTGTTTTTTTATCAAAAATAAATGGTTACTACTCGCAAGTTATCGTCGATAATGACCTGCGGTCTTCTTTACATGGTTGGTAGGATTGCAGTCTTCAGTTGTTGTAAGTGGTCACAACCCTACCGTTTAATATTAATACTATATGTGTTAAATTTCAACTTTAGTGGAATAGAACTTCTAGGGAAAGGTGAAAGTGTCTTCTTTAATCCTATGTATACGGTAATTTAAACAGCCCTATAAGTATACAATGGATTGTTAAATTTGTGCTTCAGGTATTTTATAGCTTATATAGTCATTATTTGTTCTATTAATGATATCTGCATACAAAATACACCACCCTCTTAATATATTTGTAAGTAATTAATTTGTAGCCTGGGTTTTTTATTATCTTAAATTTTTATACCTTTTTATTTTGCCTAACGATGCACTAATGCAAGTAGTAAAGAAAACACACACAGGTAATTCATTTGTATAGTGGGTTTTTATATATCATTTTAGCTAGTAATGCACTAATGCCATTTTCTTGCCTCTCTATTTTACATAGAAACATAGTATGATGGCTTATGAAAAGGCTTATAAGAAAGTGACATTTGAATACAAACTCAATTGCTATAATATATTTCAGCAATAACAGTCGCAAATAAAAATATTCAGAAAAATATGGAGAGCTTCAGTTATAAAGAACTGGCCGAAGAGTATTTTAGGAACAAAAACCAGGAAGATGTTCTTAGTTACGTTAAAATAAAATTAATCTTAAATTCGTGTAGTATCGAAATACAAGAGCAATTATCTAATTTCGGCAAAGCACTAAAAAACGCTACAAAGAAGTTAGCTACAATAAACAAAACTTTTATATAAAAAGCGCAAACTGATTAAAAGGCCAACTTACTGTCGCTTCAGAAACAACAAAGCAAGATAATGCTGGAAGACCACGCAAATCATTCGACAACTGCAGCGATAGATCTAAGAGGCGGAAACTTAAAGATGTTAACAATGAAATTGGATGTATAAATATAAAAGAATCTTTCCTACATTAATTACGATCACAGAAACAATTGACAAAAGTGGATATAATTGAAGAAGTTGTTAAGGCTAGTCCAGTGAGAACAAAGCGGATTCTTAAAAGTATAGCAACTCCGAGCGATGGATGCACAACAGTTCACAAATGAAGATGCATTAGCATTATTTCTGCATTTGGATGACCAATGTTGAAATTAACAAAACAGCAATATATTCAGCTCTGATTGCGTGCGATTGAAAAAGGCTCAAATACGTATCCAGCATATCATCACACAAATTTGAATTCAAAAAAGAAACTCATGATGCCATTAACAAAGAAGTTACTGATATCAAGGCCCAAATTGCAACACTACAGCCATTAAAATTACAGTTAAATGGGCAGCAAATAGAAGTAAGCTACCAATTAATGCTGACAATGATAGATGGAAAGGCCAGGCTTTGACTAACACGAAGGCTGCATTCAGCTGCATCATATGCCAAGCAACATCAAGCCAATTAAATCAAGTCCCGACAAAATCACTATATAATATTAATGCATATGAATTTGGATTATCACCACTACATGCAAGTACACGACTTATGGAACACATACTAAAAATAAGTTGACTTGGATTTCGGTTCTTCAGGATCAATAAGAAACAACGAAATCAACAAGGAGTTAAGAAGTTCAAAAAGAAACATGTTCAAGATGAATATCGCAAATTTGGATTGATTATAGATCAGCCAGTGCAAGTGTCCTAGAAGTACTTGCGTGCAATGAAGAAATCGACTCCAAAAAATTTGGAGATTATGCTTAGGAAACTGCAAAAATATATACAACCAAGTACCCATTGAGAAATATGTTTGCAACAGTTCACAAACTTATTTATCACGCAGAAGATGTCATTAAATATCATTTGGTGCGACTTGGAGATCTATCAGAGGAGGCTCAGGAATGAGGATTACAGATTTTATATATAGCAAAATACTAGAAAATTTTCACGAAATTCAACAAATGAAGATCTATTTAATATATTATTGGCAACGTCAGATCCGTTTATCTCCAGTATTCGAAATCAATGAATTTAAATGAATAAGTCAAAAAACTACTAAAAACAGAAATAACACAGAACAAAATATGGAATATTTGCAATCAATATTTGAATCAAATGAATAACAATTTTAATTGCATGAATAATAATTATAAGTAGCAAAAATATGGTATTAGTAAAAAACAATAATAAAGAGAACATCCCATTATAACAAATGCTATTAAAATCTATTGCAGTTTTTTTAAAAGTTTTTTTTACCCATATATGTATGAAATGTTTTAATAAATAAAAAAGTTTAAAAAAATAAAAACCCAGCAGATTTATTTTGCAAAAATTAACAAATTTAACAGCAAAAAATTATAAATTTTTCTGTAGTAATAGCAAATATGTATTAGAAACTATTTATAATGAAAAAATTAATTCTATAAATTTATCATACAATACATTGTTAAAAACTAAATATAGCCGGAAGCAAAAATGTTAAAAATAAGTTAGTTACTAAGAAAAATTTTAATTTAAAAAATAAAAATTAAAACTTTTCAATTAGAATAATCGCATATAATGTGCACGGGTTAGAAAATAAATTTCATGATCATGATTTCTTTTGTAGAAGAAAGCAGCTTTGCCAAATTTAATGAAAGATTCAAAAACTTTAATATTAATTGGAAAGCAGCTTTGCCAAATTTAATGAAAGATTCAAAAACTTTAATATTAATTGGAAAGCAGCTACACGTAATAGTCGTTATGGAAGAGGTATTGGAGGTCATATTTGTGGAATTAGAAAAAATATAGCAGAACTTGGAGTAAAGACAGCTTAATAAAAATAATAAAATAATATAAAATAAAACTTAACTTTTTTAATATCATTAACATAACTTAATACTACTGGCAGGATCGCCATATTAAACAAAAACATATAGAACAAAAACTGAGCAAAAATGCAAAAAAAAAACATTTTTTATTTTGTTCAATATGCGAATCTAAATAAAGTTTGTAGTAATTTGGAAGTCTGCATTTTCTTTTTTGTTTTATTAATGAATTGTAAAATCGAGCGTGTAAACGACAAACCATTAAACCATTAAAAACTTGTAAATTACCGAATGTTAAGCTTATTGTGCTACAAATGAAAACTGAAGAATTTCATGGGTATTCAGTAAATTGAAAAAAAAAAATGATTTTCAATATGTCCCTCTTGCACATATTAAATCGTCGCAATATGAAATAATATCGTTATCACTTTAATTAATATTTTTAACAATTTGAAATAAAATGTTTATTAATTGAAAGTATAAACTATAATTAAAAATAATTTGAAAACTCAAATTGATTAAAAGAACACAACAACAACAACAAAAGTAACTTAAAAATAATAATGAATAAAGTATAAATTATTAGGTATCTACAATATTCCCCCTTCGAAAAATATCTATAGCTAATAAAAGTAACACGTTTGTGTTTAAGTGTTAAATTATTCGTAATTTTAGTATTAGTTGTGATATTTTTTGTGATAGCGGGTTTAATTCTATCAAGAGGTACCGTTATAATTTCATTTTCTTTTTTATTTTAAACCATATGGTGGTTGCAATGATCTCTTATTCACTACACGCAAAAATACAAATTAACAACTTCGCAAATATCTTGGTACATGTAGCCCTGATTCAGAATCTCTATGATGTGATATATTTGATCTAACATTTTTAAAATGAACTTTAAGTTTAAATAAAACATCTGAAACGCCGAATTCATTTTTTGAAAATCGATTTCACCTGGTAGGCGTAAATTTTGCCCATAGATCATCTCAAAGGGAGTAGCATTTAAATCTTCCTTATAAATGGAACGTAACCCAAGTAAAGCTATTAGAATTTCATCATGCCACCTTGGTGGATCAGCTTTAGCCATTAATGTAACTTAAAGTTTTCTATGGAATCTTTATATTATACCATTTGCTTGCGGGTGATAGGGAGAAGTGATTATCTTGTGGCTTCCTAAAAATTTTATTAGTTCCGAAAATATTTGTGACATAAATTGACCTCCTTGGTCTGTAGTAATATCTAATGGAACACCGAACCTAGATATATAATTTCTCACAAAAGTGTGTAAAGTGAAGCCGTGATATCTTTAAGTGGATATACTTCAGGCCAACGATCAATAATTGTAAGTAAATATTTAAAACCACGCGGAGGAAGGGGACCTACAATATCTAAATGAATGTGTTCAAAACGACCACTAGGTATTGGAATTTTAACAACAGAAGATTTGGTATGTTTGTAAACCTTGGACTGTTGACATTTCAAACATTCTTTTGACCATTCATTTATCTGGCTACTCATGCCAGAAATATTTCCGCGATATTAAACGTTTAGCGATCGAGTGCCGGAATGAGCTATGTCATTTAATTTCTTAAAAAGCTAGTTTTCGAAGAGCAGCAGGAACATATGGTCGGAGATTATCAAGTGACATTTCACACCAAAGTTCTAAATATATAAATGAGATTTGCTGGGGTTTTTAATTAAATCTTTTCTCTCAGGGTAATTTTTCTGTTCTTAGTATAATATGTTTGAATAATATGTTTACATTTAAGTCGGTATTTTCAATTACATCGACATCAAATAGCCTAGATAAACTATCCGCAACAACGTATTGAATGTATTGAATATATGTAGTAAACTGAGAAATATATACCAAATGCCTAGCTTGTCTTGGACTTCTCTCTGTCTTGGAATTCATGACGAAAGTCAAAGGTTTATGATCCGTGTACACTGTAAATGAGCGGCCTTCTAAAAAGTATCGAAAATGGTTAACATTCAAATAAATGGTAAGTAATTCCCGATCAACTGAACCGTATTTTGTTTCTGATGGAGTTAGTTTCTTCGAGAAAAATGCTAAAGGCTCATTTTCATTCCTATAAGTTTGGGGTAAGACAACACCAACAGCGATATTTGAAGCGTCAACAGTTAAAGTCAAGTTTGCATCACTAATAAAATGGTTTAATAGAGCACGAGATGCAAAATTTTGCTTTACATATTCAAATGCAGTTATGGTTTCTGCGTTCTACTCTAAATTTTTAAGTTTTCTCTTTATAGCTTTGTTAATTAACGCATATAAAATTGAGGTTTTGCAGACTAATTTGGCTATATAATGATGGTAGTAATTTGATCGGATCTAACCTCCTAGGTTTTGTAAATGGATGAGTACCTTCAGTAATAAGTTTATGCACAGTGGAATGTTTAACCAAGAATCATATATAGAAGAGGATGTGCAAACTGCAATTGGATCATGAAAGCAAGAGTGGCAGATCTCAGAATATTCAAAAATTTGTATAAAGAATTTTAATGAACATTCAGAGATCTGCCACTCTTGTTCATAAATGTGATCCGTGTTCAAATGAACATTCTGAGATCTGCCACTCTTGCATTATCAGTTTCATGTTCACCAAATTGCAGTTTGCACATCCTAATCTATATATGATTCTTGAGTTAACTGGTTTAGAATAATCGGGTTCAGACATTAACGAAGGAAACTTTTAATAACTGAGTAAATATATAATATAATAATTTGGGTAATGAAACATTACAACTAAATTGGTTAATGAATCTAATAATCATTTTCGTTTGACATCTACTACTTAAAAAATCGGCACCAATAATGCGTTTAGAAACATGTGCAATCAGAAATATAAATGGAAATTCCCGACGTAAATCTAAATCAATATTAAGTAATTTTTTACCAAATGTAGAAATATCTGAAACATTAGCCGCTGTTAAAACAATATCAGAAACTCTATTATTACCTTGAAATTTAGACGAAGGTAAAACAGAAATTTCGGCTCATCAATAAAATTTCTTTATTTTTTTTTATCATAAATGAAAAGGCGACGAGATATTAAATTTATATCAGCATTGTTTGTCGCATTAACAATGTTTGACGAATTCTGCGATTCTAAAAATGAACATATCTGCAATGAAATCTACATAACCAAAATCTAATAGGTGAACGAAAACGTGATCGAGAATTGTTCGTACTATTTCCTCTAAAAGAAGAGTGAGGTTGACGATCTCTTAAATCACTCTTAAGAGAACTAACTTCAATCGATAGATTATTTATATTCTCACATAAAGATTTCGTTAAGGTTTCAATAATTTTCTCAATATTAGAATACTTGCAAGTTCACCGTTAAACATAACTTCCCATCTTCTATCTGCTAACTGTATCATCATTTCATTAAAAGCAGTATGGTTTGAACCTGTTAACGATATATACAGACTTTTGGGTAACTTTCTTAGCCATAATTTCTTTAAACTATCAGGTCCGAAACTAGTTCCAGCTAGAAGAGTAAAAAACGATAAAAATCGGGTTTTCTACTACCCATTTCACTATCAGGCAATATTTTTTCTAATCGGAATGTTTCACTTAGAGAATGACGTTCCACTAATGCTTTCTTTAAATTATTGTAAAGATCACTGATTGGAGGATCCTGAATATGATCAAGAACTGTTATAATAACCTCTTGAGGAAGAGCTGCTATAATGTATTCATATTTAGTTCAGTCCAAACAGATTCCTTTAGTAGCGAATTGTACTTCTGCGTGGATAAACCACGCCTCTGGACAATTAGCCAAAAATTGAGGAAACTTTACAGAAGCAGCGTGAATCTCTAAATCAAACTACGGTATTCTATTGACAGAGCCCAAACTATGGTGTGATGGATGTGTATTCTGTGAAGAATTATTTTCAGATTGAGAAACATTACGTGAGGTGAACGTATTAACGACATTTTCGAAGAAGAAATTTACAAACAAATGTTAACGTAATGTAAAAGTATTAATAATTAAATTTTTCGAAATTCAGAGTCAAAATTTTGCAAACAATTGAAAATATTTCAGAGTGATAAATAACCAATGAAAATAAATAGACACCAATCACAGAACAAATAGTATAGATACCAATAATTTATTTGGACATTCGCTGGTATCTTGAATATTAAACTTGACGTGATGAGAGATTTACTTATTATAGAAACTCTTCCATATAATTCTTGAAAAATCTTGATGGTGTTTTGATTATCTTATCCTGACTTCTTGATTCTTGATTATCTCGTTTATATTTATTAAATTTGAATTCAATCTTGAATCTTGAATATTGAACTATGGTACCTGTATATAATTTGATTTCACGATATTAGTAAGGTTTAGCTTTTTGAGCTCCTGGCAGGATCCCAATATTTAGTGGTATTAATATTTTTAACAATTTGAAATAAAATGTTTATTGATTGAAAGTGTAAACTATAATTAAAAATATTTTGATTGGCAACCCTGGGCTTAAAGTGTCAAAAAGTGCAATTTTATTTCTGCGTTTAACTTAAAATTATTTTTTACAAATATAAAAGATCATAGTCTTAAAACATACAAAAACTGTCTGCAAGTGATTTATTTTGGTGCTCGGAGTGGTTGAACATTGGGGTGTTGCAGCGGGATTGACTTAATATACATGTTGCTCTCGTTTATCACTGGTGTTTTGGTATTGGTGTTTGGTGTCTCACCGCCGGTTTGTTGCGAATACTGAAGAGGTAGATCTTAGTTTGGAACGAACTTGTTGTAAAACGTATCTTGATGGTCATATTCATGAGTAGTTGGTGTTTCGTGCGGATCTCTATAAATTTCCAATTTTTATTTTGTACATCATTTTTTGTTGGCTGTATTTATATCATCGATTGCCGTTTGTTTTAATTCATCAGCTGCTTAATACAAAAAGTGTTGCCTTTGCTGTTTATACAGGTATGCCTGAACATATGCTTTAAAAACGAATGAGTAATAAGAGAACAATACAATCCACATCGCCAGATTACACTGAGGAAAACAACCATAAACAATTTTTATCTTGTAAAAATATGCAAAACAAAATTCTGTTCCCTTTTGGACGATAAATTGAAAGATGTCATTAGAAAATCTGATTTAATCGAACTTAATTCGGATATTGAAGAATTAAAGGTGGAAAATTTTAAATTAAAAAACGACATAAAAAAATTAACATCCAGACTAGAATTTATTGATCGCAAGTCTCGGTCGACAAATGTTACTGTTACTGGTCTAAGTGGTGGGAGTACAAATGCAGCTAAAGATGAATTTTTAAAAGTATGCACTGATGTACTTAAGGTGTACAGAAGAAGTCTCTTGTGTTTTACGTGAGTACCTGTCTCGTTGACATAACCTCACGGTGCTCTGAACACTGGATCGGAATATGCGCCGACCACCGCCCCCTTGTGCAGAAAAACTACACTCAGGTACCAACTTCGAGATTTGTGCATTTGGGCAACAAATCCCACTCCTTGGTGGGGAGTCGAGGCCTACCTTACACACCTCTGCTGCTCTAGGGTCACAGCACCCGGTTGAATGCAACTCCACACCGAGCTATGCTCTCCCCGCGATTTGGGTATAAACCACAGCCACCACGATACTCCCCAAGGGGCCGTACCCGCAAGTCAGCTGGAATCAAAGATTCCAGGGGCATCTGACTTCCCGTGGTACCAGATATATATATAAATATATAGCCTCCGGTCAGACTTCGTAGCAAAGCTACTACCAGTTTAGCACCAAACAGCTATGGACTGGTGGCCATCGAAGGACTCAGTCCCACACCCAAACATCCACCCTGTGGGTGAGTGCATAGGTACACAACTAAGTCCCTCTAGATGGTCTTGACTACACACGCATGCCTACATCCTGTGGCTGTAAACATGCGCGTGCGATCAAACCCTTCTTAAACGTCTTCTTCTGAAAACTTCACATGCATACCCATTCATACGACTCATTCTCTCATCACTCACAAGCACACTACTGACATCACAACCATCGTCCGTCAATACGACACCTAGAGAATCTAGGTCCCGTATGTCCGAGTAGAACGTGCATATGCACAAAACATGAAACCAGTCCTCGGTAAAAGTCACACTCAGGCGTATTAGCCAAGGCTCTTTTATACAAAAATGCATTAAACGACCCATGGCCCGTAAGCAAAAAGCCCATACTCAGGCTAAACCCAAAGTCTGGACGCTTCGCCACGAACGTGCCATCTGGAGACAACACACTCATTTAAGAGTGCCCTGCACTCCGTCCAGCTCCTACCACTAACGTCATCGTTAGTCACCCAATCGTCCTGCAACAATGGCTGTCCTCTCTTGATCCTGTAGGCAATACTTTTACGTATCACCTCCAAGTCAAGAGGGGCTACACCTACCAACACCTGTAAGGCCTCCGTGGAGACCGTACGACAACATGGCACACAAGCGAGCAAGACTACCCGTTGACACGACATGATTTTCAGCTTTCCTCTGGCAGTCGTGACCACACTGGACCACACCGACGAATCATATGTTGCGCAAGCAACAAATAATCCGCGGTAAATGGTCTGCATGGAACGCCTGCTAAGGCCCCAGTCATTCCTAAGAATGCGCCGGACACATCCCACCACGCCAGTCAATTTCTCCCTCACCCGCTCGAGATGAACCAAGAAGTTCATACGCTCACGCATTGTTATCCCCAGGTATTTGACCTCAGTCGCATACTTAAGGCTAACGCCATTGGCCCTAACAGTTGGAGGTCGATTTAGCGATAACTTGCCCTTAAGCAACATCATCACAGTCTTGTCCATTGCTACTTCTACACCTACTTGTCTACTCCAATCGCAGACAATCTGCATGGCTTCCTCCCCCCCTTCTCTCCAGCTCAGCACGAGACTGGCCTTCGATAAGGACGAGCAAGTCATCCGCATATGCGCACACATTGTATGCAACCATCAGCCTCCGCAAAAGAGGATCCATCATTAGATTCCAAATAAATGGACCGCAGATGGATCCCTGCGGACAACCTCTGACCACCTCAATGCACACGGACTCATTCACACCAGCGACGCAAGCCCGCCTGCCAGAGAAGTAGCTTTTCCATAACTCCAACTCTTGGCAGCCGACCTCGCGTAGCCTCGCTAGAACGCCTTCCCATAACAGGAATCGAACGCACCCTTGAAATCAATAAAGATTCCAAGGACATATCCTGCCTCTGTCCTACCGACACACGTTTTAACGTGATGCCAGGCGTCATCTACACTCCTACCACTTTTAAAGCCAAATTGCCACTCACATGTGCCTGGCCGATCCTCTCCTGAAGCCTTTTCACCATAATCCTTTCCAGTACTTTTCCAAGCACCGGAAGCAGACTGATGCCCCTATAGGAACGAGGATTGCTCCTGATCCTATCGGGTGACTTCAGCAAAACAACGACACGAGCTATTTTCCATGCATGTGGAAAATAGCCCTCTGATACACACTTTCCATAGATTGTCACCAAGTACTCAGGAATGGCCTTCCAGATGCTTTTACACATCTCTCCGGTCACTCCGTCCATACCTGGTGACTTTCTACTTCGTGCCTGACAAATGCTCATCTCTAACTCAGTTCTGTCCAAGGGCGGAGGGGTATCCACCCCCTGAAAAGGAAGATGGATAGGACCCTCAGCCCTTGGAAAGAACTCGCCCAGCAGAACGCGTATGCATGCCCCCCATGATGGCAATATTTCATTACCAACACGAAGGCCAGACACATCGGTCCGCTGGCTCCTTCCTCTACAGAGCTTGTAGACTCCTCCCCATGGGTCATCTTTGTTGTCCCGTACGTATCTTCTCCAATAATCCTCCTTCACCTTAACGATACGGTCCTTATAGGCACGTAGCTGTGTCGCGTAGTTTGCCGCACGCAGTAGTACATCATCTGCATTGGTCCGCCTGGCTCTCTGGAATCTCTTCCGAATTGGATTGTGATCACTCACCCCCCAATTGTCCACAACGTCCCAGTCACAGCGAAAACGCCGCAGTACTATGTCATTAACGGCTGTTACATCAATATCACTCACACCATTAGGTCCGGAAAACGTATACAGATTCGAGGGCTGGTTTAGCGTACTAACACCCCGATTAACCACCCAGTCACTCATCATCTCACCCCTATAATGGTTCTGATATCCAGGCGAATGCCGGGATACCTTACTGAACCACATAGGAGATGATGCGTTCGCGTCCATACCTAGGATAATCGGGTTGCTACTCGCTAGTAGTAGCACCGAATCCATATACGTGATGTACGGTTCTAATGGTCTGCTGAACTGACAGTATATGCTTGCCAGGAAGATTTTTCCAAATCCTCCCTCGACTAAGACACATACTCCCAGTTCAACACGTACTCCCAATGCTGGTCCAACCTGCTCAACAACTCTAGATGCTACCTCCTTCGGTGTAGCAGCAGTTTTGCTACGTACAACCACCGACCAAGTCTCCACCGGAGCCGGGACGGGGCAAGCAGCTGTCTTAGGCGGCATTACAGGGGGAACAACAATTGGTGCCGGAACAATCGGTGCACCACCCGCAGTCTGAAGGACGTCCAAACGCCCCCTCAATCGTTCGTTCTGAATTAGCAAGTTCATCAACAACACCTCATACTTACTAGTAATAGCAGCTATCCTTCGGACGTCACCAGCCTTTAACCCAGTATCAATTAAAGCCTCCAAGAGGTCCGCTGAGACTTCTTTGAGTTCCGCAACAGGGGAGCTCGCCTAGGCGGTGTATCCCTCTGGCGGGCTCTTTCCATCAACAGCTTTGACACTGGCCTCTTGCGTCTTCTGTGACCCCCTAAGGTTACCCGTGCTACCAGCTACCTTCCGTCTACCTTCTGCCAACGTATGCGAGTCGGGCCGTTCGAGAAGGTCAGCTTCAGAAGAAGCCCTTGAGGCAAGGGGTGAACTCGGTTTGAACCGCTTTTCCACCCCTTTGACCTTATCCGCATCGCCCCGAACCGCTTCGCCCGCAGTCACCACCGTCACTTCACAATGTCGCCACCTATTGGCCGATGTACGAAACGGCAGTAGCCAAGTCGCAAACCGTACCGACACTACTTACCGACACAAATAAATACTTTAATGCTACGTCTATTCGTCAGTAGATGGTTTCTACAAACTAGCTTAACCTCACTTCTGGCCGGAGAAAGTGAGACACCAATTTAACTATGTTCAGCGGAGCACCCTAAACAACAACACTTCACTGTATCTTAAAGTCTCTATATTTACAACAATATCAAACACTATGAAAGTCACTGTCTTTTTACTTCACTATTCACTATTCAATATTTACCGCACTGCGTAAACACGTCCGAACAATTCAATTGTCAAACACCGAATGACTTAAGGTGTACAGTAATATTATATCAACCCGTATTATAGCTGGGGGTAAATCATATTGTTTTACGTTGGAGACTAGTATGCAGGCCTACAATGTTACTGCTGCTAAAAAGAAATTAAAGTGTCTACTGATATACATACAAAAATATTATACGGAAGAAGAGCAGAACGTACGTTATAATTTGCGTCAGATAAGCAAGCAAATAACCAAAAATAAGAAAAACGTTAAAGTAAGAAGAATATTGTATTTTTATAAACAATAATAAATATACATGGTCCAATGGTAAAGTCATAGCAACCTCTAATAATAATGCTGAAATTTTGTCCAAACTGTTGACAGAATGCAACTACCCGTTAGAAGTAGGTGTCAAAGGGTCTCACAAAAATGGTGGCAGCCAAACAGAAAATTTTTCAGTACAATAGCAATTTAATACCCTCTCTTTATTATCATACAATGTAGCCAATCTTGCTAAATCAATAAACTTTGGAAACATTTTATCTTACATAAATAAATTTGATGTATTTGTTCTTTTTGAAACGCAGTAGCAGATAAGCAACATCTTTTTCATCGCATTTTAAAAATTATAGTCTTCATTGGATTGCGGCAAAGAAAATTTATAGAGCGGGTCGTGCAAGTGGTGGCTGCTTGTTTGGTTTCAGAAAAGATCTAAAAAAAAATTTATAATTTTAAATTTTTAAATATCTACAACAATACAGTTTTAACTGCGAAATTGGAAGGGTGCTTGTTTTACGCAATCCCAAGGTATCTAAATTGTACAAATTGGTATTCAGACTTACAAAAATTTTAAAAATTTATGCAAGAATGAAAACCTACAGATTTCTGCATCGTGGGCGATTTAAACGCTAGAATTTCAAATGAACAGATTTTGGACTCTAACTTTATAAAAGATTTACCAAACATTCGGGAATATAGATGTTCAAAAGATAATACTTTTAATACACAAGGTAAAAAAACTCATGGAGCTGATTGACGATATTGGTGGTATTGTGCTTAACGGAAGGACGGGTAACGATGCTCATGGTGAATACACCTTCTGCGGTATTATGGGTAGTTCGGTCATTGATTATTGCATCTGTTCGCATAGACTTCTGCAATATGTTGATGATTTTTCAATTGCATCCAAACCTTACTCCGATCATATGCCATTATGAATTCTAATGCTGAGACAAATATAAAAGATTCCCTCCATAGATTGCGTTGGAATGACAAACACATGCCTAAATATGTTGAGATTCTTTGTTCGCTCTCTACTAATGTTCATCTTCAAACAAACGTTTCGGTAGATAATTTGGTGTCTACACTAACGACTAAAATAAAGCAAGCTGCAATATTAAAAGTGAATAAACCATTTTTTGATTTTGATTGGCAATGTGCTCGCTCACGGAAACAGATGTTAAAAAGGCTCAAATTATATAGAAATAATCATACAACCATAAACAAAACACTTTATTTTACATGTCCGGCTAAATACCTAAAACTATGTAATAATAAAAAACTGGATTTGTATAATAATGACCTGGACAAATTAAACACAGTAAAGTGCAGTAGTGACTGGTGGAAACTATCTTTTTTCTTTACTGGTTTAATAATCATAAATCCTGCCGACTCTCAGGCAGCTCCATTAGTCCCTTATATCCCTATATTTCCATTAGGAAAATTATAAGTTGTACATCCCACAACTCACAAAATAAGCTATACAGCTTAATAAATTATTCATGGTCCTTCGATGTCCTCCTTTGATCCAGCGTAAATGGAATCTCTTATTTAACGAAAAAGTAATAATTATTAATTGCCTTCGAAATGTATATAAATAATTAAAATATAAGCAAAAAATAAAATATTTCGTGTTAAACAATACACAAGTCCCTTCTCTGCATTTGACATAATTGCATTGTAACATATCTGTTAAAGTAATAGATTATGTTCTCGTCTCACGGTCAGTTTACTGAATCTCTCTTTGTATGTATGTATGTGCGTAAAAGAAGTACAAGAAATTACATTTTTTCTTGTCTTCAAAAAGTGCGGTCGTGGAGCATTAGTTCGGAAATTATAATTATTTGTGAAATTACCACAAAACCATATATGTTTAACCATATAAGTTTGAAACGCGAAGTCTTCTTGTGATTGGTATATAAAGCTATCCGTATAAAATAAAAAATACTAAGAAGGGCGAATGTTTAATTTTATTTTCAAAATTAAGCAAGAAAGTGCAGTAATAAAACTTAAGACACCATTGCCAGCTGCAGGTGTATGCGCATTGCCGCGATCTTTTTAGATAAAGAAAAGTGTAGTGTTAATAAATTTATTAACTGGTTAATTATCATTATTGGGATAAAGGAATGCACCCTTACCACTTATGTTGCCGTCTCAAAATTGAAATTTTTTTAATAAAATTATTAATTAATTATTCGAAAAGTAAGCAAGAAACTACAAGAAGTCGAAGCGGACAGTATTTATAATTTAAAGATTTAAATCATTAATAAAAAATTTTTCTGATTAAGTTGCTAAAATCCCAGTGACGGTGTCCAAGAATTCATTGGAATTTTTACAACATTACTGGATTGGGCGTACTTGTCGCTAAAACCAAAAGCTTCCCCAGGCCATCTAAGAAGAACAGGAATCAAAAATTTTTTTTTGGCGAGTACTACAAGGAAAAGCTACAGTTTGTACTGGATAACACCACAGAGATGTAAGTGCTAAATATATTAAATACCAAAAAATTATTTATATAATTGCATACATATTTACATTTAACTCTACCCTGTCACCTTTTCAAATTGGAAAAAATTAATAGAGCTAAAAACTGGCAAAACTATCATAACCTTGAAACAAATATTCAATTACAATTTTGCAAACGCAAAAGAAAAATAACCTTGACAATAAAATAACCTCTAAATCAAGGTCAAACCATATAAAAGGAAAAAAAAACCAACATTTGGAAATAACATCTTATTTCAAATAAGATTTTCTGCTCTTCTACTCATTATAACTTCTCTGTTAAATGAATAATAAAGACTATGTTAAGATAACATATTAACATAGGTAACGTACATATTTCACATTGGGTTAAGAAAGCTTTTCACATTGGCTTCAAAATCCCCCGAAGAATGGCCAAAGTCCATAATAAACAAAGTGGACCCTCCCGAAAGAAAAAAAAAATATCGAAGTCTTTCACCTATCCCTTGACGAAAAAGATTTAAACGAGAATGATATTTTGAGGCTTTTCTCGAGATGGGACAAAGCGGTATGAATAGTGTCTTATGTTCTCAGATTCCTTCACGGAATAAAGGAAAGAAAATTGAAATCTCTTCCCAAAGTTTCTCTCATGTCCTCAACCAAAATGATATCTACGGCCGAGGCAGTATCAACTACGATAAGCGGCTTATCACCTCAAAACCAGAAATGTCCTTATTGTTCTTACGCAGAAGACCCATTATAATAGAGAATACACATCATTGAAAACATCGAAACGAGTTAATAGGAAAAGCTGCATCTTCTCACTTAACCCCTGGATAGATAGTAATGATGTTATCAGAGCTAACAGCAGAATCACTAATTCTGCTTTGTCCTTCAATGAACGTCACCCAATAATAATTCCTGTGAAGTTATTGTATTGCAAGCTATACATAACTTTTATGCATAATCTCCTTATGCATGCAGAAATCAATCTCATGATGAGATCTGTTCGCGGAGAGTATTATGTATCCCGACTCAAGTCAGCCATTCGACTCTGCATAAGAGAATGTCGAACATGTGTTCTCTACAAGAAAAAAGTAAAGTCGCAATTCATGGCAGCGTTGCCATCGGACAGAAGCATTTTATCCCGACCCTTTTCTATAACAGGATTAGACTTTGCAGGTCCTTTTTCTACCAAAACATCAATCCTACGCAATGCCCCCTATCACAAAAGCTATGTTTGCATTTTTGTCTGCTTATGTACATCTTGAGCTATGTTCTGACATCTTGAGCTATGTTCTGACTTGACTTCTAGTTCTTTTTTGGCTACCTTCACTAGGTTTGTTGGTCGTCGAGGGCTGCCTCAAAAGGTCATGTCCGATAATGGCACCAATTTTGTCGGTGCTGAACGTATTCTCCGAAATGAATTTGATGAATTTATATCAAGTACCTCCAAGGATATCTCTGCAAAGTATTCATCTCGTGGATTTCAGTGGTTATTTATTCCTCCAAATGCTCCGCACATGGGAGGCTTGTGGGAAGCAGGGGTAAAATTCTTTAAAATACATTTTCGAAAGGATATTTTAGATATTTTAGTATATCTCTGCTCTACTAAGCTCCCACACGAGACCCTTTCATTATGGGAACAATCTCTTGATTCTCATAGGATTCTACTTAAATTGGAACAAATAGATCGATTCCTCTTTAATAGGTATGAAGTGGTCGAGCGCCTAAACAGTATTCAGGGTACCAAAACCAACGCGAAGAAAAATTCGAAATCAGAAGTAAATTCCTTTAATACAGAGAGTGTATCCCAGTTTAACTGCAAGATTTGTAGTTCCCAACACCCCCTTAAAAATTGCCCTGATTTTTAAAATCTGGATATTCAGTCTAGATATGATTTTGTCTCAAAAAACAGAATTTGTCTTAACTGTCTTTCATATTCCCATCTTCGTAAGGACTGCACAAGTAAGTTCACTTGTTCTCAATGTAAATGAAATCATCACTCACTTTTACATTTCGCTAAAATGAACCCATCCCCAAACGCCAATACTGTCTCTCAAAATGAAAACTCAAATAAAATCTTTTCCGCAAGTGATCAACCTGAGACCTCAGTTCACAGTAGTGCAAGACTTCTGACTCAAACCTCAGCTCATTTTACGTCTGGAGAATATAGTTCTGCTCGTGAAAATACTTTGCTCCCCACAGCAATAATACAGATAGAGCACAGAGGAGAAACTTTCAATGCCCGAGCCTTTCTCGATCAGGGCTCTGAGAAAACTTTTATCTCCAACAGACTTCAACAACGTTTAAGGCTTACGACTGGACCGAAAAATTTCCAAATCCGTGGTATTGGTGGTCAAATGCTCTTTGTAAGCTAACTTTGGTCTCCACAAAGTATGAAAAACTTATAAATATTCAAGCCATTGTTGTCCCAAAGATCACTAGATTGCTGCCTAGCTTCTCTTTATCGATATCAGACTTCCCGTTTGACGAAGTTCAAGACCTTGAACTGGCGGACCCAGAATTCTACCTGCCGAGTCGTATTGATCTCTTAATCGGTAGCAACGTACTCTTTGCTACTTGATGGCGTCCGAAATATATGCGAATCTCTAGTAGCCCAGTCCACAATTTTCGGTTGGATTATCAGTGGGCCAATCAAAACAGAGACATGCTCTACTTTTGCCATGACGGCCACTGAGATCTTAAATGATCCCATTGAACAGCAATTAAGAATGTTTTGGGAACAAGAGGAACTTATTAGTCAAACCAATATGTCTAAAGAGGATGAGTATTGTGAATCTTTACACGAGAAGACAGCGATTCGTAATTCTGACGGACGTTATATTGTAAAACTCCCCTTCAAACCCGGGTTTCCCCATGCTTTGCCCCTTGGCAGTTCCCGGTATGCAGCAAAATCTCAATATTTTCGAAATGAACAAGCCCTCAAAAGTAAACCTGAGCTGGCCGAGACTTACAATAATGTTTTGAAAGAATACATTACCCTCAACCACATGGAACCCACAGCTCCTTGGGAACAGTTTACAAGAACCTCATATCAATCCTATTATTTGCCCCATCATGCGGTTTTTAAGCCAGAAAGTCGCAGCACCAAAGTCAGGGTTTTATTTAATGCATCCAAACGTACGAGTAATGGCAATTCTCTCAATGACGTTCTCCATGTAGGTCCCACTCTACAAACTGATCTCACGACTTTAATATTGAACTGGCGTCTCTATAGGTTTGTTTTTAATGGCGACATTGAGAAAATGTATCGACAAATTCTCGTACATAAGGACGATATCGCATTTCAACGCGTGCTCTTCCGTCCAGATCCAACGAGTCCCACTCAAGATTTCTCACTGAAAACTGTTATATTTGGAGTAAATTGTGCACCATATCTAGCAATTAGAACCCTGATTCAATTGGCTCGTGATTCTCAAACCGATTTTCCGCAAGCAGCACACATTCTGCAAAAGGAGATGTACGTGGATGACATTTTATCAGGATCCCACAATTTGCAATCGTCTCTAGATTCCCTATCTCAAGTTATGACAGTCCTTCAGTCCGCCGGATTTCCCCTTAAAAAATTACGGCCTGAAATTTTAGACCCCAAAGGACAATCTCCTAGATTCCGAGTTTTTAAAATTGCAAGAGACAAGTGCCACAAAAACACTGGGCATTCAGTGGAACGCGTTGTCAGATACCTTTTCCTACAACGTGGACGTCCATAAGTCCACCGCTTCTATCACCAAACGACAAATTCTCTCAACTGTCGCTAAGCTTTTCGACCCAGCTGGTTGGATTTCCCCTATCATCATCCAAGCGAAGATATTACAACAACTCTGGCTGGAAGGTTATGATTGGGATGAAAATGTGAAACCCTACACTCTCCTAAAGTGGAACAAATTTATTGAAAATCTTAATACGATCTCTAGTTTAAAGATCCCTCGTTGGGTTAATTTGGCCCCCTCGCTACTAACCCAAGCCCATGGGTGTTGTGATGCCTCCGAAAAGGCCTATAGCGCAGTACTGTATCTCCGAATTCAAACAGAATCCACCGTGTTTACTAACCTGCTAGTATCGAAAGGAAATGTAGCCCCCATTAATCCGGTGAGTCTCCCCCGATTAGAGCTCTGTGGTGCCGTTTTGCTAGCTAAGTTGGTAAAACAAAGAACCACCTCATTATCGTTCGGGAATTATGAATTGTATCTTTGGTGTGATTCATCAATTGTTCTAGGCTGGTTACGAAAACCCCCAGTATATGGAAAACCTATGTCGCCAACAGAACGTCCCATGTTATTCGAAATGTTGGAAATATATCTTGGCGTCATGTGCGCTCTGTCGAGAATCCAGCCGATTTAGGATCTCGTGGATGTCCCGCTGACGAACTCATACATAACTCCTTATGGTGGAATGGGCCACATTGGCTTCAAAATCCCCCGAAGAATGGCCATAGTCCATAATCAACAAAGTGGACCCTCCCGAAAGAAAAAAAAATATCGAAGTCTTTCACCTATCCCTTGACGAAAAAGATTTAAACGAGAATGATATTTTGAGGCTTTGCTCGAGATGGGACAAAGCGGTCAGAATAGTGTCTTATGTTCTCAGATTCCTTCACGGAATAAAGGAAAGAAAATTGAAATCTCTTCCCAAAGTTTATCTCATGTCCTCAACCAAAATGATATCTTCGGCCGAGGCAGTATCAACTATGATAAGCGGCTTATCACCTATTTCTTACCATGAATTCCTCAAAACCAGAAATGTCCTTATTGTTCTTACGCAGAAGACCCATTATAACAGAGAATACACATCATTGAAAACATCGAAACGAGTTAATAGGAAAAGCTGCATCTTCTCACTTAACCCCTGGATAGATAGCAATGATGTTATCAGAGCTAACAGCAGAATCACTAATTCTGCTTTGTCCTTCAATGAACGTCACCCAATAATAATTCCTGTGAAGTTATTGTATTGCAAGCTATACATAACTTTTATGCATAATCTCCTTATGCATGCAGAAATCAATCTCATGATGAGATCTGTTCGCGGAGAGTATTATGTATACCGACTCAAGTCAGCCATTAGACTCTGCATAAGAGAATGTCGAACATGTGTTCTCTACAAGAAAAAAATAAAGTCGCAATTCATGGCAGCGTTGCCATCGGACAGAAGCATTTTATCCCGACCCTTTTCTATAACAGGATTAGACTTTGCAGGTCCTTTTTCTACCAAAACATCAATCCTACGCAATGCCTCCTATCACAAAAGCTATGTTTGCATTTTTGTCTGCTTCTGTACATCTTGAGCTATGTTCTGACATCTTGAGCTATGTTCTGACTTGACTTCTAGTTCTTTTTTGGCTACCTTCACTAGGTTTGTTGGTCGTCGAGGGCTGCCTCAAAAGTTCATGTCCGATAATGGCACCAATTTTGTCGGTGCTGAACGTATTCTCCGAAATGAATTTGATGAATTTATATCAAGTACCTCCAAGGATATCTCTGCAAAGTATTCATCTCGTGGATTTCAGTGGTTATTTATTCCTCCAAATGCTCCGCACATGGGAGGCTTGTGGGAAGCAGGGGTAAAATTCTTTAAAATACATTTTCGAAAGGTGGCTCAAAAGCAAAAGCTCACCTTTGAGGAGTTCACCACTCCTTTAACTCGAATAGAATCCGTTCTGAACTCCCGACCTCTCTCCCCTATGACCGACGACCCTAATGAATTATTAGCACTCACACCCGGACATTTTCTTATTGGTGATTCACTGATTGCATTACCAGAAGTTCCCACTGACACAATAAGTTTTAAAGACCGTTGGGAGGGGCTTAAAGTTCTTCATCATCAATTTGCCCAAAGGTGGAAGGATGAATATCTGAAGGAACTGCAACGGAGATATAAATGGCAAAACCAAGAGGAAAACGTTAAGGTTGGCCAGCTCGTTGCAATAAAAGACTTTGCCGAATAATCAAAATATATCAAGGTAATGACGGTCTCATGCGTGTTGCCGATATAAGAACACAAGCCGGAATAGTTACCAGGGCTATAGTGAAGCTCTGCGTTCTTCCTCCTGAACTGCCGTCTACGTCTTCGATTATTAGCGGCAGCTCATAACGATATTAGTCTTGTATGTTCAAATACCCATCTCCAAATCACCAATACCAACTAAATTATCCAGTCACACCTTCCCGTTTACTCACACATATACCTCCACTCTTACGCCTAGATACACATTCATTACTTATATATTTCATAGACTAATAACATCTTTATTTCACAGGGCTCCAAGGAACCCCAATGTACACCAATGTCGCTTATGTCGTCGTTATCATTCTTTGCGCTTCTGTAAAGCGTTCTTAGCGCTGACAACCAAGGAAAGACGGCGCATCGTTCAACAATATGAATATTGCGTTAACTGCTTGGCTCGGTCACACCGGGTAGCTCAGTGTTCATCTGCCGACCTGTGTCAACATTGTGGTAGAGAACATCACACTTTGCTACACCTAAATTTACAGGCTTCTCGGCAACATTATCCACAACGCCACCGGCAAAGTCAACGTCAGCCAACTCGGCAACATAATCGACAACCCCTTCAACCACGCAACCAAAGTATACAACCACGTGTGAACCAACGAAGACAACGTATAGCCGAACCAAGTCCTGAGTCACCTGTTCGTCAAACCCCCCTAAACGATAATAGGATAACTCCAAAACGCCTTCTACGAGGGGCACTTCGGGCTTTAGAACGCTTGGAGAAAGCGCTGTAATCATATTGTCCTTTCTGGCCAAGGGGGCCCAAGATGTTCAACGCAGTTGAACCATTGCATACATTTTTTTTTTTGAATCAAAGTATTGAATTTGTCATTGAACTCCTTTTCTACCTATATTATACTACTATTATTATATTATATTTATTATGTCATAAAATTTGTATCTTTAATTTATATACATATTTAAAATGAATTACTCATATCAAATGTATTACACGTTTATTATACCTTTATGAATTATGTACCAAAATCAAATTTATTATACATTTTATACATTCGATTATGATAACTCTAACCCTGAATTGTAATAGAGCATCTAACCATCATATTGTCTAGTTTTCGAACTACATGAAGGTTATCGCCCTTTCTCTTTGATGCATCGCCATATTGTATCGAAACCGAACGTCCATCACCAATATCGTGAAAGAGGCTCGGCCATTATTACGCATCAGCTGGAAGAAGAAGGACGGTTTCCATCAGTAGCAGCCACATTGGATATTTTCATTGTACAAAATAAAAGATGTAAGTTACATGAGTTTAAAGAATATCGTCTCTTTTTTCTTTACTGGTTTAATAATCATAAATCCTGCCGACTCTCAGGCAGCTCCATTAGTCCCTTATATCCCTATATTTCCATTAGGAAAATTGTATATCCCACAACTCACAAAATAAGCTATACAGCTTAATAAATTATTCAAACTGAATGGATAGATAACAACAAAATACTGAATGACTATCAAACGGGTTTCAGAAAGAATTTCTCTACTGTAGATAATATCTTTAACTTGGTAAACATTGTAAATCTGAACAAATTGAATGGTAAAAATACATATGCCTTCTTTGTTGACTTCTCTTGTGCTTTTGATACAATTCCTAGAAATAGTCTATTTTATAAACTCTCATGCATGGGAATGTCATCAAAATCAGAATTTTACAGAATGCCTATGAAATAATAAAAGCCGTATTTGGGATGGGAGCACTTTCTCTAAACCATTTTCTGTTTATATAGGTGTAAAACAGGGGTGCATATTAAGCCCGGTGCTATTTTCATTATATATAAATGATCTAGTTGATGTACTCGCTGGTGGTGTAAATTTTGCTGATACTACAGTGAAGATCTTGCTTTCTGCCGACGATATTGTTATCTTATCGGAATCGCCAACAGAACTACAAAGCATGATTGATGCATTATATAGTTACTGTCAACTGTGGTGCTTAAAAGTTAATTTAAATAAATCTAAAATATTGGTGTTTAGGTCGGGCACAAGAATATCCAAACTCCTGAATTGGCATTTTGGAGATGAATTGGCATTTGGTGTAGATATCACGTATAACTTGTCTTTCAAGATATATTTCAAAAACAAATTGGCTGCACCAAAATTGGCAATCAACACAACGTGGTCGAAATATATTAACCACCCCCAAATATCAAAGTCTAATAAACTAAAGATATTTCATGCTCCTTCCCGATTATTATGTGTTATGCTGCACAAGTTTGGGGTTACGAAAAATTTGATGAAGTGGAAAAGCTGTTTCGTTTTTTTTTTGTTAAAAAAATGCTTTATTTACCAACTACAACTCCAAATTATATGATCTATGTAGAAACTGGTTTAAATTCTTTATACCTCTTAACTTTAAAGCTGCATTTTTCCTACATAAATAACGTATTAAATATGAATCATCACAGATTGCCACGTATTCTTGCTGAGGAAATTATAAATAAAAACATCTAGTGGGCAAATGAGTGGTCAAATCTTTGTCAACGCCTTAATTTTACGCCTAATAATATTAATCAGCCACTATGCACACAATGGAATTCGATAATAAGTTTATTAGAAATAAAAGAACGTGAAGAAAATGTATTAAACGCAACAAACTCACTAAGCCATGATCTTTATTGCCAATTAAACAACAACGTTACACCTTTACTTGCTATGAACTTTTCATCTCGCATCACTAGTATGATAATAAAAGCCAGAGGGGGTCTACTTGACTTAAATGCTAGATCCTTCAGGAACAACACAAATAGTATCTGCACAATCTGTAATTTAAATGCATCGGAGAATACCTACCACTTTGTAGGTGTTTGCCCAATTTACAAAGATCTAAGATTAAGACTATTTGGTAAAATCCAACCTAGTATGAACGACGTACTGAACATTTTAAATGGATCTAATTTCTACGCATTGTATAAATACCTAGAATTATCTTTAAAATATCGAAAATTAATAATGAATGAATTTGATTATATAAGTAGTCTCCATATTATAAAAATATCCGTTTCCGTTTGTAAAAATCTTTTTCCTTTTTATATAATACATTAAAATAATTTCAAATGAATTAAATAATAAAAAATTATAAGTATAACTAGAATACTGTCAATCTGGCTCACAACATTAAGTTATGCCAAATAGAGATACAAAATATTGTAAAATAATGAATATGTACATACAACTGGAAAATCTATTAATAAACAATAATTAAAAATATTTTGAAAACTCAAATTGTTTAAAAGAATATAACAAAAAGGTAACTCAAAAATAATAATGAATAAAGAATAAAATATTAGGTACCTACAATGACAAAAAGAATATGAAAATTAATATTAAAAAGGTCGTTTTTTAAAGCAAGAAATATTCATGGTCATTCCTGAAATCAATGTAACCATAACAACGGCGCATAAAATCGCATAAATTTTCAAAAAACTAAAATTTTTAAATTAAAGCATTATTAATGGTAAAGTTTGTTCCCTTGAATGATATATACGGTTGTACAGTAAAACGAAATGGTAAAATTTTATATTAGCATGAATTCCGAAGCAAATACTTGTAATTGATACAAAGTTTTGGTAAACAAGAAAAACGAATTAAGAGATTCACGTATGAATTTCGAATTTTTTGATAATTCGGGTGCAGATGTTATATAAGTATCTGAAACATGGTTTCACCCAAAAATAAAACAATTTCAAGTGAATCGTAATGGGTTTAAACTGGTTCCAGCCAGCAGTCGGTCCGTGACCTATGGCGATCTACCTAAACGTGAAAAAATGAACATATCGATTATATGTTTATTGAACTAAACACTGCAGTCCGAAAACTTTTACTACGTATGTGCCGCAAAGATATTTTTATATTACTCTTATAACACAAGGAAACAATATTAAACTTTTTTTTGGTGTTGACTGGAACTTTATTGCAATTTTTACTAATTTCACATCTGCACTTGGTTTTTTTCTATCAGCTCGACTTTTCGCGATATACCGTTATGTTCCACTACATATATTGGAATAACTTGCAAACTGTTAATCATATTCAGTTTAAAAAAATCCAAAACTCGTCAACAATATTATCCTTAAGCCGTGCTTACATTGGTTTTAAATTTGCCCAGCAGTTTCAAGATATCGTGGAAGTTTTGAAAAAAAAAATAACAATTTTCAAAAAAAAATTTTTTCAGTAATTGTTCAACTGTATCACATTATTTAGTCTGTGATATTTAAAAACAAATTTTTTAATTATTTTTACATTTATATTTTTAATAATTTAATTTAAACTAATGTTCATATAAAAAACAATATGTGAAATTTAATGAAAGATTACATATTTAATAAAAAAAAAAAGAAGTTGGAAAATCCCAACGAAACGTAGGAGAAAAAATTAAATAATCTTTTATTTAAATCTTGATATGACCTTGGAAGCCCGTCAGAAATATAAGTTCTGAATATTCATTAAATAATACAAAAAAGGTCGATATATAAAGAAAATTAAAAAATTTTTTGTTCTTTAAAAATTCATAAAAAATAAAAATGCGACATAGACCACAGGTTTGGTCTAAAAGCATTTAGTTAACCATATTTCGAATGAAATCAGCTTTATTTCATTGTAATCGGTGCACAACTTTTGATTTTGTTCACAATTTACTGAGAAAACTCAATAGATAAATATCGCGATTTCCATAAGATTTTAAGATTTTATAAGATTTTCTTAAATTATAATTATAAGAGAACAGGGTTTTTGTTGATTAAGAACTGTAGTGCGATTATGTAAATTTTAACGATCCGACAATCGCAAAATATATCGACAGATATTGTTGTTTGCACTAACGATTAAGTGATTCACTAACTGCACCTCAACGACAGTCGACAAATCTATTTTTCAATTTATTTGAATTTTAAACGAGTGGCATCTCTGTCAAAATAAGCGAAAAACACAGAGAATAGAAAAAAAAAATTACTTCGTGTTTAACAGGATGATTTTATGTTTATGTTTAATTTCTTTCTATTTTTATTAATATTTTTGTTTATTTATTTGAAAATAAAATAATGAATTGAATATGCTATTTAATTTTTTTTTATATATAAAAAGTTTTTATAATAGAAGCAAAATATTTTCATTATTTTATGATTTTTATTTATGTATGACGACATTTCAACCTTTTTAACTTTTTATCGATTGAATAAACAACACAAAAATGGTTGTCGTTTAGATAACAACAACAGCTAACTTTGACAATAGCGATTATCGTTTAACAATTTTATGAATACCAAAATCGATAATTTTATTGTTTTCTTTTTTTTTAATGATTCGATTATCGTTAAAAAGAAGTTACTGAATCGCGCTACTGAATGTTGTTTTTAAGGTTATTTGGGTCGCTGAATCCAAATCTGCACTTGGTTTTTTCTATCAGCTCGACTTTTCGCGATATACCGTTATATCTAAACTTAAGGCACTTCCACTACATAATATATTGAAATAACTTGAAAACTGTTCACCATTTTTTGGTGATTTTTAAAATTGTTTTTTTAAAGATGTAATCGTTACCTTTGGAAAACAATTACATTTTTAAAAAACACAAAAAATGGCTGAGTAATGGTTGTTTAAGTAAAAAGAAAAGAAAAAAAATATAATTTTGTATATTTAAAAATCATGACAAATCCAAAACTGGGAAAAGTGTAAAGTCTTATTACTTTCAAGTAAAGTCACATAACGTATGAACAAAATGAGACATAGATCATAAAAATCGATGACGCGTTTCGCTTTTATTCACAACCAAGAAAAGCTACCTCATTTTGAAGTGAAGGAAAAAAAGTTCATAACTTTGTTATGATTCTCAGAATTAAAAAAAATTAAGTAATAAACAAAACGTTATTTCGTTTTTATTATAGCGGTAGCAAACTAATAAACGCCTATAAATTTGCGTGGATTGCTGTTATTGTTCCTTAATGATACCTAGTCAGTTCACAGTCAATTAAAGGGAAAAATAGAAAGTGCACTTTTTTATTGATGTGTGATTTTCCGTTTGCTACCTGTAACGGATGATGTTTTTTACAGAAATTTCACCCACATTTATGAGTGCTCATTATTTGGAAAGTTGTGAAAAATTTGAAACGAATTTCTATGAACCTGGTTGTAGAATGTTGAATCAGCTACATATGCGTCCCTTCATATGTACCTGTCAATAAAATTGTTGATAGCATTTTTTCTAGGTACTTCAGTAAAAACGTACGAACGGTTCATTCACCCTTTTTCTCATTCAACAGGTTTCTATAAGTTAATAACGACAAAAAGAAATAAAAGTGCAAATCCGCAAAAAATACAAATCATTCTAACCTTTAAAATTTAATCAGTCAACAAATACAAAAAAAGTTAAATTTTGATCCCTTGTGATATATATTGAAAACTGTGTTACTTTGATATATATACATCAAAATTATGCAATGGCTATGTCAAGAAACATGTGTAACATCAATCCCAACTATTTTTGTAACATATGTGGCGAACACCGGTGGCTAATTTATAAAAAAATAGAAGTGTGTCAGAGTTCATTAAACAAGTATATTTTTACTACTTCGGATTTACCATGGAAACCCGTGACAAGTACTGAATTCCTAATACTGTATGTAACAACTGTGTAGAGTATTTCTGTGGTTTTCTGGAATAACCTCTTATGTCCATTTTTGTCAGTTTTGAGTTAACGAAGCCAAATATATTAATTTTTAACGGTCTTTACATGTGTTCAATTTAAAAAAAAAATATTGACCATTTCTGAATTTTTTCTTTAAATAACGACGTAACTTAAATGTTTATTAAATTAATTTGCAGCACTAACGACGTATGTCAACCTACGATTGATCGCTGACAAATTATTGTCTCAGAAAACGACACATAGCGACATACGTTGTTATTAATGAAAAAAAAAAATGCAAAATAATTTTGGATAGTTTTCAGTTTATAACCACTTATAAAAACTTGTGTGTTTATTTCTGTTATTTTATGTCACTATTATTCTTGATACGTTGTTATATTCTCATCCTTAGTCCCGTTAGCTTTTTGTTGACGAACAAAAAAATCCATTTTTCAAGCAACAACATCTTATGTATACATGGGTGGTTGCATTGGTAGTTTTCTTTTTCAAAGAAAACGACGTTTGTCGACATAAGTTGTTTTGTCTGCACACACTTTAAGTGTAATTTACATATTGTTTTTCGTCCTTCTCTAGGATCTATTCCTCTGAAGATTTTTGAGTCAAAATTTTATATAAAGTATTTATTGCCCATATCTACAGGACTGTTAAATAAAAAGCTCTAAAATCTTTATATCGAGCCCATAATTTCAAATATAACGTTTTTTGGCTCCCCTGAACATTTTGATTTTATGACGCGGTTATTCTAGAAAACCACAGATTTAAGGTTATGGGCAAACAAGAAACGAACCCATTTCAAGTATCAAACACCAATGATCTGGCGGGAACCTTCGAATCATCACGATGATTGTTATTTTTGCGCTGTCAACATAACAGGCATTATCAAACCGGTCTAAATGGATTTATCCTGAAGTGTTGTCTATCACCCGACCAGTCCTGTACTTTAGTGATGATTCAGAACCACAACAATCTACATCTGCACAAAATTATCACGACTTACCAAAAAATTCTCCTTCATTAAGTACTGAAAGTGGATCAGCTGATTTCCATTTAGATATTTCTTCTGAACGTGAGCAATTTAATCAGGAGGAGCTTAGTGATTTAGTGAGAGACCTTGGACTCTCTAAAAAAGCATCTGAAATTCTAGCTTCTCGATTAAAGCAAAAAAATCTGTTAACCCAAGAAACAATAATTTCATACTACCGTAACAGAGAGAAAAATTTACTTCCATTCATTTCCGAAACCGATGAATTTGTTTATTGTTCAGATGTTCCTGGTTTAGTATCAGCGATGGAATTAGAGAAGTATGATCCAAATGACTGGCGACTATTTATAGATTCTTCTAAACGCAGCCTAAAATGCGTACTTCTGCATCACGGTAATAAATTGGGTTCGTTGCCGATTGCACATTCAACTAAAGTTAAAGTTGAATATTCAACAATATTCGGTTATAAATAAAATAAAGTACAGTGAACACCGGTGGCTAATTTGTGTGGATCTGAAAGTGGTGAATTTTCTTCTAGGCCAACAGGGAGGCTATACAAAACATTCATGTTTTATTTGTTTATGGGATAGAGATGCCAGATCTGAACAATGGAGTATAAAAGACTGGCCTTCGAGGGAAGCAATGGTTCCAGGAAACCAGAATACAGTTAATCAACCACTTGTACCTAGGGATCGCATAATACTGCCACCTCTCCATATCAAGCCATGGCTTACGAAACAATTTGTCAAAGCTCTCAACAAGGACGGTGTTGTTTTAGATACGTCAGTAGAAAGTTCCAAAATTTAAGTTGGGAGAAACTGAATGCTGGCATATTTGATGGCCCTTGTAGTGGTTTGTGATTATAAACTGGCAGGATCACCATGTAGTGATTTGTGGTCCTGTATATGGTTTTTCAACCGGCAGAGTTTGCCACTGATTGATTTATTATATTTGCCGTTCTTACAGAGGCAAATTTTAATTACAAGAAAACAAAGGCAGTTGTTGTCGATTGAGTTGTCTTAATTAAAATCTGTTTTATTTTTGGGTTTCAACAATTTTTATACTAAATTTGGTTCAGCTTATTTAACATACATATATTACTTAGCTTACACATATTATTCGTTATCATGAAGGATTGTATTACTTATTGATCAAACAAATATTGCATTATATTACATTGTACATAGAACAGTTCGACTAGTAATTGATACTATTGTCTGTTCTATGTACTATGTACGCATTACAGACTTGTGAGGTACACTACACCCTCAAATCAAAAGGTTAATCAATGATGAAAACTTTAGTAGTTCCATGACAGATATTGAAAGAAATGCTTGGAATGAATTTGTTTGGATAGTGCGCAATTTCCTGGGAAACAAAAAGGATGAGCATTATTCGGACCACGTGGATAACATGTTGTCACATATTCAGCAGCTTGGTTTTAATATGAGCATTAAGGTACACTACCTACAAAATCATTTGGATTGTTTCCCTGAAAATCTTGGAGACTTCAGTGAAGAACAAGGTTAACGTTTCCATCAAAATATTCGTACTATAGAGGAGCGGTACCAGGGTCATTGGGATATCCATATGATGGCGGACTATTGCTGGAGCATTAAAAATAAACAAGATAATTTAAGAAAAACTTATAAAAGAAAATGTTTCGATATGTTGTAATCACATTAGCGGTATTCACCCTTGGTGTTAAATTTACAACCCTGTTACATTTACAACGATTTTATACTACAAAAAGTGAACGTCTTTTGTGTTGTGTATTGTAAACTAATGAATCAGTTGTTTTTTGTTTTGTTTTTTTTATTAATTTGAAAACTTAAAATATCAACAAGAATTTGCAGATAAGAAAAATGCCCAAAATTACGGAAAAAGAAAAAATTATAAATTTTTTTGTACAAAATACAGTGGACGAAATAGAATTTGCAGAGATTCTGGATGTTGAAGGTACGGTATTACTTGCAATATAAAAAAATACAAAAATATAACTACTCTCCTTTTCTAGATACATGTGAACATGATGCCATTGACCACATTTTAGATGAATTAGTTGATGACATTATTTTAGTTAAAGTGTACCGCCGCGGAGCTTGGATTCGGTTCCAAAATCAATGAAGTGGTCACTAAGTGTCTTAACCCAATTAGATGACAACAGGGGCCGAATTACGGCATTCGTTATCGAGCCAAATTTCTTGTCATTTTTGTTTTTGAGATTACAGCATTCGCTATCGATTATCACCTAACAAAATTTAAGATGATAGCATTCGGTAAGGAGTACGTTAACGAGTGCGAAATTACAAAAAGTTACTCGTTAGCCAAATTGATATCGAGAAGTGTTGTTTTAATACTTTTTCTGGTAAAAAAAAATTGTAAGTGTAAGTTTTTAAGATTTAAATATTAAAATATGCTAAAATATGTTTGTTTGTTATTTTTTTGGCCAAGTTATTTAAATTATATATGATTTTGGTTAAGCTAATTGGGCCTATTATATTAATGTAAATAAAAAACCTTTTATTACCTATTTCTCCCAACATTTCGTCAATTTCTTGTTGACATCTTCAGGGGTTTGTAATTTCCAATTAATTTTTTCACATTAAATTATAAATTGCTTACATAAAACAAAAAACATAAAACTTAAAACATTTAACATATACTAAAATTAAATTAAACACACAACTTAAAATAATATCACAGTGTTTTGTTTCTCTTTAGAACTAATATAAATAAAATAAATATGAAACAAAAGGATTACATGGCCGAATTAATGGTCGAACATTCTAATTTGGCAAAACTTATAATTCCGAATTATAACCAGGATAAAGCTACGTCAAACAGACTGTGGGAGCAACTTACGGTTACATTATGGACCACCAATTAAGGACACTAAAGGTGCGTTCAGACTACGCAAATATTTGACCAAATAAGCGTAACCACTAAATAATGTATAATTTTCCTTGTATAATTTTCATTAAGTTATACAATATATGATATAGAATATAGTTAAATATATTAAATATTACTAATATAATAAAACATAACTTAATTTTATCTTGTATATATCATGTAAGATTGAATAAAACTTTCATAAAATTAGGGGTTACGTTTATTTGGTCAAATATTTGCGTAGTCTGAACGCACCTTAAGTCATGGCGAAAGGTAAGAAGAAAATTCATATTTTTTTATTTAAGGTGTTTTCGATCAAAAATTTAACGCAAAAAAAATATTTCTTTTAATAAAGCTTCCAAGAAAAGAAGCGGCGGTGGTCCGTATGAGGAAATGACCTTAACCTCTGCAGAAGTACAAATCATTCAGGCCGGTGGCGTAGATGTTGCTGTAGACCTTTTAGCCGTAACTATTTTTGGAAATCCAAAAACTTAAAATGAAAATCAATTAATTTTAAAGGGAGAAGATGACAGCTATAAAGCAGGCGATGATGTCATGAATAAATCTTTAAAGAAAGAAAGCCAATGCAAAAACTAAAAAATGACAAAAAACCGAGTCTAAATTAACAATACTATAGTTACATATCCAAACAACTGAAAAATTTCACCGTGATCAAAATCATAATCATGACCATATGCCTGAAGAGAATATCTCGTAAAATAAAAGAAGAGAAGCATGACGCCAACATGGCTATTAAAAAAGTTGACCTACAAATAAAAAGGATCGACTGTTACACAGAATTCATTTTTTATTTTTTATTCATGTAGTTTTTCTTCTTTTTTTTTGTATACACTTTTTTGTTTGTTACATTTAAATTAAATTTCCTACGTATTATTAGCGCCAAAACTTTTATTTTTTTTTTGTTTTTTTTTTTTTTATTCAAAATATATTCTATTACGACAGAAAAAATCTTGTACTTTTGTTTATTAATTTCGATACGTAACTTATCGAATGCCATAATATGTCCATTCGATACGTTACGAAATTTTACACGATACGAAAGCTCACTCGATCACGAATGCCGTAATTCGGCACCAGATTTTTGCAAATGCTGAGGGTTAGTCGAATTGAGTTTCATACACTGGTGTCTATGATTTCTGGAGATACAGAATTTAACCAACCACATTCATGTGAACAATTTCCAGTTGAGTACCAGTTAGCAATTGTCTTATACAGACTCGGGTCATCTGGAGAAGGGGCTTTTCAATATTTTGATAATTTTTTTTTTTATTTTGATCCATTTACCACAAAATGAAAAATAAAAAAATAAGCAATTGTTTTGGCAGCTCAACAATCAGCTGTTTCAGTCTTGTAAATGTTTAGTCTTGTATATGTACTATAGCTTAATTTAAACACAGCGTAGTAAATTTCAGTTTCATACATTTTGTTGTTGTGGAGTTGTAAATAGTAGTACTTTTATTATACAACATTTACAAGGGTACTTTACTACCAAGAGTGAAGACCCTTATTATAATATTTGTGTATTAAAAATTTTTATTTTTCTTTAAAATCCTCTCTTATTGATAAATTGAAAAGTATAGTTGATAGAAAAAATCTGACCTAATATCTGAAATCAGTAGCATAAAAACAATTACTATAACACACTTATTGCATAAATAGAACAGCAGCAAACACACACATATTATAAAAATATTATTTTTGTATGGAAATCGCAATTTTTATCAATTGCACCGATTACAATGAAATAAAGCTCATTTCATTCGAAATATGTTCAACTAAATGCTTTTAGACCAAACCTGTGATCTTTTTCGCATTTTTATTTCTTTATGAATTTTTAAAGAACAAAAAAATTTTTTTTTGAAAATTGTTATTTTTTTCCAAAACTTCCACGACATCTTACTGCTGGGCAAATTTAAAACCAATGTAAGCACGGCTTAAAGATATTATTGTTGACGAGTTTTGGATTTTTTTTTAACTAAATATGATGAACTGTTTTCAAGTTATTCCAATATATGTAGTGGAAGTGCCTAAATTTTAGACATAACGGTATATCGCGAAAAGTCGAGCTGATAGAAAAAAACCAAGTGCAGATTTGGATTCAGCGTCCCAAATAACAACATTCAGTTCTTAATCAACAAAAACCTTGTTCCCTTGTGTAATCACTATCATTGAAGAAAGAAGTATGTATTGCCTATAAATAGGTAATTCTAACACGTGATATGAGTATTTGTTGAAAACGTAAACGTATTGAGAACGTAAACGGAGCACTATGTTAATAATATGGTAAGACTGTATAAATTGTACAAAATGACACTTGTCAGATAATATATAATAAATTCTTTCTTACTTATTATACACTTCAAAGTGAGTGGTTGTATTTCATTGAAGAGGAATTGTATTAAAATAATCCACGAACAACAGGTTATGGGCATAGGTTTTTCTTTTAATAGAATCTCAACCCAGTATTAGAAGAAGTGTGAAGTTGGTGTGAATATTATTTTTTGCAATTAAATAATTATAGAAGAACTATTAGAATTTACTTTACCAACACGAGCAACGAAAACAATGGCATCAAGTTCGATCACGTTTGAGAAATTGCATGGGCGTGATAATTTTTCAGTATGGAAAAGGAACATGAAGTCTTATCTGGTAATAAAGGATTTGTGGAAATATACACAAAAAGAACTTACAGAGGATTCGAAACCTGAAGAGGTTGATAATGATTTGAAAGCCTTGTCGCTAATTACTTTATTTGTTGATCCCAATGCATGTTCGCACATAGAAGGAGCAGAAACAGCAAAACAAGCATGGGATTCGCTCGAAATAAGTTTGAACGAACATGGTTTAAGTCGTAGGTCCGCACTGTTAAAACAGCTGAATATACTGACTTTAATAATATGGAAAATTATATCAGTGAAATGTTGCAATTATTTTCGCGAATAAAAAAGTTCTGGTTTAAAACTAGATGAAGAAGTCGTTGCTTCGTTGATATTAGCTGGTTTACCGTCTGTTTATGATTCTTTTGTAATGACATTAGAAAATACGAAAGAAAAAATAACAATTGAATATGTAAAAACGACACTTTTGCAAGAAGCAAAATTCGATAGTAAAAAAGAGTGTGACAGCGCGATGTATACATACAAAGACAAAAAATTTCCATGCCATTATTGTAAAAAAAAATTGGTAATTTTCAAAAAGAATGCAAAAAAAAATTCAATGACAATGAAAACAAAAAACCTCAACAACAAAATAATGAAGAAGCATGGATAATATCATTGCTAGCGAATAACAATAACAAAATGGACTGGTATATTGATTCTGGCTTACGTCTCATATGACAATGAACAAATCAGTACTCCAAACAAAATATTAAAATAATTCCAGATAAAGAGGTAACTATTGCTGATAATTCAAAAGTAGTTGCTAATTGCGTTGGTGATGTGAATTTGGTACTGAATAATGGGAACAAAATAAGAAACGTTACCTTGAAAAATGTTACATATGTGTAAAATTTATGTACTAACTTAATATCAGTCAGTTAACTGGAATTAAAGGGCAACAAGGTTATTTTCAAAAATGGAATATGCAAAATCTTCAATAAATACAATGATTTAATTGTAACAGCTGCTTTAACAAATGGTTTATATCGTCTGAATATGACATCAAACATGTCTATTAATATTACACATGATAGTAATAGCGTAATGGTTATTGCAGAAAATCATAGTTTATGGCATCGAAGATTGGGTCATATTTGTAATGAAAATTTAAAAAAGGTGCAAACATCTTCCTATGGTGTTAATTTTAAAAATTGTAATGCTGATAAATGTGTAACATGCATCAAAGGAAAACAGACGCGTATTCCATTTAAAAATACTGGTACACGCGAGTTATGGGTGCAGCCTAAACTAATGGTGCCCTAATAATTTATGGCACCCTACTACTTTGTGTGTGGCATAGTTTAAATCACTTCCTAGTATTTAATAGGTCACAAATTTAATTACCCATAAATAAATGTTGATATAAACAAAAGTATTTCTTCTGTACTTTTGTCACAAGTTGTACTACATATGTTAACCATAATTTTAATAATTGTTTATGTAAACAAAAGTACTTTTTCACAAACTAAACTACATACGTTAACCATAATTTTAATAAATGTTTATGTAAACAAAAGTATCTCTTCGATACTTTTGTCACAAGCCAACCTACATTTGTTACACATAAAAAACCTTTTGTATATGTAAACAAAAGTACCTCGTCGATACTTTTGCATTTAACAATTAAAATGCACATGTGACCCATAACCATTAATATTTTGAACAAAGACTTCCGCATTTAAAATAAATTTTTATGTAAACAAAAGTATCTTTTCGATACTTTTGTCATTATTCATATTACACATATGTTCTCCATGAAACCTTTTGTGACCCATAAAACATTAATGTTACTTTCTTCCGCATAGCAAAAGATACCTTACATTTTAGTATATAAGTAAGTATATTCCATTTTTATGATAAAGTCAGTCTCAATTCAGAATCAATAAAGTTACGTTTAAATGTATATAACCTAAAGATCTTTTAATTCTCCTTTTCTAAATAGTTTATAACTATAAACTATAACTGGCGCAGTCAAGGAAAAAGAACCTCGGTGGGTTATTGATGAAAAAATAAAAATTTTAAATAAAAATACAAGTTGACGGTTTATTAGCACAAAAAATTTTTTTTTAAAACTTTGAAGAAAATTAAATAGAAAATTTAAAATTAGGTTGACGGTTTATCAACATAAAAATAATTTTTTTAACAAAAAGAAAAAACTTTGAAATAAAAATTTAAAAATCAAAATACAAGTTGGCGGTTTATCAACACAAAAAATTTTTAAAACTTTGAATAAAATTTAAAATTAAATACAAGTTGACGGTTTATCAAAAACAAAAAAAGATTTTTTAAAAAAACTTTGAATGAAATAGAAAATTTAAAATTAAAGTTGACGGTTTATCAACAAAAACAAAATTTAAAATTACCACACATATAACAAAACTTTTGTGGATAAAAATAAGTTGGCGGTTAATCAAAAAATTTTTTAACTAAAAATTTAAAGTGACAAAAAAATAAATAACTTTGAACTTCTGTGAAATATCAATTTAGAGACTCTACTAACATTAAGACGTGATTTACCCATGAAGGCAGCCAAGACTAAAACAGCCGGAGCAATGCAGCTCATCATTATCATAATACAGTAAAAATATTAAATTCTTATACAGAATTTTTTTTTTACAATATTTTTAAAAACAAAATTTTATTTTACTTAACAAATGTTTTATTATTACATCTGACTTAAGTTCACGAAAATTCAGCCCATATCCAAAAATATTTAGAAAACTAATTCCAATACCAGAAAACACAATAATGGCTAACGATGACACACAACAACCAAACATGACACAACACAACCACATTTTTGACTCACTTAAAATTCCAGACGCCATAAAAGACCATCCTAAATTCGACGGTAATCCCAGACTGTTATATGAGTTCCTTAACAATGTAGAAGAAATCTTAGGCTACCTAACTGACGTTGACGGAACAAACTACGCAAGGATATTACTTAGGGCCATCAGAAAAGAAATAGTCGGACCAGCTAATGAAATATTAAACATATACGGTACCCCACTAATTTGGGAAAATATTAAGGCAAATTTAGTTTTGCACTACTCAGACAAAAGGAATGAAACTTCTTTAATAAGAGACCTTCATGACAATTTAACCAAACGGTTGAAATCTTTTACGGCTCCATTATTGAAATTCAGGCATCCATCAATAATAACATCTTGATTCACGAAACTAACCATAACGTTATCGAAGCAAAACAAAAACTATTCGCTGAAATGTGTTTAGACACATTCCTTACGGGACTTAAAGAACCTCTAGGTTCAAGTATCCGTTCTATGAGGCCAAAATCATTAATGGAAGCTCTCTCGTTCTGCATTCAGGAACAAAATATTTACTATAGCAAAAAACCTGCTCATACCCCTTCAAACTACAACAACAGGATCATACCATTTCATAACACAGACCAAGAAACGACAATTAGACCCACACAGCAAAACAGACCATCTATTAGACAGACACACCAATCTACTTCGAGCTACACTAATTGAAGCCAGTATCCAACTAACAGAAATAATAATTATAATTCGAACTACCAACCCAGACAGAACATTCTTCCTACTAACAGAAATCCTCAATTAAACCCTAACCCTACTAATATAGGTAGACACACAGGTAACAGACACTACGGTTACCAATCGAATTTACCGACAAATAATATTTATAACAATAGGATACCTAACCCAAACCCCAACAACATGAACCCACAACGAACACAAATTTTACCACCTCCAGAACCAATGGATATTAGTTCAGGCTATACCCATTTAAGAAGACCTTCAAGTTTGCAAGCTCGTAGAACTAACAATATGTTTAGACCTCAGGAGATGCACAATATTGATTCGCATTGCCCAGAAAACACGCCCCAAACTAGCCTTGACGAGTACTGTTATCATCAAGATCAAGAGCATAACCAGGACAATGCCTTTGGACAAACTGACGACTTTTATACCTATGAGGAAGATGATAATAATACGAACGAAATTGATGAGTGAAAATTTTCGGTTGAACGCCTCCACAAGCCAACCGGATACCTAGACATTAACAAACATCGACATTCCCTACCTTACATACACATTGCATCCCTATCTGGTAGACCATTAAAATTTCTGATCGATACCGGTGCATCCACTTCATTTATATATCCACAATTTGTAAAACCTGAAGAATGCCGTACCTGTAAACCGATCAAAATCATTACCATTTTAGATAGGCACTCCTTGAATAAAAAAATTACACTACCCTTTTTTGAAGAATTTGGAGTAAAAGGAGACGCAGAGTTTTTTGTTTTTAAATTCCATAATTATTTCTACGGATTCGTAGGAATTGACATCTTAACAAACTCAAAGCTAGAATAGATCTGAGTAATAAAACTCGTATGACTGACAATTCGACAATGCACCACCAATCTAAACCGAACCTAACTTCAGGAAAAATTATAATCCCAGCATTTTCAGCGAATATTGTGAAAATACCAGTAGATACCGAGAACGGAGACTTTCTAATACGGAAAACCTTCCTACAACCAAACCTATTTCTCTCCGAAGGCATTTATTTCTCGAAAGACTGGTATAGTCATGTAGAAATAACAAATAACTCAGGAAAAGATAAGACATTGAACAACCCATAAAAACTTCACCCTATAATACACGAGATTTTATCGAGGTTAACAATTTCAATATTAACCCCAATACCCCCACTCCAACGGACAACATAACCAATTTAATAAGAACAGAACACTTGAACCACGAAGAAAAGAAAGCCTTACATTCGAGGACAGTTTCTTTAAAGAAGGTGATGCCCTTACCTTCTCAAATCAGATCAAACATCAAATTAAGACAAACGACAATATTCTTATCTACACCAAGTCTTACAGATACCCATACGTACATAAACAAGAGGTACGGGGACAAGTAGATAAAATGTTAAAACAAAGAATAATTAGGCCAAGCTTTTCACCATGGAGTGCCCTAATTTGGATCGTTCCAAAGAAAAAAAACGCTAGCGAAATAAAAAAATGGAGATTGGTAATAGATTGCCGACAATTAAACGAAAAAACTATTTGCGATAAGTATCCAATTCCAAATATCACAGAAATATTAGACAAATTGGGTAAAAGCATGTACTTCCCCACACTGGACCTGGCCAGCGGCTTCCATTAAATTGAAATGCACCCTAAAGATGTTGAAAAAACAGCATTTTCTGTAGACGGTGGTCATTTTGAATTCGTTAGAATGCCTTTCGGCTTAAAGAATGCTCCCTCAACCTTTCAGAGGGTGATGGACAATGTACTAGGGGAACTTGTGGGAACAATTTGCCTTGTATACTTAGACGACATCATTGTCTATTCCACTTCATTACAAGAGCACACATTAAGCCCTAAACACATAACTGCGAGTTGCGAGTGCGAGGAAAAACGAGAATGAGGCAGCATGATTTTTTCTATATGTGGAAGCGAGATCGATAGCAAAGCTTTTTTGTGTGGCGTTGCCAACTTAGGTTGTAAAAACACTCGCAAGGGAAATATAATTGATTCTATTTTCTGTGCGAGAAAAATCAGATGACAGGATAGGCATTAAACGCGATGCCTACTATAGTAATTACCTTATTTAACCGGTTAATAATTTCGATTTTGTTCATTTTGTTATATTTATTGTTTGTTATATGAACAGCTTTGTATACAATTGACAATTGAATTATGTTTGACAGTAGGACAATCAGCTGCTCGAAAGCATTTTGATGATTTTGTAAAAGCACAAATTCTCACATGCAAAAAGCTTAGTTTTTACTCGCACTCGCAACTCGCCGTTATGTTTTTAGGGCTTTAAACCTAAGGAAAGTATTCACAAAATTAAGGTAATCCAATCTCAAGGTACAATTGGACAAATCGGAATTCCTTCAAAAAGAATGTGCAATTTTGGGACACATCATTTCTACTGAGGGTATTAAACCAAACCCTGAAAAGATACATGTCATAACAAATTTTCCCATTCCAAAAACACAAAAAGAGATAAAATCATTTCTAGGGTTACTTGGTTACTATAGGAAATTTATACAAGATTTTTCTAAATTGACGAAACCACTTACAGAATGTCTAAAAAAAGGGAAGAAAATAATTTTTAATGACAAATATCTGAAACTTCCAAACAAATACTTTCGAAACTTGCAAACACTTGTTGATAAATGACCCTTTATTACAATACCCAGATATCTCTAAAACTTTTAACATAACAACAGATGCTAGTGACTTCGCACTAGGTGCTATCCTATCACAAGGCCCTATCGGTACCGATAAACCAATATGTTATGCCAGAAGAACATTGACAGCTACGGAAATAAACTATTCAACAATATAAAAAGAACTATTAGCAATAGTATGGGCAACAAAATACTTCAGGTCATATCTGTTTGGACATAAATTCAAAATAGTAACAGACCACAAACCACTTACGTGGATAATGAGCCTTAAGGAACCAAATTTCAAATTGGTAAGATGGAGATTGAAACTCGAAGAATTCGACTACGAATTCATCTACAAAAAAGGTAAACTTAACACAAATGCAGACGCATTAAGCAGAATTAAAATATACGTCACTAACCCGACAGACCCTATGTAAATGTAAATACTTTAGATAATTATTCAAACCATGGTACAGCAGGTACCACAATACACTCCGCCGACGAAAATCTCGACGACGGCATACCCATAGCCGAAAGACCACTCAACGACTTCAATATTCAGATAATTCTACAGAAGAGCAATATAGGTTCTCCTATGACATTAGAAATTATATTTAGTAATAAACAGAGGAGAACAATTCGTAGACAAGAATTTAGCGAATCGACAATAACAGAAATTTTAAAACAATACCTAAGTAGTATATATGTGTACCTTCTAGACCACTTTTTCAGTACATTTGGATGCTTTGATTTAGTTCCAATTGTCACCACAAGTAGTATCGTAGAGGGCGCCACCATATTCCCCACGTTCAGCAAAAACTCACACCCATATTCACCTAACTTAGGGTTGAAAAGCTAATGTTTAGCAAATCTCAAACCCATATTCACCTTACTTATAGTTAGCAATTCTATTAGAGTTATGTTAAATTTCACAATTTTCAAAAACCAAAAGCCTTACCTAGAGATGAAAACATAATGCTTAGCAAAGTCACAAACATAAATGCAGTTTTTCATGCCGGTTCTAGACCAATTTTTCAGTACATTTTGCTCCACGAGGTCTACACCGACTTTTAGATACGCTATTCCCTATACAAAACTAAAAGCTCATACTATGGTATGTAGCAAATTCACCTAAAAGTTGAACTATACTGTGGTATGTAGCAAATTCACAAACCCTCCACAAGCTTAAATATTCACGTTAAAGCTTAAAAACCTTTACTTTTTATAAATCATATGGTGAATTTTATATATATATATATATACATATACATATATATATGTGGAAGCTCATATATATATATATATATATATATATATATATATATATATATATATACAAATATACAAAACTATACAGCTTTTTTTTTACAATTTTTTTGTTTAATAATTAGGGAGACGTTTATAAAATTATAGGGTTTTGTTAAACGTACAAAATAATTCAAAGAAAAAATTTTGTTTATGATTATTATTAAACGTATATTATAGCAAATATACAAAAGATCAATTTTTTTTTTGTTTTGTTCCCAATATAATTCATTATGCCGGTAACAAACCACACTTATGTTTGCAAGTTTTTTGTTTAATAATTAGGGAGACGTTTATAAAATTATAGGATTTTGTTAAACGTACAAAATAATTTAAAGAAGAAATTTTGTTTATGATTATTATTAAACGTATATTATAGAATGAAAAATTTTAAATGTGTTATATATGAGCAGCTCCAATAGTAGATTTCTTTTGTATTTTCTGTGTTAAAGAATTATGCACGATAAACAACAAAAAATGTGTTTTCGTTTAAATACAAAAATAAATATAGAAACATATGTACACACATTAAATCAATTTTTTTTGTTATAGTACAATGAAAGCAAAATCACAAAAGCCCACAAACCCACAGTTGTTTTTAAAATATATATTTGCTATTGACAGAACTTTTTTTTTAGTAAAATATATCAGAATATGTGTTGGGGTATGTATATGTTATAACAAAACAAAACAAAGCTTTAGGTGAATTTTTTATAAGACTGAAAGTTATCAATTATCATTTAGTAGATTAATAAACCTATACAGCTTTTTTTTTTAAAGTTTTTAATTGTTTTTTGTTATAAGTAGGTAGCAACTTTTTAGTTATTTAATTCTTTTTATTAACTTTTAATATTTCTATTTCACAATATTGCGAAATCACATAATCAAATATGTCTAACATCCGTCTGCATATTTGTTTTCTTTATTTAAGCTATTAATTAACAGTTAGTGAATTAACAAACCTATACAGCTTTTTGCTTTACAAGTTTTTTTTATATTTTTACTGTTGGGCGTAAGCTCATATACTTTTTCACCGTTTTTTTTTTTTTTTAATATTAACGACTTTAAACAATTTTTTATATTTGCCTTTCAATTTTTTAATTTAAGTTTTCAATTTTTAATTCAAGTTTTTTAGTTTTTTTTAAGTTTTAATTTTTCTAATTTTTAGTTAAATTTATTATAGATAGGTGTCTTTCAGTTAGTTCCTATAGTTATTTTTTTCATTAATATTTTAGATATTTCATTCTTTTTATTAACTCTGAACATTCAAGTGTCTTTCGGTTAGTTCTTATAGTTGTTTTTTCAAAATCTTTTTAAATCTTTCAGTTAGTTACTATAGTTCTTCCATTTCCAATATATTTTAGCTTTTTTATTAATTCAATATCCGTTGACTTTGAATTTAAATACATTTTATATATTCTATTGAGGTTTTTTTTAGAGCTGGCAACATATTTTTCATTCACAAACCCCATTTTTTTCGATTGATTTGTTTGAAAATATTCGTTTATTCAAGTCTATATGTTTCTTTCTATTGAATTATTCCAATATATATATAATTTTTTGGTTCTTATTAAGTTAAATTATAACCAATTTTAATACCACTTTTCAGACTTTAATGCTTATTTACTAAATTTGTTGTTACATCAGACCAAATTTTTATTTTTTTCAAATATTAACGATTAAATCTTTATTTTTTTCAGATATTAACGATTTTCAAAAATTTTTTTATATATGCTTTTAAATTTTCAATTTCAGTTTTCAGTTTATAAGCAAGTTTTTAAATTTTTAGTTTAATTTATTATAGATAGGTGTCTTCCAGTTAGTTCCTATAGTTGTTTTTCATTAATATTTTAGATTTTCATTCTATTTTATTATTGTTTTATTTTAGAGTTTTATAAATGGTTGTAATAACTAGAATCGTTTACAAATTATATAATTTTATTAAAGGTAGAACTAATTCAAAGAAAAAATTTTAAACAGCGCACTAACATAAAGTCACGTTTCTATGCTTTTTATATTTTTAGTTTTTACATTTTTAATTTTCGATTTTCAATTTTGAATTTTTACTTTAGTTTTAATTTTTAAATTTCTTTAGTAATTTAGTTTTTTAATGTCTGATTTTTCAATTTTAAATTTTTAGTTTTTATATTTGCTTTTCAATTTAAGTTTTTAGTTTTTAGGTTTTCAATTTTTAATTTAAGTTTTTAGTTTTTGATTTTTCAATTTTAAATTATTAGTTTTTATATTTACTTTTCAATTTTTTAATTTAAGTCTTTAGTTTTTAGGTTTTCAATATTTAATTTAAGTTTTTAGTTTTTAATTTTCGATTTTAATTTTTAGCTTTAAATTTTTAGTTTAATTTATGAAACATTTTTAAATACTTTTATACTTTAGAGTTAATTTTGATTAAATATACAAAATTAGGAATGCGAATCAAAAATTTTTACAATTATTATTCCAAACAATATTAGAGATTAATTTAAGCAAGTTGTATATTTCTTTCCATATCATGTTTTTTTTTCTATTTCTTATTCTTGCATATACAAAGTATACAAATATTCTTTCTTAAATGGTTTTTATCAAGCTTCAGAACAACAAAAATTTTATGTTTAGTCTAATTTAAGTTTTTAATCTCATTTTTTTATTCAAATTATAAAAGTTTCCTACAAAATATCTACAAAGTTAATTAAATTTATTAAAATTTAAAATTTAATATTGAAATATTGAAAACTTACTATATTCTTATATATTTTTTTCATTTTAACAAATTTCATATGAAGTTCTTTTGTATAGTTTTTCTTTACACATATGAAAATAAATCCATTTAGTTGCGATTATTTCGACAATTTTTATGAAAACATTATAAATTATTAAAAAAAAAAATTACATTAAGAACATGCTAAATACTTTCAAGTGACTAATAATATGGAAATTTTTCTATAACTTTTAACTTTTCTTAAAAATTTACCTTTCCTTAGTAAATTTTCTCAAAAATTCTGAATATTTACCTTTTGCTTAGTAAATTTTCCTAAAAATTTAACTGTCCTCATTAAATTTTCTCAAAAATTTTGAAAATTTACCCTTTGCTTAGTAAATTTTCTTAAACATTTACCTCTCCTTAGTAAATTTTCTTAAAAATTTACCTCTCCTTAGTAAATTTTCTTAAAAATGCCGAAAATATACCTTTTGCTTAGTAAATTTTCTTAAAAATTTACCTTTCCTTAGTAAATTTTCTTAAAAATTTACCTTTCCTTAGTAAATTTTCTCAAAAATTCTGAAAATTTACCTTTTGCTTAGTAAATTTTCTTAAAAATTTACCTTTTGCTTAGTAAATTTTCTTAAAAATTTACCTTTCCTTAGTAACTTTTCTTAAAAATTTACTTTTCCTTATTAAATTTTCTTAAAAATTCCAAAAATTTACATTTTGCTGATTAAATTTTCTTAAAAATTTACCTTTCCATAGTAAATTTTCTTAAAAATTTACCTTTCCTTGGTAAATTTTCTTAAAAATTTACCTTTACTTAGTAAATTTTCTTAAAAATTTACCTATCCTTAGTAAATTTTCTTAAAAATTTAGCTTTCCTTAGTAAATTTTCTTAAAAATTTACCTCTCCTTATCAAGTTTTCTTAAAAATTTACCTTTCGTTAGTAAATTTTCTTAAAAATTTAACTTTTCTTAGTAAATCTTCTTTAAAATTTAAATTCCTTAGTAAATTTTCTTAAAAATTTACCTCTCCTTAGTAAATTTTCTTAAAAATTTACCTTTCCTTAGTAAATTTTTTTAAAAATTTACCTTTCCTTAGTAAATTTTCTGAAAAATTCTGAAAATTTACCTTTTGCTTAGTAAATTTTCTTAAAAATTTACCTTTCCTTAGTAAATTTTCTTAAAAATTTACCTTTCCTTAGTAAATTAGTAAAATTTTAAATTTCTTAAAAATTTACCTTTCCTTAGTAAATTTTCTTAAAAATTTACCTTTCCTTAGTAAATTTTCTTAAAAATTTACTTTTCCTTATTAAATTTTCCTAAAAATTCCAAAAATTTACTTTTTGCTTAGTAAATTTTCCTAAAAATTTACCTCTCCTTAGTAAATTTTCTTAAAACTTTACCTTTCCTTAGTAAATTTTCTTAAAAAAAATTTACCTTTCCTTAGTAAATTTTCTCAAAAATTCTGAAAATTTACCTTTTGCTTAGTAAATTTTCTTAAAAATTTACCTTTCCTTAGTAAATTTTCTTAAAAATGTACCTCTCCTTAGTAAATTTATTAAAAATTTACCTCTCGTTAGTAAATTTTCTTAAAAATTTACCTTTCCTTAGTAATTTTTTTTAAAAATTTACCTTTCCTTAGTAAATTTTCTTAAAAATTTACCTTTCCTTAGTAAATTTTCTCAAAAATTCTGAAAATTTACCTTTTGCTTAGTAAATTTTCTTAAAAATTTACCTTTCCTTAGTAAATTTTCAAAGTTTCGTTTTTTAAAAAAGAAACGTTTTTCCATAATGACTAGATATTAATTATAAATGAGTTAATTATTTCAAGATTTTAAGAAACGTTAAGTAATTTTGGTAAGTTTTTCAACGCTTTCGATGTAAGAAGAACTATAAAATTGATTGCTATAGAAAAATTTCCATATTATTAGTCACTTGAAAGTATTTAGCATGTTCTTAATGTAAAAATTTTTTTAATAATTTATCATGTTTTCATAAAAATTGTTGAAATAAATACAACTAAATGGATTTATTTTCATATGTGTAAAGAAAAACTATACAAAAGAACTTCATATGAAATTTGTAAAAATGAAAACAATAAATAAAATTATATAAGAATATAGTAAGTTTTCAATATTTCAATCAAATATTAATGAAATATGTTTAAATTTTAATAAATTTAATTAACTTTGTAGATATTTTGTAGGAAACTTTTATAATTTGTATAAAAAAATGAGATTAAAAACTTAAATTAGACTAAACATAAAATTTTTGTTGTTCTGAAGCTTGCTAAAAACTATTTAAGAAAGAATATTTGTATACTTTGTATATGAGTATTCAGTAAGAAAAAGAAGAAAAAAACATGATATGGAAAGAAATATACAACTTGCTTAAATTAATCTCTAATATTGTTTGTAAGAATTTTTGATTCACATTCCTAATTTTGTATATTTAATCAAAATTAACTCAAAGTATAAAAGTATTTAAAAATGTTTCATAAATTAAATTAAAAATTAAAAACTAAAAATTAAAATCAAAAATTAAAAACTAAAAACTTAAATTTAAAATTGAAAACCTAAAAACTAAAGACTTAAATTAAAAAATTGAAAAGTAAATATAAAAACTAAAAATCTAAAATTGAAAAATTAAAAACTAAAAACTTGATTTTAAAATTGAAAACCTAAAAACTAAAGACTTAAATTAAAAAATTGAAAAGTAAATATAAAAACTAAAAATTTAAAATTGAAAAATCAGAAATTAAAAAACTAAATTACTAAAGAAATTTAAAAATTAAAACTAAAGTAAAAATTCAAAATTGAAAATCGAAAATTAAAAATATAAAAACTAAAAATATAAAAAGCATAGAAACGTGACTTTATGTTAGTGCGCTGTTTAAAATTTTTTCTTTGAATTAGTTCTACCTTTTATAAAATTATATAATTTATAAACGATTCTAGTTATTACAACCATTTATAAAACTCTAAAATAAAACAATAATAAAATAGAATGAAAATCTAAAATATTAATGAAAAACAACTATAGGAACTAACTGAAAGACACCTATCTATAATAAATTAAAAATTTAAAAACTTGCATTATAAACTCAAAACTGAAATTAAAAATTTAAAAGCATATACATATAAAAAATTTTTTGAAAATCGTTAATATCTTAAAAAAATATAAAAATTTGGTCTGATGTAATAACAAATTTAGTAAATAAACATTAAAGTCTGAAAAGTGGTATTAAAATTGGTTATAATTTAACTTAATAAGAACCAAAAAATTATATATATATTGGAATAATTCGATAGAAAGAAACATATAGACTTGAATAAACGAATATTTTGAAACAAATCAATCGAAAAAATGGGGTTTGTGAATGAAAAATATGTTGCCAGCTCAAAAAAAAACCTCAATAGAATATATAAAATGTATTTAAATTCAAAGTCAACGGATATTGAATTAATAAAAAAGCTAAAATATATTGGAAATGGAAGAACTATAGTAACTAACTGAAAGATTTAAAAAGATTTTGAAAAAACAACTATAAGAACTAACCGAACGACACTTGAATGTTCAGAGTTAATAAAAAGAATGAAATATCTAAAATATTAATGAAAACACAACTATAGGAACTAACTGAAAGACACCTATCTATAATAAATTTAACTAAAAATTAAAAAAAATAAAATTTAAAAACTTAAACTAAAAACTTCAATTAAAAATTGAAAACCTGAAAACTGAAAACTAAAAACTGAAAACTTAAATTAAAAAATTGAAAAGCAAAGATAAAAAATTGTTTAAAGTCGTTAATATTTGAAAAAAAAACGGCCAAAAAGTATATGAGCTTACGCCCAATAAAAATATAAAAAAAACTTGTAAAACAAAAAGTTGTATAGGTTTGTTAATTCATTAACTGTTAATTAATAGCTTAAAAAAAGAAAACAAATATGCAGACGGATGTTAGACATATTTGATTATGTGATTTCGCAATTTTGTGAAATAGAAATATTAAAAGTTAATAAAAAGAATTAAATAACTAAAAAGTTGCTACCTACTTATAACAAAAAAAAAACAATTTAAAAATTAAAAAAAAAAAGCTGTATGGGTTTATTAATCTACTAAATGATAATTGATAACTTTCAGTCTTATAAAAAATTCACCTAAAGCTTTGTTTTGTTTTGTTATAACATATACATACCCCAACACATATATCAGAAGCTTACTAAAAAAAAGTTCTGTCAATAGCAAATATATATTTTAAAAACAACTGTAGGTTTGTGGGCTTTTGTGATTTTGCTTTCATTGTACTATAACAAAAAAAATTGATTTAATGTGTGTACATATGTTTCTATATTTATTTTTGTATTTAAACGAAAACACATTTTTTGTTGTTTATCGTGCATAATTCTTTAACACAGAAAATACAAAAGAAATCTAGTATTAGAGCTGCTCATATATAACACATTTAAAATTTTTCATTCTATAATATACGTTTAATAAAGGCCAATTTACACTATTTACACTATCAAATATTCGAGTATTATGAAAAAGTCGTATCATGTAAAAAGCTTATGTTATGAAATTGACAGTCTGTAGGATTTTTTTTTTCGAAGTATGATGGTTTTAGAAACATTTAAAAACTTGTCATTTTCATCGGACCAGAGTTGTTTTTTTGTAAAATAAAAGTGGGAATAATCAAAGTTGTTTTTTGTTAAACGAAAATCAAACTTCAAATAATATATAATTTTAAAAATTAAAATTAAATTAAAAAAAAAAACCAAAAAAGGAAGAAAATGAGTTTGTCTCCAGGTATGTATTTAGATTTCAATAGATGTTTTGTGTTACCGGCCAACAGTATTTTGTTTGGAGTATGGTCAAAACTAGCAACTAAACAAAGTGTATATATCATTGGCCAGTGAAGTGTTGTGGAATGTGTTGTGAATGTATTTAATTTTTTTAGATTGATTGATCCGCAATACGGAAGAGAACTTTTGCGAGTGGCTGAGAGCAAAAAGAAAAGTGGTTCTGGAACCGAAGACATTTATGTTCCTACAGCCTACTGGTATGAGCACCTTTATTTCCTGAAAGACTTCATGCAAGCTCAAAAAGGGAAGTCGAGCCTTTCATATTATAGTGAATTATTTAATTAAAACATTTATCTTTGTTTTGCTTCTGTTGAGCTTGGAACACCAACTGTGTATTCATTTATTTAATAAACTTATATCTACCTAAAATATTACACACACACACACACACACACTCTTAACTAACTTAAGCTACCGTGGGAAGTATTTATAATCAACGTGTGAGAACTAGCTGACACAGCAAGTTCTCACATGTAAATTGTAGAGTGCGAATAATAACGCAAATTGCAAGAGTGTACTATTGCATGTTTAGAACATGGCAATAGTCATTACTCAAACACACTACACCTTCCCCTTTTCTCATGGTAACAAATTGATCAATTGATTTACAAAATTCTAAATTCATTTCAGGGTACTTTCCTTCCCCTTTTGTAAATAAATTCCGTACACCAGTTTACAATTTTCCTTATTAAAATTTAGTAATTGTATAAGTATTAAATTAAAGTTTAAAATTTTGATTTTTCTACTTGAAATTTAATGTTATTGTTAAGATTAGAACTTAAAATTATGGTTTAACTAGTGTAGGAATTTATTTGATTAAAATTAATGTTAAACAATTAAACAATGTTAAACAATTTTTTTCCTATGGTGTAGTTTTATCCTATTCTTATGCAATAAAATGTTCCTATTTCTATCCTTTACTAGTACATTATTTCTATAATCCAAATCTATAACCTCGAAAGGTCCCTTAAATGTAGGGTCAAGTTTATGACCGGATTCATTTTTAATTAAAACTAAATCTCCTATCAAAATGTCCGTTTCTTTTATTTTCCTATCATAGTAGATTTTCTGTCGATGTTTGGACTTGTTAACTAACTCTCTAGCTCTTTTTTGAGCTGTTTGTAGCCTATACTTAACCTCTTTCCTGTATGATTCGACATTGTATATTGAATCAATATCATTTTGGTTCATGAACCCAAAATGGTTAGGTATTTTCCCAAATACTAGTTCGAATGGGCAATATCCATGGATCGTTGAGGGTGAGGTATTGTAGCAATAAACAAAATATTTCAACCATTGTTCCCAATCAGATTTGTCAGTGGCTATATATGTTCTTAGGTACTCGTTAAGAGTCCTATTGTTGTTGGTTGTTTTCACGCAGTTTGTTACCGAAGGATTCAAATATTTAGTAAAGATTTCCTTCAATCCTTTCTCGGAAAGATTCGGTTCCAATATGACATGTCTATGATACGTTGGAAACACAATTTGGAACTCATATGACTGGGTTTCGCTCGGTTCTATGATGAGTTGGTTTTTGAATGCGTTTATTGGAGCATTTGTATGTTGGATCAGATTTCGAGGTAAGCTCTGGTTACTGTGCTGTGTAGCGTCTGTTGAGGTAATCTCGAATGTTTCCTGTGGAGGTCTAGAGAGTGCGTCTGCTACAACATTGGTGTTGCCAGGTTTGTATAATAGTTCGTAATTATACTCCTCTAATATTGCTTTCCATCGCCTGAGTTTGCTGTTACTATTTCCGTTGCTCAGGGCATGCGTCAGTGGTTGATGATCCGTAAAAATCTTTATTTTCGTCGCTCCGTAGAGGTAGTTCCTTAAGCTTTTAAGGGCCCAAACAATTTCCAACATTTCCTTTTCGTTTGTAGCGTAGTGTTCCTCGGTTTTACTGAGAGTTCTTGAGATAAGTGTCACGGGTCTACCATCCTGTTCCAATACAGCTCCGATCGCATAGTTGGATGCATCTGTTGTCAGTCGGAATTCTTTTTCAAAGTTAATGTATGATAACATAACATCCGCTGATGTTAATGTTCTTTTGATTTTATTCAATGCTTCTATGGCGTTGTCATCTAGTGTGATGTTTATTTTTTTGAAACATTCTTGGACATTCGTCCCTCTTCCCCCCTCAAAAGAGCCGTTAAAGGTTTTGCCAGTTTGGCATAATCTTTAATAAAACGGCGATAGAAGCCTGCCATACCAAGGAAGGACCTAAGGTCTTTAAGCGTTCTTGGTATCGTTGTTGATTGCTTCTACTTTTTTAGGGTTAGCCTGTATTCCTGTTGTGGATATCACGAACCCTAGGAATTCGACTTTCGACTTTAGAAACTCGCATTTGTCGAGCTGGACCTTCATGTTAGCCATCTCCAAGGTGTGGAATACCTGTTCGATATTTTCTAGGTGGGATTTTTCGTCCTTGCCGAACATAATATCGTCTATATAAATATAGCAGATTTTTCCGATGTGCTCACGCAATATGTCGTCGAGGCCTCTTTGAAATATCGATGGTGCATTTCTCAATCCGAACGGAAGTCTAGTAAATTCGTATTTGACCTTGTTGATCGAGAACGCGGTTTTTTCTATGTCCCTTTCATTCAAGGAAATTTGGTGAAATCCACTTTTTAAATCCAAAACGGAGAAATATTTATTTTCACCCAACTGAGAGAGTACCTCATTAATTTCCGGGATGGGGTATCGGTCGGCGATTGTTACCGCGTTCAATTTTCTATAGTCGTTAACTACTCGGTATTTCGTGAAGCGTAAAGTTTTTTTTTGGAACCAACCATACTGGCGAATTATAAGGTGATTTTGAGGGCCTTATAATACCCTGGTTCAACAATTCTTTAATTTGGATTTCCACTTCGTCCTTCAGATGCATAGGGTATGGGTAACATCTAGAATATACGGGGTTGTCGGTGGTGGTTCTAATTTTGCATTTTACTGAAGTTGTGTAGGTCAGGCTCTCATTTGATTCTGAGAATAGGTTGGGATATTTTCCTATAATTTCTTCAATTTTGTTTTCTTGTTCGGCTGTCATGTGTTCTGTTCTAATATTTATAGAATTGACTGATTGAGAAACCTTCTGTTTTAAATTTATTTTGATATGACCTTTAATAATCATATAACTTCCTGCTGCGTGAATAATCGCTGCTAATTCTTTGAGGCTATCGTTACCTAATATTGCGTGGAATGATTTTAATGAAGGCAGTGAGAAAAATTTAATGTCCAATCCAAGAAGTTTAATAAATGTGTGGTGTGTTACCGGGGTTTTGCCTCCAATGGAGTTAGCATAGAAGTTGATGTCATTGGGTATTGATTTTTTTATCAAATATGTTTGTACGTAATTTTTGTTCGACCCGGTGCACAGTGGACCATATTTTGAGAAGGAGGCCAAAAATCATTTTTTTTTTTACCGATTTTAAAGTTATGTTATTCATTTGAAAGTAAATACTAGTAAACCCCGGGAGCCAAAAAATTGCGACTCTATCTCAACTATATCACAGCGAACAGGGTCTTCGAAAATGGGCTTTCTCAGTATTTTGCTAAAATTAAAAATTTCTTTGTAAATTTTTATTTTTGAATGACTGTAACTTTTTTGATTTAAAAGATTTTGAAGTGAAATAAATTTTGTATAATTTTGTGGCTTCCATACTAATAATGTTAAAAATGTAAAATCACTGAGTCATTCCGAAATTTAAAAAAAAAAAATTTTAAAAAAGGTCCAAATTTTCCGAAAATCTCCTACTTAATAGAGCATAACTCCTGCCAGTCAAAAGCAGTCAGAAAAAATCTTGCACTCTTCTATAGTCCGAACCCTCCCCTATACTCCTATACCCCATTATACACCCGCCAGTTTCCGCCCGTGTGCACCAGAACAATTTTTCTGACCCAAAGTTAGATATTTTCTGCAAAATTTATGAATACAAAAGTTGTCCACTATGTGGTTAGGATATATTAAGTTTGAAGTGATGTTTGTAACTGCCAAAAATATTGGACCTTTATCCATCTTTTATTATACGGATCGACTCAAAAACACTTTCTGAGTCCATTAAACGACGTCCGCCCGTCCCTCTGAGTGTTATGAATACAAAAGTTGGTCGTACCGGTGCACCGCAGTGTATTTTTTTGCGTGTCGGTAGAGTTGTCAGGGTTGTTATATACTTATAAAAAAAGGGTTGAGATATAATGCGCTTAATTGTTACAGGTACATTTACATAGGTATCTTTCAAAAACATTAATAGTCCGAATTAGAGTTATATAGTTTAAATACCTGACAAAATGGGAAACAATTTAAATAACAGGTAAATGGTAAAAAAAAACTATTGCGACATAGCCCTTTAAGATATGAGCAGGTATGCTTCACCTTTTAAAAGGGGTTAGGGTGTGGCTTTTTATGCTTCTAAAAGTGGTAATAAAAGATAAAAATTTGTAAATGGTAAAAAAAAACTATTGCGACATAGCCCTTTAAGATATGAGCAGGTATGCTTCACCTTTTAAAAGTGGTTAGGGTGTGGGTTTTTTATGCTTCTAAAAGTGGTAATAAAAGATAAAATTTTTTATTTTACATAATTGCAAGAAAGAGTATTTATAATAATGTTTCCACAATTATTATTCATTACAATTTGTGCAATGGCTAAGTACTGTTACAGAGATCTGCCAGATATTTATTTTCAACGAAATGATGTAGACGATGTAATTTTGTACATAGTGAGCAACGACTTCTTTAATAATTGTAACCTAGAAGACATTGAAATGCACAAAAGAAAAATTACTAATTTTGCATCGAATTTGAAAAGACGGTACATTGAATGCTCTCATAACAAGGCAAAGATGTACAAACGTTACCAAGACTGGTTAATAAAGGAACTTATTTTTGATAGTGCATCTACAACTGGCAACGAAAGTGGAAACAAGGGTCGACCAGCAAAACCAATTGACGGATGTAGTGAAAGATCTCGAAGGCGCAAGCTGGAGAATATCAATGAAGAAATTTCTCAAAGAATTATTAAGGATTCATTTTTGCACCAAATTCAACCAACCCAAAATAAAAAAAATGAAATTGAATAAATAGTAGAAGCGAGCCCAAGGCGCACAAAGAGGATTTTGAAAAGCATTCCTACACCAATTGAAGATAAGAAATTTACGCCGGAAGAAGCGTTCGCCCTATTTTTGGATTTGAAATTGACCAAAAATCAATATAAGGAATTGCGGAAGCGAACCAATGAAAAGAATTGTGGGATTTTTCCAGAGTATCGAGATTTAGTTTCTGCCAAAAAAGAATGCTTACCTTCACAATCTGCTATTATTGTCACTTCAACATCAGCAGAAATAAAATTGCAAGATCTCCTTGAACATACTGCAGAACGATTGCTAAATACGCTTGATACTGATCATTTAAAAAAAATTGGTAATGGCAGCATTACTTTAATTTCTAAATGGGGATGTGATGGATCCTCTGGTCAGAAACAATACAAGCAATTTAATGCCGAAAATTCATCAGATGCTAATTTATTTATGGTATCTTTCGTTCCATTGCGCTTAACAAAAAGGTATAGCGTCTTAGAGCCGTCAACTAGTAGAGCAACAGAAATTGATATATGGAAAAATGAAATTCCTTCTTCAACAAAGTATTGCAGACCAATAAAATTTGCATTCAAAAACGAAACCAAAGATGTCATAACTGAAGAAGTTCAAAAAATAAAAGATCAAATTAAGGAACTTCAACCAGTAATATTTAAATTTGATGACCAAGACATTGAAGTACATTTTAAAATGTGTCTCACAATGATTGATGGAAAAGTTGCACAAGCTTTAACTGGAACAAAGTCAACGTCAAGCTGCATTATATGCCAAAAGACATCAAGTCAATTAAGCCAACCCCAACCAGAGGACGATAGTTTTAAGGAAGCCTACGAATTTGGAATGTCCCCTCTTCATGCTAGAATACGTTTCATGGAGCATATTTTTAAATTGTGTTATGATTTGGAATTTGATCCGTTAGGCGAAACAGTGAGAAAAAACAAAGAAAATGAAGAAAAAAGAAAGCAAAAAAAAAACAAATTCAACAAAAATATCTACAGCTAGGCCTCGTAATCGACCAACCAAAACAAGGGGAAGGAAACACAAATGATGGAAATACTGCAAGGAGATTTTTTTCCGATCCGGAAACTGCAGCATCTATCACAGGTGTAGATCATGAATTAATAAGACAATTCAAAATCATATTACAAGTTCTAGCAAGCAGCAGAAAGATAAATGCAAAAAAATTTGGAGAGTATGCCAATAAAACAGCTATACTTTATAATGAAAAATACTCTTGGAGATATATGCCATCCACAGTTCATAAAATTTTGTACCATGGGGAACAAATAATTCAAAACAATATGCTACCAATAGGAGATCTATCTGAAGAAGCGCAAGAAAAAAGGAACAAAGACTACAGATTCTTTCGCGAGCACAACACAAGGAAAATGTCCAGATGTTGTACTAATGAAGACCTTATCACTATTTTTTTGTGCACTTCAGATCCATATATGTCCAACATTCGTCAAAAATGGAAAACTACCTCCATTGAATTAGAAGAAGAAGCTAAACAACTTCTAGAAGATGAAAATCAAGGCTATTTAGAAGAAATTTTTACTAAAATTGGTTGATTTAAAGTACTTTTTCATTACACTAACAATAAGTTACACTTTTTTTTAAATAGGTAAAAAATTTTCTTGATTTAAAAATTTATATATTTTGTAAATTTACAATAAAAATTGTTATATTTCATAAATTTAGCATAAAAATTGATATAGAAATATTTAAAAAGACAATAAAAAAAATTTAACTAAAGCAAAAACATACGAGTTTTTCATTGAAACTTCTCTATCTTCAACCAATATAAGGTAACTTTTACGTTCGCTGCTTAATAAATTATATTTTAACTCGGGATCTTTAAAAAAAAAACAACCTTTGGCCATTGTACACATTAGGACTAAAAAGTTTACGGGGGCCAAATTTTGGCATTTTCTGAAAAAATTAACTTAAAAAATTGTTAAAAAGTATTAGTTGTAAAATTAACTGAAAAAATAAGACATTATATTTTAAAAAAAACCTTTTTTTACCTTTTAACACTTCACTTTTGTACTAAAATTCAACTACAAATGAAAATGTATTTTAAACCCTCCGTAACTTTTTTTATTTTCGGTCGAGAATTACGTTTTATAGCAAAACTTAAAGGCTAAAGTCTCACCTACCAAACAAAAAAAAAACCGCATATCAAAATACCAATCCAATCAAAAGTTATAGATTTTTGACCGCCTTCTCCTCAAATGGTCCACTGTGCGGTGTCGACAAGTATTTTGAGTATTTCTCCAGAGCTCGTCTTAGCCTCGAAATACGGCAAAGACGAATTCGCTAATCTAAAAAATGAATGTCAGCGAATTGTTGATCTTCATTAAGGATTTCGTCGACATGTTCTCCGCCTTGACCGTCAAGGTAGTCTTGCATGTCCTGGAGGTCTTCGTCTGTGCCACTAGCCAGTAAGTGGTTGTTATAGGCATCAAAAGTCGTCTTCGTTGCAAGAGTTATTACCTTGATTGTCTGTTTTCCAGTCACCAGCATTTATATGGAAGTTTCTTTGGAATTTTTGAGGTTGTTGGTATGTATTATCAGGGGGCCTTTTCCCTGAGAAATCGGTATTTGGTCGTGGTCTGTTCATGTAGTTGACTGCTCTGGATTGCATTGAGCGGTCCACGTCCATGGGTTCTGGTCTCGGTAGTGGTTTGGGGCCAAACGGTCTTTGTGGTGGATTATTTGGACGAAAATTTCTAGGTTGATTAAAAGAATTTGATGGTGTGAATTGTTGTGGTTGTCTGCTGAAGTTTTGATGAGGGTTATGTTGTTGTTGTGGTTGTCTGCTGAAGTTTTGATGAGGGCTATATTGCTGTTGTGATTGTCTGTAGAAATTTTGGGCTTTTGAAGGCATGTGTGCGAGGCGTGGATAGAATTGAGGTCTTGTAAAGGTTGATTGTGGGAATTGTGGTTTGAAGTTTTTCGGAGGTAAAGGTGGTTGGACCCTAGTTACCTTATGGGTATAGGCATGCTGAGCCCTATAGTTTTGATTTTCTAATTTGAGACATAAGTGTAATGCTTGTGGAAGATCTGCTGGTTCTCGAATTCCTAACAAACGCGGTAGGTCTCCTTTGAGTCCACGAACGAAGGTGTCTAATGCTTTGTCGCGGTATGTTTGTGTCAAAAGGTCCATAGCTCCTCTGCCAATGTCCATACAGGCAAGTTTGTAGGTAAAATTCTTGGATTGTGGCACTTGCTTGAATCAAAGTTATCATTTGGTATTCTAATGTTCCGAGGTCCCGTTTATCCGCGTAGTGTAGAGTACATACAATTTAAGTACGCGTTCTACACTTTTTTCCACGAGATAAATTCTGAAGGATTGCCTGAAAATTCCCTCAAACATCGTACTACATCTGGTACCTTGTACAAGTCATTCAAATTTTCCAAATATCTATCTTCGATTACCTGGTCTATACCCATCATGGATGCGCCAGGATTTAAAAGTTCCCTAACCAGGTTACCACATTGTTCTCTACATACCCTAGTCGCCACGTCTATCACAGAGGCTTCTAATTGTGGGTTATTGTTAGGAGGATTGATTTCAGGATTGTGAACTAAGATTGGGGGTCTAATCAGATTATTTTGGTTGGCCATAATATATTTTTTTTTTTAGAATTAACTAAGTATTAATTATCAAAAAAAATTTATTTTCTGTTTTTAACAATATAATGTATTTTCTTTCTTTAAAGGGTATTAAAAAAATTATTTTGTTTTAAAAATATAATGTATTTTCTTTCTTTAAAGGGTATTAAAAAGAATTATTTCGTAAGATTTTATTCTTAGGTTTAAATGTGTAACATATTATTTTTACTTTCTTGTTTGGTTAATTTAAAATTTTTAATATCTTATTAGTTAAAATTTAGGATTAATAAAAAATTTTCTTTTAAAAGTGTAATATATTTTTTTCTTGTCAATAAAATAATTAGAGTTTTTTGATTTCTTACAGTTATGACTTACATTAAAATAATTGAGTTTGGTGCCGGTTTGATGTTGAATTTGATGTTGATATATTTAATTTGATGTCGGTGTTTTAATTTGATGTTGGTGCTTCTTTGCTGCCCAGGCAAAATCGTTGCCTGGTGACTATGTTGTTTTTTTTCCTTTTAAGTTGAGTTTATAATTATTGTCTCTTAGGTTAATGTTTTTATTAGGTTTTTTTTTGTTTTGACATTAGATTTTAAATTTTTAAAAATATTTATTGTTTTTAAGTTGCAGTAAAAAATTTATTAGAGTTCCTCTTTTAGATTGATTCATTAATGTTTTGTATTTTGTATATTTTTATTTAAAAATTCTTGGGTTAAGTGTTATTATTTTTTTCTTAGAGTTCTTTTAGCGTAAGAATTTTTAATTTAAAATTTTCTTTTTTTTTTAAATATTTATGAGAGTTTTATTTTGGAGTCTTAATTAATTTTGCACTTTACTATTAAACGCACTTTTTTAGTTATGCACTACTTTAGGGCTTATTAAATGCACTTTTTTAGTTTTGACTACTTTAGGGCTTCTTTTTAGTTTTGCACTACTTTAGGGCTTCTTTTTTTTATATATTAAATTCACTTTTTAGTTTTAATTTTGCACTATTTTAACTTTTACCACTATAATCCTTTGCACTACTTTAGGGCTTCTAAGGATATGTGGGTTTATTGTTGGGCGCCAGTTATTTCTTTTTATATTTTAAAATTAAAAACAACGTTGTGTTATTGAGTGTTCAATATCAACTGAATCTTTATTAACATTTCTTTCCTATTTTAAACTAAAAGCTAGTGTTTACAATAATTGTTGCCCATTTGACAAATTTGGGTCTTTCTTTGCTTAAAATTAAATAGTTTATTGCCCACTTGACAATTTTTGGGTCTTCTCTGTTTCTACGTTAAACAACAAAATAAATAATTTATTGCCCACTTGACATTCTTGGGTCTTTCTTTTAAAAAAATAGCAAAATCAATAATTTGTTGTTTATATGGACAACCTAATTTACCAAGCCAAAGAACAAAGTACTGTTGCGACACATAGTGTAATATGAGACGCAACAATTATAGTTTACATTATTCTTTCGCTTACAAATCATATTATCGATTGGTTTCTGATAAAAGTATTTTACTGTTGCGACACACAATGCAATTTAAGCCACAAATCAATTTATTGAACCCAAATAAATCGATTAGCAAAGCGAACACAGCAAACAGAAGAAAATAAAAAAGAAATGGGAGGGAGTATGCAGAATTAACTAAACAAAATGTTTTGTTTGTTAACTTATATGAACAAAATATTATTCTTCTAAATTTCAATTAAGCTGGTAAGGCCTATATATTTATAATGTAAATAAAAGGTGTTTTTTTCTTATTACATTTTTCCTAACGTTTCGTCAATTTTTTGTTGACTTTTTCAAGGGACGTGGTAACATATTTTCTTATTACATTAAATTTGAATTTACACATAACATAAAACAAAAATTACATTGAACATAATATTTAAATTTAAACCAAAAATTTGTATATAAATTTTCTTACTAGCTTAATTGAAATATAGAATCTATATAGATATATATATCGACTGGCCAAAAAATTACATTAGGAAAATATTATAATTTTAAATATTTTTTCTAATTGTTCTTTCACAACTTTTTCCAAGATTTTTTTACATGTTTTCAACGTATCTATTGGCCTGTATTTTTCACATTTATTTGTTTTTGAGACTTTTTCAATTGGTATTACCATAGTTTCTTTCCATTTATTAGGAAATTCTCCCGTCTCTAAAGATTTATTTATTGAGAATCATTTTTTAGATATTTTTTATCATAATCAATTTTATTATTAAGTTCTAGAACGTTTATTGCACGAAATTTGAATTTGTGGTTTATCAGTTTTTTGGTTTTCATATTGCACATTTTCAATTGAGTCTTTTATTAATTTAATACTAACTACAAGTATCATAGTTTTTATCACATTTTGGTTCTTTTTAATTACTAAATCTTTGAAGTCTATCCAATTTTGACTTTATATAAGTTTCTTTTTGTTTTGTAATTTGTCCATGCTTCATTTGGGTTTTCAAATTTGGCTCTTTGATAATTAATTATCTTATTTTTCTTTTTTTTTTTTTATTCTGGGCTATCTGATGATCAGCATTTAAGATGAAAATAAAATAAAACAAAATTACTTTATCTTGAACTCGACGTTTCGTTGGCTTTTTTCAACTTCATCAGGAGTTTACAATTTTCTATTAATTTGATTAATTTAATTTACATTTTCAAGATCGTTATCATTTAATAAATTTAAAATTAAAAAACTGGTAATCACGACACAAATTTAATAACGTTAAAAAAAATTAATAAATTAATCAAAATAAAAAAATATAATCACATGTTTGAACTTATTGTCAAAGATGTCCATGTTTGTATTTAATTAGTGTATTAAATCCAATAAAATGAAATACAAAGTTTATGAAAATACATATAAAAGAAACATTAATTGTAGAAGAAACACGTCTGCTCTTTGTAAACACACATCACTGACTGACCCTCATAACAGTTGACAACTCGGACTCTCCTGACATATCGTCCGCCTGGACGGCTTCATCTGATGCATCTCCGTTGTGTTATAGATGAATCTGGTAAATCTTCTACAATGTATCGGTCGTTTCCCAATATTTAAGTTACGACATATGGACCTTTGTATTTTGGATCTAATCTGTGTGATTCGCCTGTAGCTTGTGGAACATAATCAACGACTATCAAGGCACCGATTGGTAAACTTTAGGTTTAAGATGACGGTTATCATAACGGGCCTTCTATTTTGCACGCTGACTGTTTATATTTGACACTGCTTGTTCTCGCTTATCTCGTAAATTGACATCCTCTTCGATAACATCATTAATGGCTTGGATAATTCCGTTGCAACTAACATCCCTCGGGTTGAAATTAAAGACCTACTCATTTGGACTGAATTTTGTTGTGGCGTTGAGTTGAGAGTTCATACTTCATTCATATCATATCTTCATGTCCCAATCTTTTGGGTTTTCCGTCGAGCATCTTAAGGAATTGAGAAACGTTTGATTTGCTCTTTCGGCCTGACCATTTGCCCTGGGAGTTCGGACTGCCGTTTGAATGTGTCGAATACCATATTTTTCAACAAAACGATGAAACTCAGCGGAAGTAAATGCAGTGCCCCGATCTGATGTTATCCTCAAAGGTTGACCAAAAATTGACATCACCTCTCGCAGCGCTGTGATAACCGGTGTTGTTCTCGTATTTCGAGTTGCTTTTATTATAGTATACTTGCTGAATGATCATACAATTACCAATACATACAAATTACCCTTTTTACTTTTTGGAAATGGACCCAAGTGATCAATGTGGATACTTCGAAACGGAATTGGTAGAACTTCATCGATATGTAACTGGCCTTCAGGTTTACCACCTTTTACTTTATTGAAGAAGCATTCTGGACACAATTGTATATAAGATTTGACGTAACATCGCATTCGTGCGAACCAAAAATCCCGTTGGAGTCTCTCCAATGTTTTTTCAAGACTAAGGTCCCCTAAGTCATCATGACAAGCTTTTGTTATTCGCCAACGTACCTTCTTAGGAATGACCAAACACAATTTCCCAGCCACCTTCCGATACAAGCGTCCACCATCAATTATGTAATCTGTAATCTGCGCCTCCTCGGTAGAACTAGCATCGGACTGGCCATCCGTCATTTGAAGTTGGCATACCGAATCGTTAATATCCGGAGATATAACCATCACCTTTTCAACTGTCTGCGTAGGATCAGGACGTAATGTTGGACTTCTGCTCATGCCATCAACATGTGGCATTTTTGCACCTGCTCGATGAACCGGGTTATAGTCCTGGAGCTTTAACCACCACCTAGCAATACGTGGGGGTAATGGTAACGTTGCTTTAGTTGTAGCCACTGCAGTACAATCAGTCACAATAGAAAATGTAGAACCCAACAAATAAATTCGATATCTTTCGACCGTTTCGACTATCGCCAAGACCTCTAATTCATGACTTGCGTATCGGCTTTCAGCTTCATTTCACTGGCGACTATACTAAAATACTGGACGAAAATTTTTACCTTCTAATTATAACAGAATTCCCGCTGAACCAACACTACTAGCGTCGGTGTGAACTTGGTGTGTTCTGTTAACATCAAATAGAACTAAACTGGTTGAGACGTAATGAGGTCTTTTAACTTAGTAATTGCATGATGTTGCTCGATAATCTGTGCACATACGGCTTTCACCATTCGCCTTTTTCACCAACAGTACCGACGCAGCATGTGGAGAGTTACTTTTCCGGCTAATATCATAGCGCAATAAATTGTCAAGAATATGTGATAATGTTTCCCTCTGGCTAAAAGGAACCTCTTACCAACTATTGGCTGCTCAGTAGATACATTTATCTCCATGCAACGTCCCAATTTCTGTAGAATTTGAGTGAAGCAACTATCATACTCTCGCAGTAAACTACGTATCGACAATTTTTGCTCTTCGTTAATTTCCGCAATTTGTCATTTTCAGCTGACTCTATTTTCAAAGCCCCAGATTCAATAATCAATCGATGGTCATCTTTGCATAAAATGTCTCTTCCCAACAGCATATCGTAAGGCATTATTCCACCAGGGATGATGTACACAATTACCTTCATATTTTCGCCATCTAAGATTATTGTGCCTTCAAACATTTCCAATACTTCAATTGTAGATCCATCAAAACCAATCATACGATTTAATGTCGGCTGGAGAGACACATTTCCCGGAACGGAAGCTTTACTCATCAAAGTGAAATCTCTTCCTGTATCTACAAAAGCCGAAAAATTTATTTTGTTAAGTATTACCTGTTTCATGACAGAAGGAAAGCTTTTCCCCTTAGGTTCCTCTTTCATGGTTGCCACTGTTGCCTTAGTTCTGCATAGACTAGCATCGTGACCAACTCTGGAGCAGGTGATGCACTTTGGTTTTCTCGGATGTTGTGGACATTTTGCACCCATATGTCCCTAGTTGTTGCAGTTAAAACACTTCGGTCTTCCACGTTCATTATTTTGTTCAGGCTTTAAAAATTTTGGATCCTCTTTACTTTTGATATTCAATTTTCTTGCTAGTACTGATATTGCCATATTTTCAAATGAATTCATCGCCAGCAGCGTTCTCGTCAAATTACCATCGTTCAACCCATTTAAAATATATGAAAGAATTGATTCATCGTCTGCATTATCTCTACGACCAATAGCCAACATTGTATAATAATATTCGGTCAATGATTCACTAACATTTCGTTTCAGTGCCATCAGCTCTCGATGTACGTCAGCAATACTAATTTTACTTGGGAAATCCTTAAAAAATAAAATTTTGAATTAATGCCATGTTTCCACCACTGGTAATGCATCAATCCAATTCTTGGCAAGACCCTTCATGTAACCACCCATGTAACCGTTGAAGTCTTTCAATTTAATCATTGAATTGTGCCGATGTTATAGTTTTCCTTACCGGATCAAAATAAGGAATTACAACTATATAATCCTTAAAAGCGCCGGACATACCTGTTGAAACATGTGTTGGGCTAGTTGACGCCGTATGACCCTCTATATCTTCAGACCGATGATTGTTGTGGTTACTTTGTGTGTTTCTAACCTGTTCTATATTCGACGGCATTCGAACAAACGCTGCACCTTCATTCTCCAAACCATTACCACTGTTGCCGTTGTTGAATTCCCCTTGTGCATTTTCAACCTGGTGTGTTCGTCTGGAATTAGCAGTCAATTGATTCACGTTTTACGTCAAAGTTAGAACCACATCTCGCAGATCATCAATTTGTCGTTGCCATAATTCGGTAAATGAATCGTTATTAAGGCCATGGAATTCTTCCTGCAACTCATCTCCATCAAGTTCCGCTTCCTCTGCTCCATATGCTTCAATTAAATTTTTAATTTTCTGACTTTTATTTCCAGAAATATTTAATTTCTTTAATTTAAGCAATTTATTTAATTCTGATTTTTTTTCCGTTCACAACGTGAATTTCACCGAATTTTCGTTTAACAACGCCAAGCTTCCTTGGTTTTTTTTAGCAACTTCTTTTTTCCCCTCTTTTTCTCAGCGATGTTTTTCTTCTCTTTTCGTTATCTATTCTTCTAGAAAAATCTTAAACTTCTTTTCTATTTTCCTGTGCTTTTGCGTTGCCTGGCTCTGATTGGTTACTTTTCATTACCCCTTGCAACTCTCTTTAGCAACTCTTTTCTCATCAAATGGTGCACTCACTTCACAGCATACTTTGTTCGTTTCTTCACTTTTTTTTTTTTTTTTTTGTAAACAGCCAGGCCACTACGACCACTTTTGAATTTTCTGACACCAAATTATAGACAATTAAGGATTTCGTCCCACTTCTGTCAAAGATGTCCAAGTTTGTATTTAATTAGTTTATTAAATAAAATAAAATGAAATACAAAGTTTATGAAAATACATATAAAAGAAACTTTAAATGTAGAAGAAACACGTCTGCTGTTTGTAAGGTTTTAAAACCTTTTTTGCATTTCTCTTTCTGAATGTACAACATGTCGAGAGTGTTGTGTCAAAATTTCAGAAGATACGGAGCAAAACTTAAGAAGATACAGCTTTTCCAGCGACTGCCCTATACGGTATATCGTATATAAATCAGTTTTTAAAAAACTAAATCGATTTTCTCGCAAATAAATGTTCGAAGTCCGTGAACATCATAACTCAAAATCGACTTGACCGATTGTTTTGAAATTTTACACACTATATCTACACACAAATCATCATGTAACCACGAAGAGTTTTTTTTTTTATACTCCATTCTCTTCCCCATTTTTTATCAACAAATTCCCGAAATTTTATAGCAAAAATTGTGTTTTTCACTTCAAAATGCTGCCAAAAAAAAAAAATAATAATAATTTAAAAAACTCTTCGTCACTACCTCAGGAAACATGTCACCTTTTAAACGCATTTCGATTTTTTTATTTCACATGATCCGGTAACGAGTTATGATGTTCAGCGCAAAACAACAACACCTCCGGAGATTCGCTGTCACGGACTTATTTATGAAAATTTTTAATTGAAAATTTTTCAAAGATTCTTCAATGTTATGCTATAACGTGTATATGAAATAAATAATCCAACATTATTCATATCTTCAAAAAAGAATTATGAATACACGACTTTTTTTAACTTTTAAAACCTTACTCCCCCCTTAAGTGAGTTTCCGACAGTATTATTAAGTCTGGATTTTCTGTTGATGCATAACTACCACCTGATTATAATTTATTTACTAATCCTTGCACATTTGTACATAAAACACTTATACTCCTTGACTGTTAGACCAATTATTCTCATTTTAAGATTTAGTTTCTTTTTAGTACACTGGACATTCCCTATTTTTTGTAAATTGATTTTATTGTTCATTTTGTTCACATTTGTTCTTTATGTTTGCAATCTTTTGTTTTATGTTGACCATTCTTTTGCAGTATGATTAAAATCTCTACATTTCTGTTTTCTATCGCTTTTTTAATTTTCTCTCTTTCTTCATTATTTTCACTTTGGATTATCATTATTCCATTTCTTGTATTTGCTACACCAATCATTTTTAAATTAACTGGATCAACTTTATCATTTAGTTCTTCTTTTGTTTTTTCTACTGTTTGTTTTTCCTTTGGATTCACAATTAAGGGTATCTGTTTCTTTTACCACCTTTATTTAGTTATTTATTTCGTTATTTGCACACCTCTTTGATATTATTTTCAAACTCATTTACATTACCATATAGTTTTTTTAACTCCTCAACATTTGTTTCACATGATTTTTTAATTTTATCCATGCCTCCAATAGTTGTTTTATTTCACTTTCATTGTTTTTCAGCGATGTTCCAACCTCATGTTTATAATCTACCGAGTTTTATGCACTTCATCTTGTATATCTTTTTTAAACTCTTTCTTTTAACTCATACTCTCTCTGTCTATCTATCTGCCATGGGGCAACCCCATTCCCCCTCATACAATTGATCTGAAACTTGGCCCATAGTCTTGTTGTGACTATAGATTAATTTTAAAATAGTAACGCAAAGTCACGCACAGTCACGGAGAGATTCAAATCTCATATGCATAAGGAAAGAAAGATTTTTAATAAAAACTTTGTTTTTATTGGTTAGATTATTTATTTATTTATTTTAGTCTTTGGAAAGAAAGAAATTTTAACATATGATATGAATAATTTGCGAATTCAACAGTTTAAATTCAGATTAATACTACTTTTTACAATATTAACATTTAGAGAATAATCAACAAATTGATACAAATCGTTAGTTAGACATAATCTTCTTAACGGATCAGCGTTGGCATAGTTGGTACGGAAAACTGGAATTGAAAGTGAATGAAAGTAACATGTAGGTCGCTGAGGAACATTAAATGAAATATTGCGTAACAAGAATTCTGACGATACATCGCCATTAATCATATTCAGCAAAAACGACACATTCACGGCTTTTGAGTGTTGGCAACTTAATTAACGCTAATCTACTGGGATAAGATGGGAAAATTGAAAAAATTTCTAATGAAAACACCGCCAACAGAACAGAAGCAATTGTTTCTGAATGGATTCAATATGATCTATGTGGATATTGTACAAAGAATCCCAGATAATTGAGCCATATTCTAGTATAGGTCTTTCGAGGGATGTATATAACTGTTTAGTGATATAGATACCCGTAAATTTATTGGCCCATCGCTTAATAAAAGCAAGTACGTCTCTACCTTTATTGACAGTCATATTAATATGTAAATAAAACTCTTCTTGAAAATCCCATACAACTACATTTCTTCATATTCAGTTCCATTAAGTTTATATTCTACCACGTAAAGAAGTTATCAGGGTTTTTCTGTATATATATATGATCAGAATTTTGATGTAAGTGAGGAAGATTTTAACATCATTAGCATACATTAATATATTACAAAATTTAATAACGTTCGGGAGATCGTTCATGAATAAGGAAAAAGAATTGGCCCAAATGGCTGCCTTGTGAAACTCCTAAAAGGTCATTTGTGTTTTTCGATGTTTTATTTTTATATTTAACAATCTGTTGTCTATCATAGGTAAGACTTGATCCATTTTAGACTATTGAGAGTAAACCCCAACAAATTTAATTTCTTTAGAAGACATTTATGGTTTATTTTACCAAACGCCTTGCTAAAGTCGTATATAGATTCAGTTTCTTTACTATTTACAAATTCTAGTTTAATTCTAGTTTAAGCGCCCCGGTAGGTGAGTAGGTAGCGTGCTTGCCTATCATGCGGGGGTCGTGGGTTCGATTCCCACCAGAGGCTTTGGTCTGTCGCTGCAGAAACCAGCCAAATGGTCTTTGTCACCCGGCTTATCCCTGGACCCAAATTAGAATACGAATTTACTTTGTATTGTAATTAATATAAATAAATAAATAATAAATAAATAGTTTAACTAAAGTAGTTAATTGTAAAATATTAATTATAAATGGCCAACCCATCCGAAAGGCATGCTGAAACGGTGATTTTGAATTGAACTAAGCTTGGAATTCGTCTATAGTATTATACATCAAATTTACAACCGGATTTAAATAATGGAATGATATATGAATTTATCCAGTAATTATTAAAGTAACCATATTTGATGGATGTGTTAAACATGATGGTCAATGGAACGGATAAACTTTCAGCGCAATACTTTAAAAAACCATTTTTAATTGAAGTTTTTAATCTCTTTAATTGACGTGCAAAGTCAGCAAGTTCAATAAATAGAAAACGAATTATTTGATTTGGAACCATATTATCATATTGGGCATCTAAATAAGTTGTGGGAAAAAAGGCAGCAAACATGTTACTTATAACAATATCATCATCAGATTCGACATTTTGAAATTTCATAACAGGCGGAAATTCGTGAGATCTTTTAGAATATACAAAATTGTAGAACGATTTTGGATTCAGCCTGAAATTATTTTTCATTTTATTTATATAATTGTTATAAAGATCAGTATTTTATAAATTTTACTTTTTGGAAAGTTTATTTTTTCTATTTTTTAACCTCGATAGTTGCTTGGAACTCCAAGATGGGCCAGTGTGATTATAAATAATACGTTTTGGAATACATTTATCCATAATGCAATAATTGGTGTTGGAGCGCATTAGTTATTTGTTAACTCTCTATAACATTTGTATCATATTTTATTGAAAATTCATTAACTACATTGTATTGTATTTGAGAATATAGAGATAGCTAAAACGTTAATCATAGCTGTACTGCACTGTAGCTTTAATTTCCAATATCCTGTATATTTTTTCCATACTCATTTATATAGTTACAGTTTTAGATCATTTTCATGTATAAAAGCAAAAATCTGTAATAAAAATTGTGTCATTTGTTTTATAACGTTTTGTCGAAAACAAGTTCTTTCATTTAAGCTTGCCCTGTTCAACTAAATAATTTTCGTGATAGTTTTTTGATCAAAAAGAATTTTTGGCGCCCAACGTGGGGCAAGAGTTTCAGATATATTATATCATTAACAATTAAATAAAATTAATATTGAAAATAATATATATTTTGTACTTTTTAAAAATCTAAAGAAAATAACATCATATTAAGGTAGAGTACAAGTCAAACGGTGGTGTTTAAATTGTTGTTGTCCACAAAGTTAAATTCTTCGTCATCGCTTAAAATTTCTCTTAATCTTCGCTGTTCATTTAAACACTAAGGGAAATTAACTAACACATACGTAGTGTGTTAAAATTTATTCATCGTCGACAACAATTAAGTTTAAATCTCTTGTTTGTTAAACACACTGTTAATAACATTTCTATAATTAATATGGCTGATCTAGATGTTCTTACGAAACAACGGCAAACATCAAAAGGGAATGTAACAAGAATAAAGAATTTAATTTCTTCTTCTATGTCTATCGATGAACTAGAGTGTCGTTTGTCTTTAGTTGAAGCATATTTCAAACAGCTGTTAACCATACAACCAAACATCGAAGAGCTTAATCCAAAAGACGTTGCAGGAGCTGATATTGAGGATTTATGTATCAAAACAAAATCAAAAATTATTGACAATTATAAACAGCAGTGCCTTTTGCAACACATAGTAAATTGCCAAGTCTTGAGTTGCCAAATTTTAACGGAAAGTATTCGGCCTATAAAAACTTTTCTCCATCTTTTAAACAATTTGTCGGTGATGACACGTCATTATCCAACATAGAAAAGTTCAATCATCTGTTGCATTGTTTATATGGTCAAGCGTTAGACACAGTTCGAGCATTTCAGATAACAGCTGAAAATTATAAGAAAGCACTACAACGATTAGAAGAACGTCATGATAATAAAACCTTGATTTTCATAGAACACATTCACATCTTTATGATTTGAACATGTTAATAAATCATCGGGCATACATTTACGTAATTTGATCGATAGTGCATCAGCTATATATGGATCACTTAAATCATTAGGGAGTGCTGAAGACATATGTAATGCGTTAATTATTCATTTAATAAGCCAAAAAACAGATACGGATACACAAATAAAATGGAGAGAAAATTTAGATTATTCGCAACTACCATCATGGGACCGGTTTTGTAATTATTTAAAGCGGCGATGCCAGTTCTTAGAAGCATCAGAAAGTTTTTCAACGCAATCAAACGTGGGATTAAACACAAATTATCCAAAACGTCATCCACATCGCCAACAAAAATCGTGTTCTCTGTGCAAATGCCTCAGCGGCTGCTCACAATTTAGAAATATGACTGTTGAGAATCGATTTGTAACAGTCAAGAAATTGAATTTGTATATAAATTGTTTATCAGAATATCACGTTGTTTCTAAATGCGCATCTAAAAACAAATGCAAAGTTTGTAATAAATCGCGTTACTCTATGCTTCATCGTATAACATCACAAAATAGTGATTCATCGCTGCCGGTTTTAACTTCTTCATCTTTGTCAGCAATCATCAAATGGAGTTATTTTAGCTACAGCTGTTATACTTGTTCGTGATAGTCTGGGTGCGTTTAAATTGTGCCGTGCTCTATTAGAGTCATGTTCGCAAGTTAGTCTTATTACTGAAAATTTTTCAAAAATATTAAATTTACCAAAAGAAAAACATCAGTTAACATAATTTATGTAGGATCTACATCTACAAAAATCAAGTTTGAAACAAGTACAGAAATTCGTTCTCGCTATAATTGTGAAGAATACTCAGTAAACTTTTATATTACAAATCGTGTTTCTGGCTATCAACCAGATATGGATCTGGATATTAGAAATTGGAATTTTCCTTCTAATATAGAGTTGGCCGACGATGGGTTCAATGAATCTCAACCAATTGAAATGTTGATAGGTGCTGATGTCTTTTTCAAAATTCTCGGTGCTAACAAGATAAAACTTGGGTCCGATTTGCCTATTTTACAACAAACTTGCTTTGGTTACGTAGTGTCGAGAAGTTATAGAACATCGAATAACATCTGCAAATTTCAATCATATACAACGAGCATAGAAAACACGAATTCAAGTAATGTTACCTTTTAAGGATGATCCCTCTCTATTAGGTTCATCATATACTTCAGCCCTTAAGAGGTTTCTTTCATTAGAAAAACGCTTGTCTCGCGATTCTCACGTTACACAACAGTATATAAACTCTATGAAAGAGTACGAAGAAGTAGGCCATATGACCCGAGCTGATCCAGACGTTAATAAACCGCATTTTTACTTGCCACATCAATACGTATTGAAGCCATCTAGCGTTAGCACTATTTTACGTGTTGTTTTTGATGCGTCTTCAATGAAATCATTAAACGATTTTTTGTATATTGGTCCTACTATTCAAGATGAATTGTTTTAGTTGCTTATTTACTTCAGACTTTGGAAATACAGCTGTCAGCTTTGACAGCTGACATCACGAAGATTTATAGAATGGTGCTGCTAAAGCCATGTCATCGGCCGTTTCAACAGATCTTATGGAGATATCACGAAGATCAACGCATCTCCACCTTCCAGTTGAACACAGTTACGTATGGAATGGCAGCTTCACCATACATAGCAATTCGTAGTTTACATTTTCTTGCTGACCAGTATCAACACAAATATAAACTTGGCGCAGAAACCGTAAAAACAAATCAAGGAGGAAACAACTTTATTATTAAAACAAGGTGGGTTCGAATTAACAAAATTTAAATCTAACAATCTTCTATTGCATTTAGAAGATAATCAAGCTAAAAATATGAATATTAACGATGAATCTGTCACAAGTGCTCTTGGATTACTTGGAATCCCATCACAATTTATAGTTCCATCTTGAACCTGTTGTCTAATGAGGTGGTATTTTAACTCAGGCCCTTATTATGAGTTGCATTCGATCTTCGATCTTCGCTGGCTATCGAACATCGACTATCGAATGTCAAATTCGTATTATGAGCTGGCAACACGGTCGAAAATTTCGTTGTACAACGAATTTTCAATCGAACACAATTTTGCTTTCGATGCTGGATGGCAGTTTGTAAAACTTATTGAAAATATAAGTTGTAAATTATTTTAATTTCATGAGATTGATCTGCCTTGTGTGCATTGCCGCAGCAGTTCATCTGTAGTAGACATAAACACCTCCTTGCAGTCGAGAATTTGCTATAAATCTGTAAACAAATTGTACCCTCGTTAAAACCTCGCATACTTACGTAGTGGAATCCACTTCCAAAATGTTGGAAGCATCTCTCATGACGAAGCATTCATCTTCATCAGACGATCATGAACCATAATTCGATGTTAATAAGTAATTAATTATTTTTTTCTTTAATAAATTTGTAAATAAACAATGTTTATTTATAGTGCCAGCTGATAAATGTGAATAATCCAATTGAGTAATATTCATAATAGCGCTATTTTATCGAATGTGCGCCATAATACCAAATGAAAATTCGTTCGATCAGTTAATTCGACCACAATCGAAAATCGAAAGTTGCTCATAATAGGCACCTCAATATGTTTAGACCTTTTCGTTTCCAATCGTTCAGCAATACACTTAGCCCCCTGGTTACCAACACTTACAACAAATGAATCATTTCTGCAAGTAATTCCAAGTTCATCTAATAATCTTTTTAGCCAAATACCTTCCTGTGCAGCTGTAGTTAATGCGACATACTCCGCTTCCGTTGATGATAGACTTATGGTCTTCTATTTTGTCGTTTTCCAGCATATTAAATTTTCATAGGTTTAAAAACAATAGCCGGTTGTACTTTTTCTGTCCTCTGATTCTCCCCAACTAGCATCTGAAAAACCATGTAAAGCCAAGTTCCGTTTTGATTTACTATATACCAATCCATAATCTTTGGTTGCGTTAAGATAACGTAATATTCTTTTAATGGCATTTATATGTACGCTTGTGAATTTTTTTTGATATCTACTCAATGTATTTACAGAATAAGTAATATCAGGTCTTGTCCAAATGCTTAAAGTAAACTTCCAATTGCCAGGTGATATTTCAGTACATCCCATTCACAACAATCAACATTCTGCACATCACTATTACAATTTTTTTCAATAGGAGTATCTTTAAATTTCGATTTTTTGAAGCCAAATCGTTCTAGCAAATTCATTATATTATCAGTTTATGCTAATTTAAAATTTCCATTTTTAAGCTTTATTGTTTGCACTCCAAGGAATTCCCTTAGTTCGCCCAAATCTTTGATATCAAATTGTTCCTTAAAAAATTTTATAATTTTATTGATTTCATTTTCATCATCCCCGCATAAAAGGATGTCATCAACATACAATAGTAGAAATATATTTCTCCTTTTGTACAAGCAGTAGTCATTTTCAGATCTTACAAATCCATATGCCAGCGTCTTTGTATTAAATTCATTATTCCAGCACAATGCACTCTGTAAAGTGATCTATTTATTTTACACAATTTACCTTTAAATGGTGGAGGCACTGTCATATATACATTCTCCTTCAATTCTCCATTTAAGAACGCACATTTAACATGTTGTAATTATTCTGCAACGCCATTGATATAAAGGAGCGTACCGTGACACTATTAGCTACTGGGGCATATATACTGCCAAAAGAGTCAAGTTGGTGCTTACAACCACGTGCAAATAATCTTGTTTTTCTACGTATATCACCATTACCGCATTTCTTAATGTTGAAAATCCATATCGCACCAATTCTATCTTGGCCTTCATCTTCAACGATCGTACATGTCTGTTTTTTGTTTATCACTGCTGCTTCTTCTTCGATTGTTTTTTTCCATTCTTCATCGTGATAAGCTTCTTCGAACGTATCTGGAACACCGGATAACACTGTTGTATAGGCATACATTGCAGCATCATAAACTTCATAGTCCATTAAATGTTTTGGTCTTGATCTAAATCTTGTATTTTTCTGCTGATCATTTTCTTCACCGATCTCATTATCTGTTCTATTAAATCTTTCGGCTACACCGTTAAGTTGTGATGAATCGTTGTTTCCACAACTATACCATTTTTCGAACAATAGTCGGAAAAATTATTACTTTTATATTCCGTTCCACCATCTATTCTTAAAACTTCAATTCTTCGATCGAATTTATTGTAAACTTTTTCAGCATAATCTCTGAATGGTTCGAACACTTCTGATTTATTACGTAATGTATAAATGACAGAGAAATGTGAATAATCATCTATAAAAGTAACAAAATATTTTTTACCATCAATACTTGCAGAATTTATAGGTCCAACCAGATCACTGTGAATTTTTTTTATATCTAATTGCTCGTTTTCGGGTACCTTTAAATGGAGCTTTTGTCATTTCTCCCATCAAACAAATTTCACAATCCATCTCATTGCAATAGTGACAGCTATGATCAAATTTTCTATGTTATTCACTTTTACCTGGAGTCGCTTCAATTTCAAAGGTGTTATGACTCCTTATTTTAAAAATTTGTCCACTTTCATCGTTTTTTATTTCTACTGTATCAAAATTAAAAAATGTACTTCTTCTTGGTTATTTCCTTAATTGAAATTAAATTTTTTTCCAAACCTGGTATCATTAAAACATCAGTCAAATATATAGGGCCACCTTCAGTGTTAAGCAACAAACTTCCCTCACTTCTACATACCAAATGTTCTCCCTTTTTAGCAACATTTATCCGCGCTTGTTGTTTCAAATGGTGAATATTATTCATGTATTTAAACCACCTTTCATTGACCATATGATTTGATGCTCCTGAATCCAAAATAAATTTATCCGACAATTCATAATTGGCTGCATTACATTCATTAACTGCAAGTTCCAAATGGAAAATAATTGGTCCGAATTCAGCACAATTAGCATTACCATCTCCATTTCTGTGACCGTCGCCGTAATTATTTTGTCCTCTATTGCCTCTGAATTTATTTTTACAAAATTTACTTGTATGGCCGAACTTGTTACATGCAAAACATTTTACATATTTCATTTCAGTACAATCTTTAATCTTGTGGTCACGTTTGCATTTGTAACATTGTAAACTTGATCGAAAAGCACCATTATTATTAACCACTGAGGAAGTTTTCTCATTTAGTTTTATTTCCTCTTTAAGTAGTCGACTAGTTAAATCATTCAAATTTCTTTCGGGTGCTGCAGTACTCTCCCAAGCCGTACTAAAATTAGAATAAGCTGCTGGAAGACCCGAAATAACCTTATTGATAACCATTGTGTTCATTATTTCTTCACCTTGTGGTTTTATCTGCGCTAAAAGAGATTCAATACCTGCAAGAAAATCTTTCACGTTGTTTGAAAATTCTAACCTAAAAAATTTCTGCATCAAAAACAGCAACTGAGTTTCATCTTTTTGCTGATATAATGAACACAACTTATCATAAATTTTTTTAGGTGTATCGCAATTTAAAATATTCCTTGATTCTGAAGGCCCCAATGAAGAAACTAAAATTCTTTTTGCTTTACCGCATTTCAAATCAAAATCGTTTTGCGCACCAATAATATCACTTGCTGGCCTAACCTCTATACCATTGACAATATTCTAAGCATTTATAGTTTCCAATAACGCCTTCATTTGAAAACTCCAAACTTCAAAGCCAAATTTCTTAATGCTGATTACTTTGATATTTATTTCTTCCATCTTTGTGTTCTGGGGAAGCTGGGCCCATGACCTGTTGATATTCTTTAGTTGTTGATATTTTATTTATTAAAGAAAAACAGATAAAGTTGTAATTACATTAAACTTATGTTAATATAAATAGCAAAGTAGAATCAGAACTTCAACCTTTTACCAATCAAATTCAAGTGAGTTAAAAAGAATAATCCAGAAAGAAGCCAAATATAATTATACAATGCTGCCAACATTTACATTTTCATTTTTATAAGATTACCATATTTCTACAATGCCGCAACTAGAATTATGTGGCGCTCATATACTGGTACTTGCCAAATTGTATACTAAAATAGCACCTGCATTTAAAAGGTTTAGTGCTGAAACATCAAGTAACCCAGCAGACATTCTATCGCGTCGATGTACAGTTTCTGAGTTATCTTCGTCTATATGGTATTCAGGGCCAGCCTTTCTACAAGAATCACCTGAAAATTGGCCACACTCACAACTACCACGCCATGACAAAGTTGTTGATGCAGCTATTTGAAAAACAACTTTAAAGTGTCGCACAACAGAAAACTCTATTTTAAAGTTCATAAATCGTACCAGGTCATACAATAAAATTTTGCAAGTTATATGTTGATTATTTAGATTTCGTTACAAAAACAAATCAAATTTCGCAGGAAGAACGGTTTCGTGCGTTATATTGTGCTGTTTGGATAATTCAACGTCATTTTTTCGAAGAGTTTGATATTTTAACCAAAGAAGAACAAATAAAAAATTCTGTTAAAACGCTCAGTTTATTCATACAAAATATGAATGGGTTTCCACTAATTCGAGTGGGAGGACGATTACGAAACGCAGACATCCCCGAAAATCGTAAACATCCGTTTTTGTTACCAAAAGATTCGTTAGTATTCTCGTACGTGATATTCACAACCAAAATTATCATGCTGGTCCAAAAGCTATTTTGGCTTTCATTCGACAAATTTTTGTGTAGTCGGAACTAGAGATATCACTAGGAAGATAGTTCTATCATGTACCAGCTCGTCCAGCAAATGATGGGCGACTTGCCAATAGAACCTGTAACTCCTGCAAGGTCATTTGAAAGGTGTGGTGTTGATTTTTGTGGACCTATATACACCTATTTGAAAATAAGAGGAAAACAGCCGTATAAATGTTATGTATCAATTTTTGTTTGCTTTGTTACCAATGCGCTTCACATTGAATCCTTATCTGATCTTTCGTCTGAAGCGTTTAATTGGTCGACGTGGTTTGCCGTCGAATCTTTACCGCACTTTAGCCAATGCTAAAATGAACTATGAAGAGCTCTCAACATCGTTGATGGAAATAGAAGCCACTGTGAACTCTCGTCCAATTTCATCTGAATCAAGTGATCCTAACGACTTTGAAGCATTGACCCCGGGTCATTTCGTAATTGGTGGTCCGTTAAATTCTATACCTGAGCAAATGGTAGAGTATCACGAAATTAGCTACATACAGAGGTGGAAACGTATAACTGCAGCCAAACAACAGTTCTGGAAAAAGTGGTCAACTGATTACTTAAATGAAATGATTCAAAAAAGTCGTTAGTCTACATCAAAACCGAATATTAATCAAAATACTCTTGTACTTATACGCGAAGACAATGTGTCTCCGTTGAGGTGGGTTCTTGGTCGAATAGTGTCAACATATCCTGGTAAAGATGGGAAAATTCGAGTGGCGGATGTTAAAACTGCAAAAGGTGTGTTCCGAAGGCCTGTACATAAGCTGTCTTAGTGAAACATTGAAAAACTGAATCTTTCAACGCTGCCGGAATGTTGGAGCACATTAGTTATTTGTTAACATTCTATAACATTTGTATCACATTTTGTTTAAAATTCATTAACCACATTGTATTGTATTTGAGAATATAGAGATAGCTGAAACATTAATCATAGCTGTACTTCACTGTAGCATATTTTCCAATATTCTGTATATTTTTTCCATACTCATTTATATAGTTACAGTTTTAGAACATTTTCATGTATAAAAGCAAAAATCTGTAATAAAAATGGGGTCATTCGTTTTAAAACGTATTGTCGAAAACAATTTCTTTCATTTAATCCTGCCCTGTTCAACTAAATAATTTTCGTGAATTACACATTTCATACAATTGGTTTCATAGAATGTAACAATCATCAAATCAATATTAAAAGGGCTGTTATTAGTAATAGCAACTTATGCCAATCACCATTGCGTTGTGGTGTACGCGTGAATAGAGGGTCAACTGTAAACCCAAATCAATGATTCACAGGTACACATGTACGTATGTATATCTATGGTCACGATTGAGTTAGGTTCACAATGTGTATGTTTGTATGTTCTTGAAGAATGTAAAACGCAAACAAACATTTTGTAAACAAAAGTTTAATGACCATTTTTATGTATCACCAATTTGTGTAACATTATACTAAATTGTATGAATGATTGATACTTTATTTTCAGTGACGCATTGACGAACTGACTATTTGAAGATTAGAGAACATACTCAATAATTTGTGAGCATAACATAGATATGCATGAGTACAAAACATTTTTACTCGGAATATTAATAATCAATATATCTATAATATTAATAGGCTAGGCGATTTCTTGTGACTGAGGTTTTCTTCTACCGTTTTATCCCGATTTTGACCAAACGTATATTATTTGCAGATTTACAGATTTTTAAATTTTTTCCTTTATTTTGAGAAAATTGCATTTAAAGTTGCTACTAACACATACATAAAATAATACAATGCTATGTGTGTGTTTATTAAATTTGTTAATGTGTTTGTAATAAAAATGAGTTTGTTTTTTGTGTGGATTTGTAAATTGGCTATAATTGATTAGCATACTTTTAAGGTCTTTATTTAATGAAAAAATAAAATTTCCTAGAATTTGCTCTCGAATTTCGAGGGCTGGAATCTGCTAGTATATTAAACATATTTGAGATATAAAAGCAGTCTTAAGACAAAACCCAAAATCACAACAAGTTCTAATTTTTACAACACACGGAATTTCCTTTAGACAATCAACACAGCGTATAAAATGATAATTAGACTACTTAAAACAAATTACTTTTCACTTTTTACAAGTGGTTTGTGAACATTTATTTGCTAAAGGTAAAGGTCAGAAATATCGTTTAAGAAGCTATCAAAATTTAACGAAACCAAATTTGGAGAATCAAGTGGATAATTCCATGAGGTAGCTGGTTAATTAAAATCTCCAAGAACAAAAAATTAATCTGTTGAGTTTGAAGATTGTACCCCGTTTTTATAGCTCGAAGATGGTTTGCATAAACAAAATGATCTGCTCACGGAAGGATATAAGAGCAGGTTACATATATTTGTTTATTTTTTAGGTTAATTTTACCGATAATAAATTCAGTATCGGAAGAGATATAAGAGCAGGTTACATATATTTGTTTATTTTTTAGGTTAATTTTACCGATAATAAATTCAGTATCGGAAGAGTCAGACAGAAATAATTCAGATGAAAATAGCTAGAGAGAACGCGGTCTGTGACTTTCCACATGTATTGTACATTAACAATGTTTGAAATGGGTCACACGATGTGAACAAATTGTATGTGCTAAAAACATAAGAAAAAACACAAGCAAAACACGTCGTGTGATAGCAACCTTAAGTACACCTCCCCATTATTATCACCACCTTTATCTCTTCGATATATTTGATACTAGCTGTTTTTACCCGGTCTTGCCCGGGATTCAAAAGCCTTTGACTTGAAAAATGGTTCACTACGCTTAGCAGGCGCTGAGTACTTAGCGCTCAATGAACAAATTCCACAAAAAGGTGAACTTTCTCTCCAAAAATTTGTATGGGATTGGAGAATTTGTTCATGTTGAAAAAATTCCCCAATGTTTACGTTTTTTGGGAAGTAAATTCATTTTTTATTTCAATTTAAAATTATTTGATTTTTTTAATTTAGAAATCTTTTTATAAGACGCTATAGCAATAGTGCTTCAAAAATAAGCTGCGAAACCGCCTTAAATTTTCTTTTTTTTGTAAGTTTATTTATTTTGTAAACATCTTATATAACGGAATCGTTTGTAAATTAAAGGAAGCAGAACTTTTAAAAATTTAATAACTTCATTTAATAAGGTATTGAAGTTGATAATATAAAAAAAATCAAATCAACTTCTTCAATTGAAATACAAATTTATTATAAAAATTTTTGAAAACAATTTTGAAAAATGAAAACATATAATACATACAAACTTGATAAACATAAATATACAAAGTAAAAAGTACAAAGTAAATAACATGTAGTGAGCAGGATCGCCAATGAAGTTGATAATATAAAAAAAATCAAATCAACTTCTTCAATTGAAATACAAATTTATTATAAAAATTTTTGAAAACAATTTTGAAAAATGAAAACATAATACATACAAACTTGATAAACATAAATATACAAAGTAAAAAGTACAAAGTAAATAACATGTAGTGAGACACTACAGGTATCATCATTGAGCAGAGACGTCAAATTTATAGATGTTTCAAAAATGGAAAATGAATGCGACGTTTAAAATTGCGCCACAAGGTTGCTTTAAGCAGCTGCTTATAGTATATGTATAGTAATTATTGCACATACGTAGAAAAAATTTATCATAAGACTTTTCACTGGGCTGTGTTCCGCGAGCGAGTCGCGTCCGCATCCGCGCGTTTTGCAGCTACACCCGTCCTGCCACGCAGTAATCGACAATTTTTTTTAATCGCCAAAATATATTTTTCAGATTATTCCGATATTTTAGCTGAGCTGTGTTTTCCTAGAGCGTCGCGTCCGCGCGCCGCTTCCGCGCACCGAAATGATGCTATTGAAAAGAATACAGATTTGAAGTACGTTTACTGCAGGACAGATATTGAGAGCAGTATGGGAAATTTATTCATTTCTTTTGGGGACCTTTTTAAAAAATTTTGGGGAATTTGTTTATCATGAAGTTATTCCCCAATTTTTTGGGCAATAAGTTTATTTTTTTTTGAGAATTTGTTCATTGGGGACTAAGATTGCTTACCATTACAACTAACTTTGTTTATGCATGGATTATCTTGAGTGCATGATTCTAAGTAGGTACCTGCTAACGTAAGAGATTGTCCGCTGGATTTCTAGACGCACTTGAGTTGATTCAGGCATTTCCGCTTCTCTTAATAAAGCTTGTGTTGATTTTTAGGCTTTAAGACGTTATTGAGTTTGCTCAGATGTTTCAGCATTTCTCGACTCAGAATGTTTAACTCGTTGAGACTCGATTCGAATTTGGATCTGATCGGGTTCTCTAGAGTTCTGTTTAGTCTAAGCCTTTTTTCATTTGAGGTAGTACGGCCTATATGCTACGCTTTCATGTGCAAGTCACAATTGAAAATAGTTCTTTTTCCACCACTTTGTCTTCCAATTTATTTAAAAAGGCGAGAAGGAAATATTTGTACGAATTAAACTCATCGGAGTAATCCTACAATGGTAGTCAACCTGTATCTGTTCACCCACGAGATAAATCTGCACTAATTTTGGGGTGTTACAACTCATATAATAAAAAAGGCAAGAGAGGAATATTTGTTGATTACAATATTTATTTCATAATGGTGTAAACTCAAGAGTAGTAAGTAAAGAGATTTGTGCACTAAGTTTTAGGGAAGTCCATTGAAAAATTAAACTATGTTAACAAACACTAAAAACGTATATAGAAATTTTAAAAAAGTGGGCGCGGCCGATAAAAATATATGACCTTGCCTGGGGTATGAGAATAATGTGCAGAAAATTCGAGTGAAACCCGTAAAAAATTAAAAAAAATTTGGGCGTAAAAATAGGCGTGGCCGGTAAGACAGTCTCTGGGGTATAAATCGTGTTCCAAACTTCAGACAAATCCGTTGAAAAGTTGAAATTTGTGTAGGGAACAAATATACAAAAAAGCAGTAAATGAATTGTATATAAAAAGTGGGAGCAAAAGTAGGCGTGGCTGATAAGATGAATATGGTGACCTTCTCTGCAATATAGAGATCGTGGGTACGAAATTTCAGAGGAATCCGTTGAAAAGTTAAAATTTGTGTAGCGAACAAATATACAAAAAACAGAAAATGAATTGTATATAAAAAGTGGGCGTAAAAGTAGGCGTGGCTGATAAGAAGCATACACTGACCTTACCTGGAGCACAGAGATCGTGTGTACCAAATTTCAGAGAAATCCATTGAAAACTACAAATTTCTATAGCGGTCAAACAAACAAACAAACAGAAAATGAATTTTATATATACAGATTTGTTACAAAGTATTTACATATTAAAAACATTATGCATTAGCCATGTGAATGCAAGAATATTATGTTTAGAATCATAGCTTTTGATTAATAAATTTATTAATTTCGTATTTAGCGCACGAACGCTCTGATAAACGAGATTGAGTTCGTTATCAGTAAATATATTTAGTTTTTTGAAGTGTTATCCACTTGTGACGGAATACGAACAATATTATTTTTTTAGGGTTATCCTTAATTATGTACTCACGTACGAATGTATTGTTGGGCCAAAAGCCCAGAACTGTTAGCTTGAAAGAAGCTATATCTTACAGTTCAGAATATGGGAATATCTCGATTAAAATTGGTAAATCCGGGGTAGAGTAATTTTGATTTTATGTAATTATCGATATCATCAGTAGATGTTTTGAATGGGAAATGAAGATTGACTTTCTAGGGGGAATAATATTGATTTGTTTTGTTCCAAGTTTGATGGTTCCATTAGAAGTAAACGGTGCTATTAACAAAGATAAAAAATGTAAGTTGTTGTTTTTGTTGAGATAATTTGGATCGGGTGTAAATAAATGTTGACCAGGTATTTGAGAAGTAACAGAGTGTGAAGTAACAGGTACAGAATAAGATGTCTTACAACTTAATGGACCAAGTTTATAGGAGCTTTATTTAAGTTTCTGATAGATTTGCGACGCTTTGGTGAAGATTGAGGCGGTGAACAAAGAACATTCAAAGCATAGTAGACGTCATAATAAGTTATGCAATCGGATAAACCAGAAGCTTCCTTTTGAATTTCAAGAAAACTAGTCTTTGTGCCACCATATCGACATCACCACAACGACATCACCTCGACACTAAATTGATATTTTCTAAAAGTATCAACACAACACTTCTAGATAATATCAACTTAGCGTCGAGGTGATGTCGAGTCGACTCAATGCGATGACTTCAAAGTGACGACGACGATGGCAACGACTTACAGAACAGGGGTGATTATGTATGTACTGCATACAATCCTCACATACGAACCGTATAAGATTTTTTTCTTCCAAAATGTTTATGGAATATTGGTCAACACCAGAACACTTGTTAGAAATGTGATACATTTTATTACACGCGCCTATATATCTAATCCCCGTTTCACCGCGAATTGATATTTTGCATTTCCTGCACTCAGCCATGACTGAGAGTTCTTATTGTTTTCTGTATTTAAATGTATGTTTTTTATTAAAACTATTTTCCAATAATACTAATAAGCATTATTTATGATTTTTTATAATCCTATCTATTTTTTTATATTATTTTATTTTATTTTATAAAGCTTTATTTTATTCTCTCGTTCTTACACTTCTTCTTTGAGTCCGCGCAATTTTCCAATTTTTTATTCCTTCCAATTAATAGGTTTCTCAAGGCGTTTGTTTCAGTGATGATGTGTTCAATCTCTTACAACCCACCCATTTCTTCAGGATTGGACACAGAAAATAGTAACAGTGCCCAATTTATTAATTTTTGGTATGGCGCCGCTGTAATGGTGGAAGAAAACTTTATTCGCCAAATGCGGTCTGTTTTACTTCCAACCAATGATGAATCCGTCCAACAGCTATGAATAATATTCGCCGGTAATAGTTCTACCCTTTTCGAGATAATATGTTAATAGCACCGCATGCAACACAAGAAACTGTCGCCATGATTTTGTTGGCCTTCTTTGTTGCTCGTCCACCCAAAGAAATCAACCTTTCTTCCACGATACGAACCTTTGGATTGGGGCGAAAAAAGGCGTATTTTCATATTTTTTTAAGATATGAATAATGAATAATAATAATGAAGTATCTTTGAAAAAATTTTCAATTAAAAATTTTAATAAGTCCGTGACAGCGAATCTCCGAAGCCGCCTCGAAAAAAAGTTGTTTTGTGGTTAACATCATACGAGTTACCGAATCATGTGAACAAAATCTAAATTCGTTTAAAAGGTGATATGTTTCCCGAGGTAATCAGGGTGTTTTTTTTAAGAATTTTTTTATATTTGGCGGCATTTTGAAGTGAAAAGCAAATAAAAAAACTCTTCGCGATTACCCTGTGATTTATGTGTACAAATAGTGGATAAAATTTCAAAAAGATCGGTCAAGTAGATTTTGAGTGATGATGTTCAAGGATTCAAAAATGTTTGCGAGAAAATTGATATAGTTTTTAACATATACGTCATACCGTATGAGGGCCGGTCGCTGGAAACGCTGTATCTTCGTTAATTTTGCTCCGATATACCTGAAATTTTGAAACAACACTCTCGACATGTTGCACATTCAGAAAAAAAAACTTTCTATCACTTATTTGTTAAGTTTTGGATATGGTATATAAGTTCATCTAATATGTACTATATAAACTGAAATATAAAAAAGTTTACCAAAAATTATTAATTTGTTTTTTAAATCGTTTGTCAAATGAAACCATTAAAAACTTTATTTTCCAAACAATTACTTGACAGACTACCTTCTGCACATATTCTAATGACAATTTAAAAAAAAAATATATATATAAAAATATATTGTATAAAAAAAAATATATATATATATATATATATATATATATACTAGCTGGACCCGGCAAACGTTGTTTAAAAAAAAAAAATATATATATATATACTAGCTGGACCCGGCAAACGTTGTGCCCTCAAAGAATTTTTAATTTTAGTTAGAATCTGTATATACCTATGTATATAAAAAAAAAAGTTTTTGCATTTGTTAATATTAATTAAAAACTGTTAAAAAAAAACCATGTTTTATTTATGAAAATGAAAAATATTTATTGTAACATACATACATATAAGAATGACCAATATATTTCTATCATTGCAATTCTAAAAAGAATGAACAATATTTTTAGCTTCATTATTCTGGCAGTAAATGAAAAAATTTGCTGGCTTTCCGACACGGGAACATGCCACATATAGTTGCTCGTGGGAAAAGCAACTGTTTTCGAGGTCCAGACCACATATTTGCAATGATTGTCCTTGAGATATATTAATGGTCATGGCAAAGCCCAATCTGATCGGAAATTGTAATCTTTATCGGTGTGTCGGTAGGAATCATAGGAATTCTTGGCGGCAAAACATGTTCTCCTTAAAATTTTCCTTTGAGAATTGTGGCCTCAATAACATTGGGCATTATTCTCTCAACAAGTAACCTGGTTCCATTACATAGTCTCGGAGCGTTGAGGTTACGTAGCAAAATTATTGGAGAACCAACTTTTAATTTTAATAAATGTGGCGGTAGACCGGGCACATCAAGTGAATTCAAAAATTCTATTAGAGAATTGACTGCTTCATTTTCTTCAACAACACTATCCATAGATTTGAAAGAAAACGTTTCGGAATCAATCATGTCCTGAATAACAACATGTTATCGACATCGACATTTTTTGCGGCTAAAATAGCTCTTTCACTTAAGCAATCATGGTTACTGTCAGAGTTAGTTTATATAAAGTTATCGATAATAATCAAATTGTTACCATCTGTGATAATCAATAAAAAACTAACTTCACTTGGTAATAAAATGTAAAACCACGCGTTTGATTTTAACATTTGGCGACGAGGATTTTTAAGCAAAGTAATTAAATATATCGTAATTAAATATAATTAAATATATAGTCAAAGAAAAACCGCAACCATCAAGTATGGCCACTGAAGCAGTGAAAATGCAGGTAGCAGCGTTTAATTTTGAAGCATTTGATGCAAATGTGACTTCTTGCCCTGGATATTTTCGAATGTGGAGTATTAAAAAAAAAAACTTTCTGTTGCACTATATGGGAGCGGGTACTTATGATATGTTATGCGACAAACTGGCCCCGCTTAAGCCAGAGGATAGTACATACAAGGATATCGTCAAACTGCTTAGTGATCATTTCGACCCTAAGCCAAACGTTATTCTGGAAAATTATCGTTTTAATTTATGCAAGCAAAAGGAAAATGAAAAATGTGCTGAATATTTGGTAACCTTGCGCAGATTGGCAGCGAACTGTGATTTTGGGGCGTATCTGAACACAGCTTTGAGAAATCAGTTTGTATTTGGACTAAGAAATTCTAAAATTCAAAGTCGGTTACTTGAAAAGTCAGATCTTACTTTGGAGTCTGCAATTAATACAGCTAATACATTTGAAGCTGCAGAACAAGGTGGTTTAGAACTTCATCAAAACGCAGCAAAGGAAGGTATCGTAGATTTGATTGGGGATAAGAAGAAAGTTAAAAACACTTTAGAAAAGAAAAGTATAAAAAAATGTTTTAGGTGCGGCAGTGACAAGCATCTTGCTAACCAGTGTAATCATAAGGATACAATTTGTAATTTCTGCAAGGGGAAAGGGCATCTTCGGCGAGTATGTTTTAAAGCATCGCGTCAGTTACACCAGATAACGGAGGGAGAGAGTGATTCGGAAGAAAATCTGGTTGAGGACATATTACAGATATACGAAGGCAATGTAAAGAACATTCGAGATGCTCGAGTTGCAAGTAACAGAGCGAAAATATCTTATAAAATGAAAGTAAACAAGGCCGTAATATGTTTTGAGGTAGACACTGGAGCGCCAGTGTCAATTGTAAGTCTAGCGGATGCAAGAAAATATTTTCCCAAAGAAAAGGTGTACGCAAATGATACAACATTGTATAGTTATTGTCACACCCCATTGGATTGTGTCGGTTACATAATGGTCACGGTGGAAGGAAGTGTGGCAAATGAGCAGGTCAAGTTATATATCGTCAGATCGAGAAGAAATCCGTTATTGGGACGAGAATGGCTACGTGCGGTCAAGTTGGATTGGGCTAAGGTATTACAGGAAAAACTAAATGAGTGCAAACCAGCTGTTATAAATAAAAAAACATCTGCTGTAAATAAAATTACAAATAAAACATGTTCTAATCAAATAAAGAATTTAGTTGAAAAGTATTCAATAGTGTTTTCATCTACTATGGGAAAGATAACGGGGCACCAAGCTCGACTACAGCTAAGGGCGGATGCCACACCAAAGTTTTTTAAGCCTAGAAGAGTACCATTTTCTCTTATACAATTGGTCGAAGAAGAATTGGATAAACAAATTCAAGAGGGTTTATTGGAACGTGTCAGTACTAGTGAGTGGGCTACTCCAATAGTGGTAGTACCCAAAAGAGACAGAAAAGTAAGGTTATGTGGGGACTACAAAATTACGATTAACCCTGTATTAAAAATAGATGAATACCCACTTCCAACCGTGGATGAATTATTTAGTACAATGGCTGGTGGAGACAAATTTACGAAATTAGATTTAGCCAAGGCGTATTTACAACTCGAAATTCACCCTGACGATCGACATTTGTTAACATTAAATACGCACAAGGGTTTCTTTCAGCCAACTAGGTTAATGTTCGGTGTTGCAAGTGCGCCGGCTAAATGGCAACAATTTATGGAGCAGCTGCTTGGTGGTATTCCCGGTGTTTCTGTTTTTCTGGACGACATACGTATTACAGCAGACAATGATGAGGAGCATTTAAAAAGAGTCGACGAGGTATTGAAACGGTTAAACCAGTCCAACATGCGTATTAATCTTGGAAAGTGCGAATGGATGCAGAATCAAATTGAGTATTGCGGGTATATCGTAAGCAAAGAGGGGATACGAAAAACAAATGAGAAAATGGAAGCGCTTTCAAAAATGAAACGCCCAACAAACAAAGAGGAAGTAAGGGCCATGGTTGGACTGATAAATTATTATGGCAGGTTCGTAAACAACTTAAGCGCTATTCTTTTTCCAATTAATAGATTGTTGCAAAATAACGTACCGTTTAAGTGGTGTAAGAAGTGTGAAACCTCTTTTCTACAAGTAAAGAATATTATGCAATCGGATATTATTTGGCTTTTTACGATTCTAGATTGCCGTTAGTGCTAGCGGTAGATGCCAGCCCATATGGTGTGGGGGCGGTGTTGAGTCATATTTATCCAGATGGCTCGGAAAGACCTATTCATTTCGCATCGCAAACGTTATCAAAAGTTCAGCAGAGATATAGTCAGATCGACAAAGAAGCTTACGCGATTGTGTTTGGTATTCGGAGGTTCTATCAATATGTTTATGGAAGGAAATTTACGCTAGTGACGGATAATAAGCCTTTGGCTCAGATTTTTTCACCATGCAAAGGATTGCCCATACTCTCAGCCAGCAGAATGCAGCATTACGCAATGTTCTTGTCATCATTCAACTATGAAATTCAAGTAAAAAAATCAAAAGAAAACGCGAATGCGGATGCTTTTTCTCGGTTACCAATTAAAGATACCAGTGAAGTGATAGAGGAGGTGGATGTAATAGAAACTGAGTTGCTGAAAAGCATGCCTGTTACTTTTGAAGAACTGAAAATGGAAACAGAAAAGGAGGCCAGTATTCATATCTTATTGGAGGCGTTGAAACACGGGAGGGATTGCGAAGCATCCTATCGTTTTAATGTACTACAAACGGAATTCACGTTACAACAGGGGTGTCTTTTACGAGGAATTCGAGTTTATGTCCCACAAAGGTTACGACATAGGGTTCTTGAGGAACTCCATTCGGGACATTTTGGCATTCCGAAAATGAAGGCTCTTGCCCGTGGATACTGCTGGTGGCCAAAAATGGACACAGAAATGGAAAATTTAGTGCAGAATTGTGAGGCTTGTCAATCGGTTCGGCCAGAACCTGCTAAGACTGTCCCCATACATACTTGGAATACTCCAAATAAGCCCTTTGAACGCGTTCACGCGGATTTTGCTGGACCTATATTTGGTAAATACTTGTTTATTTTAGTGGATGCCTATAGTAAATGGCCTGAGGTGCACGTGATTTCTAATATAACAGCTGCTTCAACAATACAAATATGTCGTGACATATTTTCAAGAATGGGAACACCTAACGTATTTGTAAGTGATCATGGAACACAGTTTAAATCAGCAGAATTTCAAAATTTTCTGAAAATGAACGGCGTTAAACACAAGCTAGGAGCCCCTTATCATCCCGCAACAAATGGCTTGGCAGAACGTTTTGTGCAGACAATTAAGAGTAAACTGAAAGCAGTTAAATGTACACAAGTCAACTTAAAAACGGAAGTGGCTAAAATTTTAATGGCTTATCGTCGTGCAGTGCATCCAACTACAGGCAGATCGCCAGCTATGCTTATATTTGGAAGGCAGATTCAATCCCGACTAGATTTAATAATACCTAGAAACGTTACAATAGGTGAGCGGCTTATACCAAAAAAACAGTTTGTGGAGGGTGAAAGAGTGATGGTTCGAGAATATTTACATGGAGAAAAATGGCGGTTTGGCAGAATTAAGCGAAAGGTGGGTGATTTGCATTATGATATCGAACTGGAGGATAGGCGTATATGGAAACGACACATTGACCAAATGCGCAAGGTTGGAGACGAGATCAGAACAGATGATAATGAACCTACAACAAGTTCCGGTTTGGTCGAAACTACAACAGATAGCAATACATATCTACGTGCCGAGGAGCCTATTGTGCAGGTCACCTCAACGTTAGAAAAAAGTATCGGACCAAGTGTAGCGGGCGCATCACCCCATAAAGAACCTGAAGTACAGTTAAACCATGAAGCGTCAAGCGGAAATATAATGGAGAATAGTAGCATCGGTACAGGCGAACAGACAATGCGGCGTTCAAATAGACAAATTAAAGCTCCGGACCGCCTGAATCTGTAAATGTTGTTTTAATATCTACCTTACTCTAAAGATACTTATATTATAGGAAAGTTCATATTCATATTAAGGGGGGAAGAAATGTCAGAGTTAGTTTATATAAAGTTATCGATAATAATCAAATTGTTACCATCTGTGATAATCAATAAAAAACTAACTTCACTTGGTAATAAAATGTAAAACCACGCGTTTGATTTTAACAGTTACGATATTGATTTTGAATGTCGGCGAATACATTTTCAATTAATTAATAGCGTGACGATATAAATTGACAAAAATCTTGTGGATATTTTAATAGTTTGACTGGTTGGGTTAATATTGATTTTACCATTACCAAGATCAAGTAGTTGTTTTGAAAATTGGTCAGCCGTTGGATCATTTTGAATCGTACTCGCATGTTTGTTGTTAATTTGAACGCTAATCCATAATATTGATGTTTTCAGAAGGTATTTATTTCGTCAGCATAGGTTGATTTTGGTATGACTTGCAATGTTTGACGAAAATCTCCAGATAATAAAATGAGAGCTCCACCAAAAAGTCTTTCATTGCCTTTCAAATCTTTTAAAGTTCTATGTAATGCTTCTAAGGAATATTTGTGAGCCATGGTACATTCATCCCAAATAATAATACTGCATTTTTGCAGAACTTTTGTCATACCTGAATGGTTTTTGATATTACATACGGCATTCTCATTCGGTTGTACGTTTAACGGTGATTTGAGTGCTGAATGAGCTGTACGACCACCATGCAATAATGTTGCGGCTATTCCGGACGAAGCAATAGCCAATGCTTTGGTTAGAATGTTTATATATAAAAATTTTGGGAATTTTTTAACTTATAAAATTTAAATAAATTTGACAACTCATTGTTTTTTCAACGCCAGCGCCATCTACCGGGTCCAACAAAAAAATTTTTGGTATCATCTAACATACATATATGTATATTCTTAGTTTCAGTAAAATCGCACCGTAAATAAGAATATTCGAAATAACTTTACCCCAGCGCCACCTATCGGGTCCATTTATACATACAAAAATTTATTATGATGAAGCATACATACATTTTGAATTGCAGTCAAATCGCACTGAAAATAAGAATTTTGTTTATAACTTGACCCCAACGTCAGCTAGAGGGTTAAAACTAAAAAAACACAGTAGAGCTCGAACCGAACCTACGTTGCGAATCTTAGCTTGACAGCTCTTATGGTTCCGGAGATCATTCATTACAAACAAATGCACCAACGTTTTTATATTTATAGATAGATATATATAAAACATTCAATTTTATTCAATTATAAATTCTTCCTTTATTTACATATTTTAACAAATTTGATATTTACATATGAGATCTTATCTTTACATATAGATATTGCAACAAATAATATTTAGGATCTAAAGATATTAAATAGTTTTTATTTTATTTTTATGATTTTTAAAGGAAAATGGGAGGAAATAACCTTTACATGATTTAATATATTCAAATACTATCTGAAAATGTTGATATGCTTATAGGAGGTTTATTAGTAATAATAGACCTCTATAAGCATATAATTTTCAATTTGGTGATTTCTTTTTTAATTTTACGTTATTTCTATACATTCTCTTAGCAGTGGGTAAGAGGAATTTTCAATTTTGGCAAAGTAATTGTTATTAATCCTTGATATGAAATCGATAATTTTTTCATAACCGGTTTCTTCATGAAGAAGATTTGTAGGATACCTCCAGGGCTTTTCATATATCATTTTAAGACATTTGTTTTGTATAATTTGTAAGCGTTTTAGGTGACAGTTGGCAGCGTCACTCCAAATAGGACAAGCGTATGTTAATATTGGCCATATAACACTTTTGAAGAGTAGATTTTTGTTTTGGTGGTTTAGAAATGACCTTCTATTTATTAATGGCCATAATGCTTTAAATGATTTTATAGCTTTTTGGCACGTAGCCATAATATGTTGTTTAAATGTAAGCTTTTTGTCCAAGAGAACTCCGAGATATTTGACATCGTTAAGTACATTTATGGTATTATTTCCAATAAGAAGATGACGTCTTGGCAGTCTTTTGGGAGATTTGTTGAATGGAAAAATTATTGCTTGGGTCTTGTTTGGATTAATTTTGATTTTCTATTTGTGGAAATATTTACTGCAATTTACAAGACCCTTTTCCATTTTCTTCAGGAGTGCACTTGTAAGTTTGTTTGAAGAAATTAACGCAGTATCATCTGCGTAGTAAGCAATTTCCATATATTTCGGGACTTTAAAATCGGATGTATATATCGAGTAAAGCAATGGCGACAAGACTGATCCTTGAGGTAACCCTGAGGTAATGGTTTTTGGAGTTGATGTTTCATTATTAATCGCAACTTAAAAGCTTCTGTCGTGAATGAAATCTGAAATAAGTTTACATAGATATTTTGGTATATTTGCATCAAGAAGTTTAAATAAGAGGCAATTATGCCAAACGGTATCAAACGCTTTTTCAATATCTAACAATATTACACCCGTTAAACGTTTATTGTTTTTATTGGTAATTATTTGATTTTTAATTCTGTTTATTTGGTGAGTAGTGCTATGTCCTTTTTTAAATCCAAATTGTTCTTTAGCAACAATAGAATTGGTCGTTACAAATTCACTAAGACGAGAATGTAGAATTTTTTCAAATATTTTACCAAAGTTACTTAATAGACTTATAGGTCTGTAGCTGTTTGGGTTATTTTTTGGCTTACTAGGTTTGTTAATAGCTATAACCTTAGCATTTTTGAAATGGTTTGGGATATAGTTGAGTTTGATGCAGCTGTTAAATACTATAACCAGTACTTTTAGAGCTTTGAGTGGTAGTTTCTTTAAGAGCAGGTTGGGAACATTGTCAAAACCAGGGGATTTTGAGGGTTTTATTGATGAGACAACATTCATTACTTCTTCAAGAAATGTATAAATTGCAGATTCAGAACTGGGATTTTCCTTCTTAAAATTATTTACTGTTGTATTTATTAGTGTATCTGCCGAGTGGTTATAGTTCGAAGTGAGGTTATTTGCTTGGACAAATGTATTTGCCAGGACTTCAGCCTTGTCCTTATCAGATGTTATTTTTGTATTTCCAACTTTGAAGTGAGCGATTTGATTTTTTCCTTTTCCTCGTAAGTTCCTGCTTATTTTCCAAAATGATTTATCACCTGGTTTTAAGTTGGATAATAATTGCGCTCCGAACTAATACTTTTATCAATCATGTTACTTAGAAACTTAGTACATTGATTATAAAAAGTTTGCTCGGCTATATTTGAAGATCGTTGGCTTTTTCTTTTAAAGCTTCTTCTTATTTTTATATATTTCACAGTACTTTCTGGTAATGTGTAATTATTTTGTTAGTTTTATCGTCATTTTTCAGACATATTGCAATTACTACTGTAATTAATATGCAATTTTTTTTTTTAATTTTGTTTAAATGGTGCGTGGTGAAGAAGAAGAAAGCATATATTTCAAAAATTCATAACTGCACTGTATTCTTAATCGGACCGGTTTCTGGCATTTCAGCCTTCATCAGCGATTTATTGAACATTGTGATAATTGTTATGTTTTAATTGAATAGATTGTTTCTATATGAAAATTTTTTCTACTAAGGGCGGCCGTGAGGTTTTGAACCATGAACCTCACATTAATTATTTTGTTGAGTTATTTTAGGTGTAGACACATCCCTTGCTTCGAAAACTACATTTATAAATTTTTGGATTTCCTCATCAATTACTGCCTTGGTATTGTATATATCGGAATATGACGTGATTTTGTCTAAAAAATGCATATAAATGTTCCAGTTGGTTGCACTATAATCATAATAATTGAGGTCAACCTGCAAGGCCATTGACCTTTTAAGTGTACATATAATGGGGCGATGGTCTGATGGTATTTCGTAATCCATTGTTTTTACGTCTATATTTAAAGCGGAGTTGCTTAAAATAATATCGACTGTAGATGCTTCGCGATTGTATTGATGGGGGAATAGGGTTGGACTATTAGGATAGTGAATAAAAAAATTGCTTGATTGATGTAGGTTGTTGAGTGAGATTCCTGCAGTATTATTTGAACGACAATTCCATGAACAATGTTTGGCATTTAGGTCTCCAAAAACTATATATTCTTTGGTGGAAGGTGTTACGTTCAAGATATCAGCACAGAAGTTATGGGTATATCTTGGTGAATATAACGAAGATACAACAATAGGTCTATTATTTATAACTTCAATTGAGATGTTTGCGATTGATGAGGGGTTTGATATAAAGAGGTTTTTATGAGCGACAGATTTATGAATTAACAGAGCTACTCCTCCTCCTCTTGCATCTGTTCTGTCACTTCTATATAAATAATAATTTTTAAAATAGGGTCTATGATTTTCTGAAAAAAATGTTTCATTCAAAGACGCTATTTTAATATTTTCTCGTTCAATTAGTATCTCAAATTGTTTTAATTTAAAAAAGTTTGAAATGCCATTAGCATTCAAGTGAAGCATTTTGAATTCGTTTAAATTATTAGTGTAATCCATGGGCGTTTTTTACCATTGACATTACAACTTTGATTTGTTGTACTTTTGAAGTGCACCTATGCAAAACATCCATAGCTGTAGTGAAAATATCAAAAAGCTCATCAATGCTAAATAAATCGTAGTTTGTTTTTTGCTGGTTAGCATATGTAGCTTTGCTGTTATTATTGATGTTATTGTTACAATTTGTGTTGTTGTTACTTAAATTTGGGAAATCAACCTTTGAAATGAAATATTTTGTTGTTGCCTGCTGTTGTTATGACTTTTGGAAGTTACTCTTGTTCTAGTTTCTAAATAGAGAGAACGCAACGGACAGTTGATGTCGTTTGCAGAGTGGTCAGTTCTCTCTTTTCCATGTTTTTTGCAATTAAAGCATGTAAAAACAGCTGGTCTTTTTTCATTTGTGTTAAACGAACACACACTTGTATGATGTTGTTCTGCACATATCATACACGCAGCACTTCGATGGCAATGTTCACCGCCATGGCCATACATTAAGCAGTTCCAGCATTGAGTTGGTTTATTTCTGGATCTAGATTTGTATTTTTTCCAAGAAATTATAACATTGGAAATTGTCCTTACATTTTTTAAGGCAGTTGGGTTAAAATTTGTACGAACAAATTGAACTTTGTAAACAGCATTGTTGTTCGAATTGAATTTGGTGACTATTTCAGCCACGGAAGAAGGGGATAGGTTGTAGTTTTTTAACTCTTCGGTGATGTCCTCAGAGTTTATGCGGGGTAAACCGTGTAGAAAGGTTGTGTACAACCTATTATCTTTGGAGCCATATGAATGAAACTCCATTTTACTCTCTTTAAGAATTTGCTTGTAGCATTCGTACAATTCTTTTGGTACCAATTGAAGTACGTTTGAAAATACAATCTTTACCAAGTAGTTTTCGTATTTCTGCAAATGAGGCGTTGGCTTCTACAACTATAGGTGGAGGTTTGTGTTGTTTAATATCGTTAATATTTGATGCAGAAGTTACGTCCATATCATTGAGACCAGCAAGCAGGCTAAATCTTTTGCTGGAAGTTGACGCGATATTCGAGTTAACATATATAAAACATTGTATTGATTTACAACAGTAAAGGTGCGTTCAGACTACGCAAATATTTGACCAAATAAACGTAACCCCTAAATAATGTATAATTTTCCTTGTATAATTTTCATTAAGTTATACAATATATGATATAGAATATAGTTAAATATATTAAATATTACTAATGTAATAAAACATAACTTAATTTTGTCTTTTATATATCATGTAAGATTGAATAAAACTTTCATAAAATTAGGGGGTTACATTATTTGGTCAAATATTTGCGTAGTCTGAACGCACCTTAAGAATTACAATAAAAGAAAATTTAATTAAAACCAATTCCAACATTCAATAAAACTTTTAGTTCCACATAAAAATAAGCTACTCATGCCAACCAAGGCAATATACCCCCTAGAAATTTTTTTTCTGTGTGGACCGCTTCAGTGTTTTCTATAATTTTATTCTACTTTTTGTGGAGTCATAACTGTGAGCTTATAAAACGTAGCTTTTGAAAAATGATCTCAATGATAAATAAATCAATATCGGATTCTTGGTTTGACACTTGCAATAAAGTAACTAGACTCCTCATATAAATTTATATGTATTAGTTTTACTTACTTTTGATCTTTATTCCAAATAGCATCTTCGACTGGGTGGTAATTTGATTTGGCTGGATTATAATCTGTAGCAATAATATTGTCTTTTCCATCACTCAGTTTTAAGCTCATTGTTCTTTCAGGTTGTATAACACTTGCTTTACTTTCATTGGATATCTTACTTTCGTTATCACTTTGCATAACTCCCAATGATTCTAGTTTCACAATCTTTGAGGCATTACTAATATCATGTTCAGGTTGTCTTTTGACTGATAAGTCATTATTGTTTATTGTCTCTTCCAAATTCTTATCTGCCTTTATTACATATTCGTCTTTTCTGATTTAAAATAAAAATTTATACATATGTATATGTAATTGTTTTTATGCTTTGCAATTATTATGTACTTACTTTTTATTTAAACTTTCGGGAATCCGGGGCTCAACTGATTTTTGATCTTTAGGTTTAAAGAAAGATCTGAAAACAAAAGATTATTATAATTGGTTTAGAATGAATGGAAATAAAGGACCCACGTTATATTTCTTTGCGACATCTTTATTTTTTTGTGGCTTATATTCTGAATTATTTTTGCAAGTACACCCGCCAATATTGACATGAGAAAAATGGCAGCGTTGCCAGTGAATTTTTTAAATTCCAAATAATTTAATAAACCGAAGAAAATACTATTATAGTAAAGTTGCGTTCACACTACGTGTTTTCCTCGTGTTTTTCTTATTTTTTTAGCATGTGTAATTTGTACACATAGTGTGAACCCTTTCAAACATTGTTTATGTACAACACATTTTGCAAGACATATGTAAAATTTTCAATTAGAGCAGGTTCTATTTTGGCAAGATAAACATATGAAAATACAACACTGCTTGTGGCGAAAGAAAAACAGAGTAAATTATATAGATTATTATTGAGAGAAAAATAAATAGTTTAATATTAATTAACAATTAAAAAATATATAAAATATATATCTTTCTTTTTAACAATAATTTTTTGTAAATTCACAAATTAAATCAGCTGTTGTTTACATTTAGAGGTTATGTCATACGGAAATACATATGTACGTTTGAACGCAAAAATTATGAATTGTATGTAAAACGGCAATTTTGACACACACACGGAATGACGTATGGATCGTAAAACTGAATTTACACATGGAAAATACACATAGTGTAAACACACCTTAAAATATATTATGCTGCCTACACACGAGGCAACCGGTTGAAGCAATGGTTGTAGCAACAATGATATACACGTAGCAACGATTGCCTCAACCAACGAAAAATATCAAACGTTTTTGATATTTCTGGCTAATTGAGGCAACCGTTGCTACGTGTGTATCATTGTTGCTACAACCATTGCTTCAACCGTTTGCCTCGTGTGTAGCTAGCATTATATATAATAATTATTATATTATAATACGCTGAATTATAAATTTAGCTGATTATAAACGGTTGCTGGATTCCGTTGCAATCAAACACATATATATGTCTCAATATATAATTTATACAAAGGGATTGCTTTATTAGATATTTTAAATTGCACGATGGCTTTTCTTTAATCTAAATATTAAACAATGCGTGTTTGCTATTTAAGAGGAAGTTAAAAAGTAAAAAAGAAGTTGGCGAGATGCCATCACAATGTCAGAATGACATTTGATGAGTGCTGCCAATCATTTTAATACCTTAAATCTATTACATTTCGGCCAATCTGACCTCTCCATCGACCCCGATGGGGCTATATGCTACACCTGACAACTATCCAAACTTGTAGATTTCACAATATGATTATTCCCAGTACAGGGACTTATCTCTAGGCTGGTAGCCGCTTCGTCTAAGTATTCATAGTCGGTATAGCAATCTACTCTACTATTTTGTCTTAAATCTAAGTGGGTGTTATCTTCATCATCTAAATATTCGTAATCGGTGTAATAGTCTACGCTACCATTTTGTCTTACATCTAAGTTAGTATTATCTTCCTCATCTGAATATTCATAATTGGTGTAATAGTCTATGCTACCATTTTGTCTTACGTCTAAGTTAGTATTATCTTCCTTATTTAAACATTCATGACCGGCACCGCCATCGCCATCCCGGCCATCGAATGCGTTTACATTAGTGCTGCTTTCACCGTCAGCCACAAGACCATCACTGGGCGGCTCCAACCACTTACGCAATCTAGTCGAATCGATTACGCCTGAATAAGGGACTTGAGTTACGGAATGATTCTCTATATCTGTCACGACATACCGGTCATGACCTAAGTACTTTCGTATAACATATGGACCCTTGTATTTTGGAATTAGTTTCTTATTTTTACCCACGGTAGTATCTACATTCCTGATAACGACTAAATCTCCTTCCTCATATACCCTAGGGTTTCTATGGTGTTGTGCAAAATATCGTTGGTTATATTCCTGTGATTTACCGATGGCTCTATCGGCGTCACTTCTGATCGAGGTTATGCAACTCGGGTCACTACCGTAAGTCTCATGGAGGTATTCGGTCAACTCATCTACTATTTCCCCCCGTTGTTCAACATTAAAGAGCAGTTTACTAGGTGTCTGATTTGTTGACTTATGAACCGTATTATTCATTGCAAATTCTACTTCACTCAACTTTTGTTTCCAGTCCGAATGTTCTATAGGGTCAGTTACCTTGGCCAGCAAGGCCCTCAATACCCTATTGACCCTTTCGACCTGCCCATTTGATTGAGGTGAGGCTACTGCATTCAAGACGTGCACTATATTATTCGCCTGACAAAAGTTTTTAAAGTCACTTGAAGTGAAACAGCTCCCACGATCACTGACAATTCTCCTGGGACGGCTGTAATCCACGAAGTATCTTTGCAATGCACAGATCGTTTCCTTTGTGCCAGTATTTACCGCGTACAACTTCACAAACTTGGTAAACGAATCTACAACAACAAACACATGTCGGTGTTTAGAACTGACTGCTTCCAAAGGGCCAAAGTGGTCTATGTGAAGGGTATCCCAAGGCTCGGGTCTCTTAGGAATACTGTACAAGTTCCTTTCATTCTTTCTGGCAGGGGCGGAATAGACAATGCACTTTAGACAATTCCTAACAAATTTGGCCAATTTATCCCTCATAAGAGGAAACCAATAATGCCTCTGAATCTGTTTAAGACACTTCTCCACGCCAACGTGCCCATATTTTTCATGAGTCAACCTCATTATGTTCTCCTCAAGTTCCCTGGGTACAAATAACTGCTTGTACTGATTATTTATTCGGAAGACTAACCCATTCTCTAAACTATACCCTTCTACCTCTGCCTCCTCAAGTTTCCCTTTCAATTTCCGAATGCTCTCATCGCGAGACTGCAAGATTTGGATATTAACATCAACTTCGCCTTCATTTATCGAACAAATCTCCCGCACCCTACTAAGGGCGTCCACATGCGCCATTCTTTCCCCTTTCCGATGACGAACAGTTAAGTCAAAATCAGCAAAGCCCATCGTCCACCTAGCTATTCTTGGGTTGACGACCTTTTTTTCCAACGTCAAAACTAGCGCATTACAATCTGTCACAACAGTAAAGTGAATGGCATGTAGAAACGTTCTAAATCTATCCAGTGCGTTGACGATAGCCAGTGTTTCCAGCTCAAAGCTATGATATCGAGATTCCGCATCTGTCGCGGAGCGGGAGTAATACGCCACTGGATGAAATTTCCCATCGTCTTGTTTTTGAAGCAATACGGCCCCATACCCACTAGAACTGGCATCTGTGTGTAGCTCTGTTTCCAGACTCGGGTCTAATACACTTAAAACCGGTGCTCTAGTCAAACAGTCCCTCAGAGTAAGAAATGCATTCAAGCAATCATCATTCCACTGAAATGGTACATTGTTCCGAACCAACAGATTCATCGGCCGGGCAATACGTGAGAAATTCCGAACGAACCGTCTGAAGTAAGAGAAAAGTCCCAGACACTTCTGCACCTCCTTCGCATTTCTGGGCATGGGATAATGAGCAATCGCCTCCATATGAGCCTTGCTGGGTCTAATGCCCTCGCGACCTACAAGGTACCCTAAATATTCAATTTCCTGATAGCCAAATTTACACTTTTCTAAATTCAACCGAAGCCCCGCTTGGGCTAGTTTAGCCAGTACCTGTCCCAAGATCTCCACGTGTTCCTGAAAGTCTACTGTCGCAATGCAAATATCATCCAGATACACAACTATTTTCCCTTGATCGATCAAAGATTTCATCACCTGACAGATTGCTCTCTGAAAAACAGCCGGGGCATTGCATATGCCAAAAGGCATGTAATTATATTCGTATTGACCCATCGGGGTCACGAATGAAGTGATATGCTTCGAATTTTCCTCCACCGGTATCTGGTGAAACCCGTTTTTGAGGTCCAAAATGGAGAAGAAGGCTTTTCCCCCCAAAAACGCCAAACAATCTTCTATAAGGGGAAGTGGGAACCTATCCTTTACTACTAGCTTATTCAATACACGATAATCAACGCACATTCTTAGTTGTCCACTTTTCCTCCTGACCAGAACAATTGGGGACGCATAAGCAGAATCACTATGCCTTATGATACCCTCCGCCAATAATTCATTAATTGTCCTTTGGACCTCCTCTTTTTCCTTTACCGACAGTCTACGAGGGCTACTAAACACTGGTACATCACTAGTCAATCTGATCTTCATTTCGTACGAATGAAACTTTCCTACCCTATCAATGCGTTTCACATACCTCTCTTCAATGACAGAATCTATAATCTCTTTTTCCATTGCGTTGAGAAACTCACTAACCTGTATACCCTTTCCTAAGTTACCTTCGACCCTCGTTGTCATTGTCATCCCCTCCCTTATAGCACTTAATTGCGCATTCACAAGACCTTCTCTGTCGCATTCATCTATCTCTGTCACAACTTCTACCTCTGTCACATCTTCCGATTCATTTCCCCTGTCCAAAGCATCGACTATTCCATTTAGGTGGCCGGCCGGCTGCCCCCCCCCCCCCCCCAAACAAATCTTGTATAAACCGAACCGAGCGAGTGCACCAGAGACTTCGTTAACAAACATTGTATTTTCTCTTTTGCAATTCAAATTTATTAATTGTTCTTTTTTATAACAAAATTTTGTCTTTTTCTGACATAAAAAAATATTTAATTTATATAGTAAATCTCTGCCGATTAATAGGGGCAGTAAGGCTTCGTTATCGCCCAAGATCAAAAAGTTGTGGGTTATTTCTTGTTGCCCAAATTTTATCCGAGCTTCAACGGTTCCAAAAGTACTAAGCTGCCTATTTCCGATTCCCCTAAACCTAGTCAGCTTCGGGGTTCCCGCGACAGGAAAAGGCACTGCGGACCTCATGATAAAGCTAATCGGACTACCCGTATCAAATAAAGCGAAAAGAGAAATTACTTTGGTGCACTCAGTCGTCTCGAAAGCAACACTTACCAGATTTCTTGATATTCATATATGCACTGCATTTGTTTTTAAACCTTACAGTGACGATTATATAATTAAAGCTTTAAGCCAAACTCTTCCAGTTTTCTTTGCTACAAAATATTTTTCTGCCTCTTCTGTGCATGATATGATAATCATTGTTTATTAAGATATTTAGTATTGATTGTTATTTATTTTTTAAATTTGTGTACTTATAGCAACAGGAAAAATTGTTGAGTACAATAAGCAAAGCTGCTGTTGGAGGCAGTTTTTCGGATAAAGTAATAGACAGTAATAGTCACAAATCTGGACAATCTAACAGCGCATATAGCCCTTCCGACCCACAACACACCACACAACAACGCCAATGGCACTCTGAGCAGTTCCAGCAGTAGCATCGGCGCTTGAGGAGACATTTCTGCGAGTGTATACTCGTTGAATCAGTGGCTATATTACTCGCAATACCAAAATATATTATTTTAAGACGGCCGTTTACAGCCAGATTAAAGTTTACAGCATTTGATGCACAAAGTTTGTTAGGATATATAAAGGTAAATTTGTTGTGTAACTTTGTAAAGCTAGCAACTTTGTTGTAAATTGACCACCTAATTGTAAAAGTTATTAAAAAAAAACCATTGGATTTTAATAAAAAAACACTATATTGACTTTTGTAAAAGATGTTTATTATTTGTTATAAATATGTAAGAAAAAGTTTATTATAGTTACAATATAATTGGTAAAATAAATATTATTTATGAAAATAACATCTTCCAGCGTTTCGTGGTGTAGAAATTGATTTTTTTCGACCTTCTCTGGTCTAGATCCGTCATGTTCTGTTAGAAACAGTACCACCTCGCGAAAATGAAACAATTCCAATATATCCTACTGACTTTAATTAAATTTATTAATTTTTCCAAAGAATTGCTCTGGTGGAATTATTGCGGTTTGTTATGGACCTCTTCAAATATATTTTCCTTTATTTTTTTGGTTTTATGCAGCATTGTTCTATTTGAATGGAATGTGTAAAGTATTTTCTGGTACATAATTTGAAACTTAATAAACGAGAATCCTAAAAAAATAATAAAATCAAGCGAAATTCTCGTAAAAACTCGAGTTTGAATGAAACATTAATTTATCCGGAATTTGTGATTATCCGTAATGCTCTCATCGTCGAGCATTCCGAATAACAGGGCTTTTACTATATGAACAACAAACACTAAAAAGATCTGAATATCAATTTAATATAGAAAAAATAACAAATTTAGAATATGCAAAAAATATATAAATATAGACATACCGGTTCGGATCCCTCGGTAACGTATGGAGTTTTGCCTCCCCAAGATCACAACCCATTAAACACACACTATATTAAAAAAAAATATATATATAAATAACATTGTTTAATTTTTTACTAATTCAAGTTCGTATCTACTTATATGCATTATAATTTTTGGGAGAAAAATGTATAAATACCCACTTAGAAGCTTATAGTTAAACAAGTATGAAAATTATAGTCGGTTTAGACCGACTATAAGATACCCTATACCATGCGTTCACAGGCCCTATCTCTAAGGCCCAACTAATTGGATATAGAAAATAAGCATAAATCAAATTTGAACATGGACTGATTTTCACCAATTTAAATAGCGTTCATCCTATGGCCGATAGACGCTTATATACTAGATTGCATCAAAATATATTCATATTTGCGAGCTGCACTTTGATTACAAGGTTTACATGGACACAGAGACGGACGGGTGGACATTGCTAAATCAACTCACAAAGTGATTGAGCCAATCGGTATAATTAAAGATGGTTACAAACATCACCACTAAGTCATTATACCCTAACCACAAAGCGAATACATTAAAATTGTAGTGGGTGTCAACTGTAACTTGTCTTCGGTTAATAAAGTTTCTCTTGTTAAAAGATCTTCTCCAACCGTATCGACCAATACATTCTTTAATTCAGCATTAACTTGTCTGAAATTTGAATTGGCAATGAAAATTGGTGCGCTCTTCTTTGTTTCTGTAATTCCTCTGATATGTTCTAACTCTGCAGAATCCTTACATCCCTCTATTTGTCTGCCTCAGGAGGTTCCTCTAACACTTAAGTTTTCATGGTGGACATTTGTCACGCCTACATTTGTTAGGCAAACAACCATTGGTGTACCTGTTGCTTATCTTTTTTCTGTACACTAGTATTTACACATTTTCTTTTGAAACTATAATGTTTATTATGTTACTTACTTTAATGCCATTATTATTTATTTTTTATATTTATTTCAAAAATTTTATTTGTGATAAACTGTGCTGTGGAATTTTCAAAAAATTTCTTCCCAAATTAGAATTTTTGACAGTAATAATCACAAATAAATAAAAACAATGTATACAACGTGTATAAAGGTGATAGCATATACTTTTTAATATAGCTGTTGCTTCCGATTTCTTTACAAAATGCAACCCTGATTTGATTGTTAAAACAAAAATACAGTGTTGTATTTTTCGAGCTGTCGCCACTGTTTACGCTGTGGTCGGAGTACTTTACGACCTAGTACAATCAGAAAGAAGTTTTTCACATCTGCAGGCCACAAATTGAAAATATTTCCACTCAAATTTGCTTTATACTTATTTTTTTATCCATTTATGTCCCTAGTATATTTGGGCCTAAGAGCCTTTTTCGGAATTCATGGAATGTGGTATTGCGTAGCTGGTTTTACTAATTATGTATTTTTTAATTGTGTTTATAATTGCTATTCATATAAAAGCTCGTACCAGCGAATCATATCGATAGAGGTAATAAAGTTTGCTATCAAAAATTTCTGTAAAAAGTAGGTGATTTAATGAATATTTCTGTAGTAACACAAAATAAAATTAGGTAATTTTCAAATTTTATGCGCAAAAACTTTAGTCATTTAACAAAATTGATAATCAAGAGTAAATTAAACATTTTTACAGTGTAGGTTGAATTGATCACATTTTTTTATGTGTACAATGTACAATCACAAAACAACGTACACGTTAAAAATTTTACAATATAAACGTACAACATATATGTAGATAATTCAACATATCGCACCTGTACCTCTAAAGTGAGTAAACTCAAAATTTTTCAATTTTTACTTTTGCAAGAAAACGATACACAGTGGTCATATCTATCCACTGTAAAAATCTTACATCGATTTGTCTAGTCTTTCGTAAAAAAAATTCAGTTGTAACCCTATTTGTGTTATAACAGTAGCTTCTTTACAATCCACTAAAAAGACTTATTTTGAGTTGCACCCAAAAAACTTGTTATTTTTATGATGACTGAAAATCGCAAAAACAACTACTGTTGTATACTTATTATTCGCAATTCTATACAATGAAACAACTGTTTTTCAATTTTATAGTAAATATTAAAAAAAAAACCGTTTTTGCCTCTACTGAAAAATTTGTAAATTTTGAGTTGACTCACTTTAGAGGTACAGGTGCGATATATTGTCAAAATTCAACCAAAGCCCCCGCAGTTGTTTGCTGTAAGTGATACACTTGCTATTTAATTTTACAAAATTGTAATTGAATTAGTTTTTGATGTGTAAACATCTATACGCGCAGGGGGGTAAATTTCGAATTCACGCAAGTGTTGCTAATACATATGTATTGTTTATTAACAAAGCCTATAAGTATAATATAAATTGTTTTACAATTTACATATGTTTTTATAGGTATTACAAATAATTTGAAATTGCAATTAATTCTATCGATTAATATAAATATTTTGCTAATAATCCATTATAATGATGATGACAGCCCGAACTTTGAAATTTGAATAGAAAATAAATTTAATAGAATTACTTTTAATATAAATACTAAATTTAAATAAAATTAATAGTGCGTATGAAATAAAGTCCAAACAAATGCTGTCAGCAGCATTTAATTTTTACTTAAAACAGTTCTACAATAAATTTGTTATTTTATTAAAATTTATCTTTATATGTTCTTATTTCATTATTGTACTGCCACAAATTTTTCTTCATATGTTCTTATTTCCCTATTGTACTGTCACATATATATGTTCTTATTTCTCTATTGTATGCCACATATATATGTTCTTATTTCCCTATTGTACTGCCACATATATATGTTCTTATTTCCCTATTGTACTGCCACAAATTTTTATCTATATGTTCTTATTTCCCTATTGTACTGCCACAAATTTTTATCTATATGTTCTTATTTCCCTATTGTATGCCACATATATATGTTCTTATTTCCCTATTGTACTGCCACAAATCTTTATATGTTCTTATTTCAGTATTGTACTGCCACAAATTATGCCTGTATTTTCGTTTCTTTGAAATCTCAGATTTTTTTATTTCTTTGTTTTTTCTTCTTTTTTTTAAGAAGTATCTATTTTAATTTCGCTAATCTTTTTTTGTATTACGTTGTTTAATTTTAGAATAAGTAATTATTCAATGACATCCGATCAGGATAGGATTGTCTCTACTCTCTATGCCACTGCCAATGCTTTGCATTAATATTGCAATTTACCGAATTATTGTTTTTGTTCTCATCAGTTTAGTTACTACGTATATATATATATTTTTTTTTTGATACTCCTTCTCATACATTATATGTTTTTATTTTTAAGAAAACCGAAAAAAGCATTATATTTAAATACTAAATCTTAAAACTAAAATGTAACCATATGTATTATAGAATAGTCTGATTTGTTTTGTTCCTTACAGTTTAGCAAATTACTCTCAATGCTTGATAATCTAGAGTTCAGTAAATAGGACTCGTGCAACTTACGCAATTTATTGAACGACAGAGGATGTACGCATAAAGAGCAAACAAGTTTGAACTTATGCTTGCTTGATGCTTTCATTAACATACTACTGAAATCTGAATTGTTCAAAAATGTTATCTTCTTCTGCAAAGGGATTCGTATCATATTAACTCACCGGGACAAAAATGAAAAAACGTATCAAAAGTGACGACAATTGTCGTATTAAGCTAATGCAAACTTGTCAGATTCAGGGTCAGTCATCCTCTTGTTTAATTAGTATACTTAGTAGATATGAATAAATAATTAACTCCCATTTAAACTATAGCATAGATATTACTTTACATCCTTAACAAGCTAACAAATTTATAAATTGTGATTGTATTAGTTTAATGCTAAATCAAATCCTTCATATATTATATCAATAACATTACATGCAACATTTCATTGAAACACACACAAGCGCGAATTAGTATAAGCATTTATAACCAAAGCACAAATTATTATTAAATAAATCTGTATTTTAACTGAAACATTTTATTGATCATTGTAATTTTACCTATTTAAATAAAGGAACATGTTTGCATTGTAACTATTTACATATTGTATCTTAAATTTCCGCATAAGCAATAAAAAAAAAATTAAAATTTACAATTTAATTTATGGCAAATATATTGTAACTAAAATTATTCGCAACTATATAATATTTATGACAAACTTTGTAACTACAATTATTCGAAACTATACTATATCTACACCCAATCCTTTTTTTGCTGTTGTTGCTAAATTCATAGCTTTTATATACGATTTTAACGATTAACAATTTAAAGTAGTTATTAAATGTTTAACAACTATATTTAGTACATTTTTATGTTCGTATTTCGTGATATTTCAAATAAAACAAAAAATAAGAGTAGCCATTGTGAAAAGGATTAGGTGTACCAAATATTCTGTGGACCTTATTCATAATAATTTACCATAGATTAACAAAGAGTACAGCTTTTATAAATCTATGCTTTATTATTATAAATAAATGTTTTACACATATAACAAAACTATAAAAAAAAAATAAATAAAAAAATAATGAAAATGATAATGATAATACATATGTACATACATACAAATGTATATGTATATATTAGGGTGGGTCAATTATTTTTACTCCATGGGCTCATCGCGATTCTGGTACTATGGGCCATAACAAGTATATTTGGCCAAGGAACCATACCTCTAAAATCATTTTTAGGCCCCCTACAATTTGCCCCACTCTAGTATATATATATATATATGTATATATCTGACCTTCTCCGAGAAAAGGGACCTAGTGTGTGAAAATTAAGTTTCTACAGCGGTGGTACCTTGTCAGACAATATATGGAATGTTTCGCTGCAAGTTTGTCTGATAGACATTATTTAAGACCCCACACCTGAATTTTATAATACGCTGGATTATAAATTTAGCTGATTATAAACGGTTGCTGTATTCCGTTGCAAGCAAACACATATATATGTCTCAATATATAATTTATACAAAGGGATTGCTTTATTAGATATTTTAAATTGCACGATGGCTTTTCTTTAATCTAAATATTAAACAATGCGTGTTTGCTATTTAAGAGGAAGTTAAAAAGTAAAAAAGAAGTTGGCGAGATGCCATCACAATGTCAGAATGACATTTGATGAGTGCTGCCAATCATTTTAATACCTTAAATCTATTACAATATATTATAATTTAATAAGAAATACGCAGAGCTTTATAATGCGTTAAAAAGATCTGCGAAAACGAAATAAACCAGCAATGAATTCAAATAGGACTTTAAAGAGATAGATCAAATCCAAATAACGTTCCAATCAATACGTACACGTTTAATATCTCCGAAGGAACACAAGTGTTACCGAATTTTTTAGTATAAAATACAACTTCAGAAGTTTTTACACAAATTATTAAAACACTAAGGTACAAATTTGTAGAAGCTATATGAAGTCATTGAGAAAAATTATATTCAATTTTCTTGTTATATTTATATCAATTCTTTCAATTATATATTCTTCCTTTATTTACATATTTTAACAAATTTGATATTTACATATGAGATCTTATCTTTACATATAAATATTGCAACAAATAATATATAGGATCTAAATATATTAATGATTTTTAAAAGAAAATGGGAGGAAAAAACATTTTTACAATGAGGTAACCCTGTGGTAATGTTTTTTGGAGATGATGTTTCATTAAGGTGCTATTACATGATGTGTTTTTTACATATGTACTGTCAAATTTTCCCACAACAAAAGTTGTGCACATCGTGTGATACATATGAAATATTGTTTATGTACAATACATGAGGAAAGTCACATGTACATTTTTCAATTAGAACAGGTTCTATTTCTGCATGACAAACATATGAAAATACAACACTGCTTATGGCGAAAGAAAAACAGAGTAAATTTTAAAGATTGATATTGAAAGAAAAATAAATTGTTTAGTATTAATTAACAATTAAAAAAATATAACCTTTTTTTTAACAATAAATTTTTGTAAATTCACAAATTAAATCAGCTGTTGTTTACATTTAGAGGTTATGTCATACGGAAATACATATGCACGTGTGATAGCAAAAATTATGAATCGTATGTAAAAGGCAATTTTGACAGACATGAGGAATTTCATATGGATAAAAAAAAGTGACAGTACATATGTAAAAAACACTTCGTATAATAGCACCTTTAGTCGGAGGTCACACAAGGCAATTTTTATTGCGCAACTTTTTGGCAATTCTCTTTTGAACTTGCTTTTATATCCACACACGACAATTTCTTCGGCAATTTTACTGTTTTGTTTTGCTTTTTTTTTCTTATAATTCGACATTTGTGCTCTAGTCCCGATCCAAATATTCTTTGCATTTAACATAATAAATGCAATGGTTTTCCTCAACTTTTTGGCAATTCTCTTTTGAACTTGCTTTTGTATCCACACACGACAATTTCTTCGGCAATTTTACTGTTTTGTTTTGCTTTTATTTTCTTATAATTCGACATTTGTGCTCTAGTCCCGATCCAAATATTCTTTGCATTTAACATAATAAATGCAATGGTTTTCCTCAACCAAAGTTATTAATTTTTCCATTTAAATGCCATTTTAATAAAGTAAACAATAATTACGAATTATTCACACCAAGAAGCGAAACACCGAATGAAAAGAAATGTCAAATATTCAACCAAAAAAAAAAGCGAATGAGAGAATTGCTTGAAATAGCCGAGAACCGGCAATTATTTTTCCCTTTTTATTCACCTCACCGCAAACATCTATAAAATCAAGAATTGCGCAACTAAAATCATCGTGTGTGAACTGCGACTTATTAATCGAAACTTTAAAGCTTTTGCCGTGAATGAAATCTGAAATAAATTTGCATAAATATTTTGGTATATTTGCATCAGGAAGTTTAAATACTAGGCCATTACGCCAAACGGTGTCAAAGGTTTTTTCAATATCTAACAATATTAGACCCGTTGAACGTTTATTGTTTTTATAGGTTATTATTTGATTTTTAATTCTGTTTATTTGGTGAGTAGCGCTATGCTCTTTTTTAAATCCAAATTGTCTTTAGCAACAATAGAATTCGTCATTACAAATTCACTAAGACGAGAATGTAGTATTTTTTCTAATATTTTACCTAAGTTACTTAATAAACTAATAGGTCTATAGCTATTTGGGTTATTTTTTGGCTTACTAGGTTTGTTGATAGCTATTACCTTAGCGTTCTTGAAATGGTTTGGGAAATAGTTGAGTTTGATGCAGCTGTTAAATATTATAACCAGTAATTTTGGAGCTTTGAGTGGTAGTTTCTTTAAGAGCAGGTTGGGAACATTGTCAAAACCAGAGGATTTTGAAGGTTTTATTGATGAGACAATATTCATTACTTCTTCAATAGATGTATAAATTGATGATTCAGAACTAGGATTTTCCGTTTTAACATTATTTACTGTTGTATTTATTAATGTATCCGCTGAGTGGTTGTAGTTCGAAGTGAGGGTATTTGCTTGGACAAAAGTATTTGCCAGTACTTCAGCCTTATCCTTATCAGATGTTATTTTTGTATTTCCAACTTTAAAGTGGGAGATTTGATTTTTTTTCTTTTCTTCGCAAATTCCTGCTCCTTTTCCAAAATGATTTATCACCTGGTTTCAAATTGGATAATAATTGACACCATTTCTTATTGCGTTCCGAATTAATACTTTTATCAATCATGTTAATTAGAAACTTAGTATATTGATTATAAAAAGGGTGCTCGGCTGTATTTGAAGATCGTTGGCTTTTTATTTTAAAGCTTCTTCTTAGTTTAATATATTTCACAGTACTTTCTGGTAACGTGTAATTATTTTGTTGAGTTATGTAATGTCGCTATCCTCAATCACTGTATTTTGTTTTTTTCAAAACTTTCTTTAGTATTTACTGCTTAATTTTTGTCTAACACAGCCCATTTCCTGTTTGTGTTCTGTTAGATAAGCGACGAACCATTATCGGTTGTAGGTATCGTTATCTAGTCATTTACATGAATATTTGTTTACCACCGAATGTTCTTGAAATCTGGAAATAATACGTTAATAGGGTCCATACACGACACCAGCATGCATACGCAATCAAGTGATTGCGCCAGCTGATTGACTGTGTATGGGCCTGTGGTGTGATTGTGCCAGCCGATTGTGCGAAATCAAAATGAGTTTGATATTTTTGTGATTGCACAATCGTGCTAGTGTCGTGTATGGGCCATATTTCTCATTACAATAGAATTTTTGAAGAGTAACATCGCGCATGGATGTATTTTATAAACGAATTTTATGATGAACATAAAAAATTTATTTTTACACTTAATAATTAATATTGTATAATTTAAATATATAATAATATATAATAATAAGATATGTATTTAGTTAATATATGTAAAAAATATAACAGAAAAATTTTTGAGGTCACTATCCGTATCGATGTCTTCAACACGCTACTTGGAAAGAAATGATGATTGTACCAGCATGCTGGTGTGGTGTGTGCTTAGATCTTGATTGTACTATCACTTGATTGTGCCAGCATACTGGTGTTGTGTATGGGCCCTGTAAGATTACTGTACATAACGTAAGCGAGGTTTCGTTTTTTGTAATGCTGGTTAAATTTGTCATTTTTATTTATAAAGCCGGCCTGTGAAAAGTGATATTCTTTGAAAACATATATTTGTTAAATTGTAACATAGGCAGTAACAGTATACCTTGAAACTTTCTCAATATATAAAAAAAAAACAAAAAAGAAAAATTTAAACAATAAACCGATTGTGTTCCTGATACAGATAGTGAGTATTTTGTTATTTAACTCTAGCTTAACGTGAAGATAAGTTTTTTTTTGGTTTTGTTTTCCAATAGTGTCTATTTCCTGCAATGCACCGGTAGGAGTTTCGCTGCCAGGCTACAATTTTACCGATTTTGGTCGGACGGCTAATTGAGTTTGGCCTGGAAAAGTTTTCGAAGAGGGTCGTGCTTCATTTGTCAGTTGGGATTGAGTCTGGATAAGTATATTGAAACGAACCAGCAACAACATATACATTACTGTGTGCGGTTAGCTGGTTACGGTGATCATTCGTGAAGTGGTTCTTGATGGTCTGCTACCCTAAATTGTGTATAAAAAAAAAAGAAAGTGAAATCACTGAAATAAAAATTGTATTGCTTTGTTAAAAATTTCTAATTAAAGCAAAAATTAAAAGAAATCATCAGTAAAAAGAGAAGTAAATTTTATATATATTAATTTGAAAAGAAAAGAAAGTAAAATGAAAAATCTTGATTTAATAGACAAATAGAAAAAACAGTGTCGTGAAGCGTAAATTTTTTTATGCCATTTCAATAGTTAGTAATTAACGTTTACTTCGTCAAAAATACAAACGGTATTATATTCGTGCATATCATTATTACGATTACCTATAGGCATACTTATACATATGTACAAGATTTTTTTAGTTCTCTTTTCATTTCATAGCATGTAATCCAGTTTCTATTTTCGGTGATGTTTGGATTTGTTGTTTTCTGTTTTTGGTGAACTTTTTTTTGCTAAAGAAAAAAAAAAAAAGAAAAAAGAAAGAAATAACCCTAATTATTAAAATGTACACTTTAATTCGATAAGTTATAAGATCGCAACTGTTTAAAGAGTACGGAAATTTTAAGGGTATTCACATTATTTTACACCAACACAACTACATACATATGTTGGTTACAACTCCAACACGTCCTGAGGTGAAAGATCTTTCAACGATGGAGATAAAATTAATGTAAGTTTTTTTCTTGATTCATACATTGTTTATACACATATATACTCCTAACTCACGTACTCCTAGCAGATTAAATTTTTCTTGCTTAATTCTTGTTACCAATATTCAAAAAAGGTTCTTTTAGCTCTTTTTTATTAGTTATTATTTATTAGTTTATAGTAGATACACGAAAAACAATTCTAATTATCAGGCATGTCACAGAAACAAATTCCGATCGAAAGTGGAATTGAAACCGTATTTGGCTTCTTCAGAAAACGTAAACCGACAAATGTTATCGATATGAAACCACTTTTAATTTCTTAAGTGGAATTGATATTTTAAATAGCATAGATACCAAAAAACTATCCAGAACAACTTAAAATTAATAAAAAAAAAACTATTGGTTTATTTATTTTAGCAAAATATAGACATTTCAATCTTTAAAATGAATTTAATTACCAATTTAAAAGAAAATGATTTTTAGATGACGAAAAATACAAAACGTCTTAAACTTATTATTGCCACCTTTTTACTTCATACAAACCACTTTTTGTTTAGTGCAAAATATTTGTTTTTTCTAACAAAATACAACGCTGACAGCAAAATGGCGAAGCAAAACAAACGAAAAAGAAAAACTACTGAGTAAACATATAAGTATTAGAAAATTTATTTTTAAAATTTTTTAATTTTTTTTTATTATTAAAGGGGAAAACATCGCAGTTCGGCACAAGAGAAAATTTTCCTTGAATATATGGAGTGCCATCAGGATATGGCTAGGGGGTTTGTGAAGGGAGATCGGGCTGTTGTGGAGAGTCATTGGGAAGACCTGACAGGAAAATTAAATTCTTTTGGCCCACCATCTAAAGATTTTTCAACGGAATGTTGGTTTCGTTCCTCTATTACTGCAGCAATTACTGCAAAAATGCCCGGCATATTTTTATATTTTTTATTTATTTATTTTATTTATTTAACACAATCTTAAAATTTCGCTTTATATTCTTTTTCTTTCCAACAATCAGCTGTGTATTTTTCGTTACGTTGCCATATTTAATACACAAAAATATCTTTTTAATTTTTTTTCGATTTAATGAAAGCGACAAATTTCTGAAGAAGCTAAAACGAAACCGATCGATTTGGCAATACGGAATCAAATCGATTTCCATTTTGTTCTGTGACATGCCTGTATATTTCAAACATAAACAATTTTTTTCCAATGGTGCGTGGTAAAGAAGAAGAAGAAAGCATATATATCAAAAATTAATAACTACACTGTTTGTGGCATTTCAGCCTTCATCAGCGATTTATTGAACATTGTGATAATTGTTATGTTATAATTGAATAGATTGTTTCTATATGAAATTTTTCTACTTAGGGCGGCCGTGAGGTTTGAACCATGAACTTCTCTTTTTGGTCAGCGCTTTTACACACTCACCTAAAGTCAGGCCTACGAGCAGTGTGGTTAGAATCAGTTTCCGTACCATACAGCTTTTACTTGTTACGAAGCACTAGTACGGTTGGACACCACTTATGTTGCGATTACACATACCACCGGGCGTCACCTTGTTACAAACCGTTCGCACTGATGAGGATTCCGACTAGCTCGTATATATTCTCAGGAAGGTCCCAACCCTCTCACCAGGCGCGTGAACGTACACAAAATTAAAAAAAAAGACAATATTAAACTGAAACCAAACTAAACACTCATTAACAACAAACCACACCATACCACAAGACAATACGGAGACAGATGTTATGCTCCTCGATTTGCCCACCCAACCTTGATCGAAATAACTCCACAAACATATTCAGTTTCGACCTTGACCTTCCCTCCTTTAACTTACCATTATTACCTTTAACCCTTTGAACAATTAAGCCAACATTATTTAATATTCAACTTTCATTTAATTAACATTATTATTTTTTTTCCAATATAAACTTAAACCTAACAATATTATTTCTTAACCTCTATTCACATACATAATCCTAAAAGAAAAATTGCAGAACAAATTTTTATTAAATATAATACACCCTTAACTTACGCTTCCTTTAAATACACTCTCTCTTCGATATAGAAATGTTCATGAAACTTTCATACTTAAATAATTATTAATACACTTTCATATTTATATACATACATATATTACCATACAAAACTTATTTAATCTTTCCTTTTTTTTTCTTATATTTACCCTAGTTTCCTATCGACTAGCAAAAATCTGATCATTAATATATGACCATTAATATCTCTTTTTACTTCACTTTTACTTTTAACTTTAAAATGTTTCAATACTCTTCACTCCCTAGGTCTCAAATCTCCTATAACTGCCAAATATGGACCGCACAAACTACCTAAATATCTATCTGAAGGAGCTCCCTAAGATGATAAATTACTTCTGGCACTACCCAGATATTTATTTTACAACGAACCGCGTTGATGTGAACCCTAACTTCTGGTGTTCAAGTAAGTATAAAATTTTGATTTTTTTTTTCAATTTAACAGAATTTCAATTAAAGATTTGTTATTTTTTTCAGATTTTTGCCGTTAACATGGGAATACACATGACTCACTACCTCACTTGTTTTTTTTTTTTTTTTTTTTTTGTTTTATATAATTTTAACCTTACTTAAACTTTCTATATATTTATTCTTAGTCTATATATATATATATGTGTATTTTTTTTTTTACTTTATTTTAACATTTTTTTACCATTAAAAGATTTTACTTGTAAACTTCACCTTCAGCTCTTTTATATTCTTTTCACAGATTTGTTTTCATATGTTTGCAATTTCAATCCAGAACTTTTAAAAATTATTCAAACTTAATTTCGTTTTCACATATTTTACATAGTTCTTTTGATACACTACTATGGTCTAGCTTGGTTTTACACACTGATAGCAGTGTTGTTGCTCTATGTGACTTTTTTGGTCTTTTTGGTTGTTCGACTATAAACGTAACAAAAATTACAATACAATAGCAGAGTACCTGACTATCCACGGGATTACCACACTTCTCTGGAGGATTCGGGAACACCGGAACACTCAGCACCTACTCCACTCGCTGTCGTTCTTATTTTTCTCCGTTGCCCTCTTTCGAATAATATTTTGGGTATAACCTCCACTACACTTACTTTTAAATTTTTTTTTCACTGTTTATTTTCACTCTTGATTATTTAAATCTCACACTAGACTATACACAAGTAATAAACTTCGCCTTACAAATTTGACTATGCACAATATACGTTTGACTTCTTCAGTCAACATATAACTTCTGACTCTTATTAATTTATCCCTGCATCGACTTCGCTTGTTCTAAGATGCTGTTTTTTCCATTATTCCAGATACTATATACTTCAACGTTACTTTTTTTATACATTATATATTCTTACTTTAGCGCCACAATCTCCATCTTTTATTTTCTATATCATCCTATCTTTTGTTAACATCCCCGCCAAAACTCCATCTTTTATTTTGTAAATAAATTTGGCTCCATATAACTTACATTTCTTCGTCTTTTGAATCTTTCTTTCCTTGACACTATATTTTCTGCATGTTATCTAGAACCTTCCTTTTTAATAACCAAAGAAAATAAATATCTTTCTTTTCACTTCATCCCACATGTTCAAATCCTCCCTTTTCCACACCAAACTATCCTGTACAATACCAGGCGAGCATAAAAACTTGTAGGTTCATTCACTTTACATTATTTTAATATTTTTCAAATTATCCGCTACGATTTTACTACTAACTTTGTATACCTTTTTTTTTTTGTTTTACTACAATACCCTATGGTCTTACACATTTTCCTCACGTTGCCAATTATAATATCAGTTCGCCGTGCTATTCAATACACACTGGCAACTACCTTTTTCTGTCATTGATAAAACCACGCCACATACATATGTAAGTATAAATTTTTCATTTGTATTTACATTCTCTTTTTTCCTTTTCAGGTTTTCTGATGTACTTCTTTGGACTTTGGACAGGATGACTACCTTCCGGGTAAGTATTTTATATCGGATACAACAAAGGTTGTAGCCTCTTTTATTTTACTAATGTTCTGTCTCTTCTATTTTTAGCTCCCACATATTATCACCTACATATGTATGTGTAAATCAACGTATTAATGCATTTCATTTTTTCTCTATTTCCTTGCAGATTTACCTTTATTCTGGGCCAAATCATTGGATCAACGTTTCAGGTAAGTATTTAACACAAGGCAACGTATCGTCCCAAATTTTTTTGTGCACTTTTTCACAAATTTTCCTTCTCTCTATTTTCAGGTTTAAACCCAAAAATGAGCATGATAGGGTAAACTGCGGTGTCGCTCTGCCGCATAATCCAGGTTTACCCACCAAAAATTAAATTTATGAGAACCAGGACATGGGGTAGGAGTAGGTTCGCTCCAAGCAAGTTAGGAACCCCCTCCTTGAAAAGTTAGGGACATCAGAAAAATAAAAATAAAATAACCAAAAACTAACAAAAAAAAAAAAACACAATACAAAAAAAAATACTAACAACAAAAAAATAGCTAAAACGTGTTTGGGACTGGAGGTTTCGCCCGATCCTTGGGTGGAACATCCACTCCCTCATCATTGACATGGGGACTGGTTTTTTCGCCAGATCCATGGGTGGACAAAGCACTCCCGGAAACCCTTCGCGGCTCTTCCTTAAGACTCCGTCACGCAAAATTTTTCTGTCAATGCCTATCCCACCGCACCAAAACTCCGGTTTAATTGGGTTCCACTCGAATGGAACGGTGTGCGGGTTACTTTAGCTGCTATGACCAGCCGCTCAACGTGGGGAACTCTCACACCCCGAGACTACGAGCTTCGCGTTCTACCTGAGTTAGCCGGGCAGAAACTTAGCACCAGATAAGTTACAGTTCTAAAACGTGGGGAACTCCCACACCCTGACACAGAGTCTCATCCATATTTTCTCTTTTCAGCTACCTCATCCTTATCAGAACCATCAATGAACAGCAACCGACTTTTGCATTTTTCCCAGGTAAGAAAAAGCATAGTGGCACCCCATAGCTAATCCAATATTTATTCTAACTATTTGTTTTTCTTGTAATTGGTTCCTGACCAATTAGGCACTGAAATGTGCTGATTAAACGAACGCCTACAAAAAGCTTTTGGGGCCTAACCACTTTTCTCTTCACATTAATTCTTACATTCTAAATCTCAAAATAATTTCAGCTCTTCTGCTAATTCGGGTAACGCCTCTACACTCCTACTGGATCATCTTCGCCGTTCATTATCCGATGGACTAATCTCTACAATACTTTTATTTATAAAAGATTTAGAGATCCCATACAGATCCTTACGATGTTAGCTCTCTATACATCCGTTTTACGGGAAGTAATCTACACTTTACTGTAACCTAAAAAAAATTTTTACTTTGTGTCGCCTTTATTTCTTTCCCAGGTTTTCCGGACCATATTTTTCTAAAAAAAAACTGGACAACACAGGTCAAGAATCTTATCCTATTATTGCACTAAACCTCAACCAAAAAAAAACTGGACATCACAATTACAAGTAAAAATTTCACATCACTAATTTGGTCATTTTCTTCCTAAAACTAATTGCACGAGAGATGGTTTATGGATACTGTTATCATAAGGTAAGTATAATTGGTGGTATAATTATGTATTATTAGGTCTTTATGTCAGGTCGCATATTTTTATCACAGATTTTTAAATTTAAATTGCACTATAAGATTGCTTTATTACATATTAGGACATACACGAAAAAGTATAATTACATTCTAGATTGTAAAAATCTCCAAAATAATTAAAAGTTTCTTATATCCTAATATTGCACATATTCATTAAGTAAACTTAACTTTCTAAATATCGTAATCTTCATAGCCAATTTAAACTTTTATATCTTTGACGTGATAAATGCATATTGTTTTTCCCTGTAGCGTTTCTAACTCATACATGTTGTTACCTACAGGTCGGACCACTCTACATTTCAAAAACTTACTCGATATCGTGTTTCTGCGGTAAACTTCTTGGCCTGGGGTAAATGTAACAACCCTTGCTCGCTTGTTGTATCTTGCGGCACCCTTTTCGTAAGCTTTTGTCATATTTTCTTTAATCTTTTTTCGTATCATCTCTAATTTATCCTGTGGCTTTAAATTTAATACTTCGTGATCCGTTAACGACTGTAATTTTCTACCCAATTTATAATCCGCACCGCTGGTATACATGTGAAAACCAAAAAGTGCAAAAAATGGTGTAACCCCAGTCGCGGTGTGTACAGAATTTCTAAGCGCACATTCAATTTCTGATAAGTACAAGTCCCAATCTCTATGGTCTTGGTCCAGATATGCTCTAATCGCTGCTAACACCGACTGATTCACGCGTTCAGACGCATTTGATTGAGGCGAATACACTGCCGTTTTTAAATGTTGGATTTTATAAGTTTTTAATAGATTCTCAAAACTTTTTGCAACAAACTGTGAACCATTGTCGCTGTGTATTATTTCAGGGACTGCGAATTTATGAAAAATTTCTCGAACCGAAAATTCACTTACATTGTGAGTAGTTGCCTCTTTCATCGCTTTTAAAAAGGTAAATTTTGAAAAATGATCGACCACAATAAAGATGTAACAGTTTCCATGTTTTGATCGTGGATATTTTCCCAAAAAATCTATGTATAGTTTTTGGAATGGTCGATCAGTGATAACTTGATTGCCTATCTCCGGTCTTAGGTTTTGATTGCATGATTTAGTCTCCTTCCATGTTTGACAATTGTCTATGAACATTTTCACCTGGGCCGTCATATTAGGCCAGTAGAAGAACCGTCTTAATTTTTCTAGGGTTTTTGCCACCCCACCGTGGGCTGCTATTAAAGTTGAGTGAGCTTTCTCTATCACTGGTTGTGTAATATTAGGTGGTATCCAAAGTTTCCATGGGCATTCATCTGCGTTGTCCCTATCGAAAGACATCTTATAAACTAATTCGTTTTCTAGTTTAATATCCGGTAACAGGTGTTGGTTTTCTTTAATGTTGTTTTTAAGGGCGCAATATTCTTCACTTTCAAATTCAGTGGTTTCGAAATCAAACAAATCTTCCATGTTGATTTCTTCAGCGTTGACTTCTCCGGGTAACCTTGACAACATATCTGCAACTATATTATCTGATCCTTTCCTGTGTTGTATTTCAAAGTCAAATGCCTGTAACTGCAGCGACCACCGTGCTAGTCTACCACTCAAATCTTTTAAAGACATAAGCCATTTAAGACTTGCGTGGTCTGTCACTATGGTGAATGGCATCATCTCCACGTAAGGACGAAATTTTTTCACTGCCATAACTGCTGCCAAGCACTCTTTCTCGGTCACGCTGTAATTTTTCTGGCACGCATTGAGTTTTTGTGAATAGAAGGCGATCGGTTGTTCATCATTATCGTCGTTGATTTGATACAACACGGCACCAATACCATAATTACACGCATCGCATTGTATCCAGAACCGTCTTGAAAAATCAGCATGACGCAAAACGGGTGCTGATGTAAGTGCGATTTTTAAATTCTCGAATGCTGAAATTGCCTCAGGGGTCATCGTAATTTTTTTTTGTCTTTTTAAGCGTATCCGTGAGTGGAGCTGAGATTGTCGCGAAGTCCTTAATAAACCGACGATACCAGCCGGCTGTACCCAAAAAACTCCGGACATCACGTGGTGTCTTCGGTATTTTAATAGCTCGTATCGCTTGAATTTTTTCGGGATCGGTTTTAAGCATCCCACCGCCAACAATAAAACCAAGATATTTTAATTGTTTGAAACAAAATTGTGATTTTTCTAAACCAATTGTTAAATTGGCTTTCTTTAGGCATTGAGCTACTTCTTTTAAGAGTTGTAAATGTTTTTCAAACGTTTCTGATATAATCAACAGGTCGTCAAGGTAAACGAAAACATTGCCCTTCAGTTTTTGTGGAACTACTTTGTCCATCAATCTACAAAGTCTTTGGGCAGCGTTGCATAACCCGAAAGGCATGACGCGAAATTGGTAGAGTGGCCGACCTGCTACTGTAAATGCGGTGTACGGTTTGCTCTCCTCATCCAGCTCTATCTGCCAAAAAGCAAATTTTAAATCAACGCTACTTATGTAATATGTTTCGTCGATTCTACTTATAATGCCATCGATATTTTGTAAGGGATATGCATCTTTGACGGTCACCTTATTCAATTTTCTAGCATCGAGACAAAACCTGTTTTTGTTGGGTTTACGCACCACTGTAGTTTTACTACTCCATGGACTTTCACTCTCTTCAATTACTTCCAAATCTAGCATCCTATCTATTTCTTTATACACTATTTCCTGTACTGCAGGTGAAATTGGATAATACCTATCCTTTACCGGTTCGGCACCTTCTATCAATTTGATACTATGTTTTTCTAAAGACGTGCATCCTAGACCTACTTTTTCAAACGCTGGAAATATACTTACAATTGAATCTAATTGTTGTTGTTGTTCTCGTGTAAAAATGTGCGGATGTGATTTATGATCTTCGACCTTATAATTTTCCTGCAATTTTTCCATATCTAATTCAACTGCACCGATAATATCGGGGGCTAATTCGAAAATCCTCCAAAAGTCTATGCCTAAGTATGCTTCCTGTTCTAGTTCGGGACAAATACAACTCCATGACATTTATCTTATTCTCGAACATAACTTCTATCAGAACTTTTCCTAATAACCTATGTTTTTGTCCTGCTGCTGTTGTTACCACCGAAAATATTGGCACAATTTCACTTCCTATACTTTCTATGAGCTCTCTACAAGCTTTACCTAGAAGACTAACAGATGCACCTGTATCGAGAAGACCTTTAATGGGTACATCTCCGATAAAAATTTTTGCATACGCTCGAGGATCTGCCTTGCTTTTATTCACTGACTTGATCGTCTCAATAACCAGTCTTCTAGTATGCCTTCTAGCAGCAAATTTGGCTCTCAACTTTTTGATCCTGTGGATATTGGCCTTCTGATGGTGACAGCTTCATAAAAAATTACGTTTCGAACTTTTTCATAATTGGATATTCTTTCTTCTAGCGAATAAGTATGTTTTAATTTTGGATTAAATTTATTAAATGATTTTGTAATTTTTACTAAATTGGTATAATTTTTATTTTGTTCTAGCGGTGATTTGTGTGCGGGTTCACATTGGCACGATGGTTCCTCGCGGCTACCTCGCTCCTCTGAAAATTTCGAGCTTTACAATTGGCGCAATTCGGAGCTATAACGTCTGGTTTCCCACAACGATAGCAAAATAAAGCTCGATCGTCTGCGGGATACTCCATGAAACCATCACCTTCTTGTCGGCAGTTCCAGCATACCAGTGGATTACGTCTCGGTCGCATCTCATTATTATCGACCCGAATCGCCGCCAATTCATCGTAATTCTCTTCCGTATACTCGGGTGACTCTTCTGGTTTCTCGATGAGTTCATTCACCTGTTTAGTGGTCCCGCTATTCACCATCTGCGAAAACGGACAGATATCCTTTCGTAGAAATGTTTTTTCTGCTTCAATACACTCGATTCTAAGCTGCTCTACGGACGAAATCGACATTGGGTAAACTAATTTCCCTATACTCTCCCTCAAATTTCTTTTAACCATTTTTATCATCTCGTATTCAGGCATGGGCATACCGAGTCGTGATCTCAAAGTATTCATGGTATGGAAAAACGCGTCGATGGATTCGCCGGGCAACTGCTTCCTTTCGACCATATCCCTCATCAGCTCGAAACTGGATCTTGTCGATTGATACTGCTGCATCAACGCCATTTTTAACGTGGGCCATTTAGCCGCAGATGTGACATCATTAGCTTGGGCCAGAAGCCAGTACCATTTTTTGGCCTCCCCAACTACTAGTAAATGAGAATCTCGCAATACTTCAATCCATGGGATCCCATATTGTCTTTGGAGCGTTTCCAGTCGAAAAATGAAATCTTCGATCGCAAGATGACTGGTATTCCCATTGAATTGCAACCCCCATTTATCGACACGAATTTTTATTTGTTCTGAATTTACAATGATATCCCCGCAAACTGATGAACTTCTGGATGACTGATCGGATGGCAGGTTTACCCCGGATATATCCATGGGTGCTGTTCTTTGGCACGATGGCCTTTAACCGCTCGGTAAGTCGCTATTTGCTAATCTTATATTCTCTTGTTGGGTGTGCTGTACTACCAAACTTAGGCGGCTAACCGTCTCGGTTATTTTGGCCATTGCCCTCCTTATATCCGGCAATAGAGGACCTACTCCCTGCTCTATCATCCTCATGACCGCAATCTGCCTTGTACCTATATCGTCGGTGACTACCCTCTGTTGTCCACTATGCGAGCTACTCTGAGCTGACCTATCACTTGGCAACGTTCCCTGCGGATTATGGTGGTTACCACTCATTATCGTCGCCGACCTATCTTCTATTTGGGGTTCTATGTTATCTTCACGGGACATTTCTATATGTCTATGTCTATTTGGTAATGGGAGTTTTGGCGTATTTGGTTTCTGAACCTTTTCAGCTACTTGGGGTGTTGATCGGTTCAAATCAAATTTTACCTGACGGTTTCGTTTCCTCGATCTAGTCTCGTGAGGATTATCATTCATCCCACTACATAAAAAAAGGTTATCGACCTTTTTAACCTACCCAAACCACGCAATTCACTATAAATAAAAAAAAAAATTACTTATAGATTAAAAAAAACAAAACTCTACAATTATTTCCTAAACTTTTTCACTCTCAGTATTAGAATATGTAATAATTCACTAATCCTTACACCCTAGATGCACTAAAAGCTAATTATAATCACTTAAGATTTACTACCTTAGATTTTATAACTCACACAAAAAAAAAAAAAAAGATCGACGATCCTATTACTATTTTCAAACGACTTATTTAAAAAAAAGGAAACTAAATAATATAATAGATTTCTGTACTAAATGATTCGACAATCACTTTATAACCTAACCCTAATAATGACGAACAACGACTCTACAAAATTTAAAATTTTATAATAATTTGAAATTTCAAGAAAATGTTTAGCACCTTCTATAAAATAAAAATGTCGCGATATAGCTATTTTCTTTCTTGAGTCGCAAAAAAATTTTTTTCTTAAATTCTGTTTTTGTTTTACGCCTCCTTCACAATACTAAAATACTTAACCCTGATTTTAATTGATTTAATCGTATAAATAAAACTATATTATTATATAGCTGCTTTATTTCGGGTTCGGTAATAATGGGGTTAAAGGAATCAAAGCGGATCAATTTTCATAACTTTTTTCACAGAAAAATGTCGTGTGGTATAGTGCTTAATCATTTATTTCTTTTACTCTACTTTTTTTTACATTGGAAACTTCACCACAGTATTACCTATCGTACTTCAACTTTTACCTTCGACTAAAGTGAGATTACGATAGGTTTTGAGTAATGTTCGACACTACTAACCTCGTGAATACCACACTCACGAGAGGCTGTTGAACATATACTTAACGTTTAATACTACATATAAACTGAATCTACTATAAAAACATACAAACAAAAAGAACAAAATCACCATACAATCAGATATTTTCCATTATGATCTGAGCTATAGTGCTTCAATTCTTTTTTAGTGCTGTTCGAACTTCTCGTTTCCTCTAATCTTCAAAATCTTGAGATTTATACATCTACTTGAAAATTAATTAACAGTGGCTATAAACATCAAAGTCTCTCTTTTTAGAAAAAAAAACGCGATTATTCGTTGGGCTATTTCTTTATAAACTATTGGGCTATTTCTTCATGTGTAGTTAATTTACATGACCTCTCCTTCATAAATTAGAAACTTTTCTGTAAAAAAAAACTAATTTACTACATTTAAAAATTTGGGCGCCATTTATGTTACGAAGCACTAGTACGGTTGGACACCACTTATGTTGCGATTACACATACCACCGGGCGTCACCTTGTTACAAACCGTTCGCACTGATGAGGATTCCGACTAGCTCGTATATATTCTCAGGAAGGTCCCAACCCTCTCACCAGGCGCGTGAACGTACACAAAATTAAAAAAAAAAGACAATATTAAACTGAAACCAAACTAAACACTCATTAACAACAAACCACACCATACCACAAGACAATACGGAGACAGATGTTATGCTCCTCGATTTGCCCACCCAACCTTGATCGAAATAACTCCACAAACATATTCAGTTTCGACCTTGACCTTCCCTCCTTTAACTTACCATTATTACCTTTAACCCTTTGAACAATTAAGCCAACATTATTTAATATTCAACTTTCATTTAATTAACATTATTATTTTTTTTCCAATATAAACTTAAACCTAACAATATTATTTCTTAACCTCTATTCACATACATAATCCTAAAAAAAAAATTGCAGAACAAATTTTTATTAAATATAATACACCCTTAACTTACGCTTCCTTTAAATACACTCTCTCTTCGATATAGAAATGTTCATGAAACTTTCATACATAAATAATTATTAATACACTTTCATATTTATATACATACATATCTTACCATACAAAACTTATTTAATCTTTCCTTTTTTTTTTCTTATACTTACCCTAGTTTCCTATCGACTAGCAAAAATCTGATCATTAATATATGATCATTAATTTCTCTTTTTACTTCACTTTTACTTTTAACTTTAAAATGTTTCAATACTCTTCACTCCCTAGGGCTCAAATCTCCTATAACTGCCAAATATGGACCGCACAAACTACCTAAATATCTATCTGAAGGAGCTCCCTAAGATGATAAATTACTTCTGGCACTACCCAGATATTTATTTTACAACCAACCGCGTTGATGTGAACCCTAACTTCTGGTGTTCAAGTAAGTATAAAATTTTGATTTTTTTTTTCAATTTAACAGAATTTCAATTAAAGATTTGTTATTTTTTTCAGATTTTTGCCGTTAACATGGGAATACACATGACTCACTACCTCACTTGTTTTTTTTTTTTTGTTTTATATAATTTTAACCTTACTTAAACTTTCTATATATTTATTCTTAATCTATATATATATATATGTGTATTTTTTTTTTACTTTATTTTAACATTTTTTTACCATTAAAAGATTTTACTTGTAAACTTTACATTCAGCTCTTTTATATTCTTTTCACAGATTTGTTTTCATATATGTGCAATTTCAATCCAGAACTTTTACAAATTATTCAAACTTAATTTCGTTTTCACATATTTTACATAGTTCTTTTGATACACTACTATGTTCTAGCTTGGTTTTACACGCTGATAGCAGTGTTGTTGCTCTATGTGACTTTTTTGGTCTTTTTGGTTGTTCGACTATAAACGTAACAAAAATTACAATACAATAGCAGAGTACCTGACTATCCACGGGATTACCACACTTCTCTGGAGGATTCGGGAACACCGGAACACTCAGCACCTACTCCACTCGCTGTCGTTCTTATTTTTCTCCGTTGCCCTCTTTCGAATAATATTTTGGGGTCATCACCAGGTCTACAACATCAAAGACATATTCTCCTATATTCACTATTTACGGTATAACCTCCACTACACTTACTTTAAAAATTTTTTTTATCACTGTTTATTTTCACTCTTGATTATTTAAATTTCAACAACCGAGCCTTCACACTAGACTATACACAAGTAATAAACTTCGCCTTACAAATTTGGCTATGCACAATATACGTTTGACTTCTTCAGTCAACATATAACTTCTGACTCTTATTAATTTATCCCTGCATCGACTTCGCTTGTTCTAAGATGCTGTTTTTTCCATTATTCCAGATACTATATACTTCAACGTTACTTTTTTTTTATACATTATATATTGTTACTTTAGCGCCACAATCTCCATCTTTTATTTTCTATATCATTCTATCTTTTGTTAACATCCCCGCCAAAACTCCATCTTTTATTTTGTAAATAAATTTGGCTCCATATAACTTACATATCTTCGTCTTTTGAATCTTTCTTTCCTTGACACTATATTTTCTGCATGTTATCTAGAACCTTCCTTTTTAATAACCAAAGAAAATAAATATCTTTCTTTTCACTTCATCCCACATGTCCAAATCCTCCCTTTTCCACACCAAACTATCCTGTACAATACCAGGCGAGCATAAAAACTTGTAGGTTCATTCACTTTACATTATTTTAATATTTTTCAAATTATCCGCTACGATTTTACTACTAACTTTGTTTACCTTTTTTCTTTTGTTTTACTACAATACCCTATGGTCTTACACATTTTCCTCGCGTTGCCAATTATAATATCAGTTCGCCGTGCTATTCAATACACACTGGCAACTACCTTTTTCTGTCATTGATAAAACACACCACATACATATGTAAGTATAAATTTTTCATTTGTATTTACATTCTCTTTTTTCCTTTTCAGGTTTTCCGATGCACTTCTTTGGACTTTGGACAAGATGACTACCTTCCGGGTAAGTATTTTATATCGGATACAACAAAGGTTGTAGCCTCTTTTATTTTACTAATGTTCTGTCTCCTCTTCTATTTTCAGCTCCCACATATTATCACCTACATATGTATGTGTAAATCAACGTATTAATGCATTTCATTTTTTCTCTATTTCCTTGCAGATTTACCTTTATTCTGGGCCAAATCATTGGATCAACGTTTCAGGTAAGTATTTAACACAAGGCAACGTATCGTCCCAAATTTTTTTGTACACTTTTTCACAAATTTTCCTTCTATTTTCAGGTTTAAACCCAAAAATGAGCATGATGGGGTAAACTGCGGTGTCGCTCTGCCGCATAATCCAGGTTTACCCACCAAAAATTAAATTTATGAGAACCAGGACATGGGGTAGGAGTAGGTTCGCTCCAAGCAAGTTAGGAACCCTCTCCTTGAAAAGTTAGGGACATCAGAAAAATAAAAATAAAATAACCAAAAACTAACAAAAAAAAAAAACAATACAAAAAAAAATACTAACAACAAAAAAATAGCTAAAACGTGTTTGGGACTGGAGGTTTCGCCCGATCCTTGGGTGGAACATCCACTCCCTCATCGTTGACATGGGGACCGGTTTTTTCGCCCGATCCATGGGTGGACAAAGCACTCTCGGAAACCCTTCGCGGCTCTTCCTTAAGGCTCCGTCACGCAAAATTTTTCTTTGTCATTGACTTGGAAAAATTTTGTGAGCCTATCCCACCGCAACATACTTCGTATTAATTTCAGAAGATACAACTCTGTCCAAACACACAATCGTTATTTTTTTGAATTTTTAATATTTTTTGCATTTATACTTCTAATTTCCACTATTCTCAGTTTCGTAAGAATTGTCATATGTGATGTACGGTTTTGTACATACTACATATGTACATTGCATATATTGAGATGACGCTTTGAAGCGAAAATTTTTTTTTGTTTGTCAGATTTATAGTCTTTTTTCAGACATATTGAAATTAATACTGTAATTAATAATGTAATTTTAATTTTGTTTCAGATTTATAGTCTTTTTTCAGACATATTGAAATTAATACTGTAATTAATAATGTAATTTTGATTTTGTTTCAATGGTGCGTGGTAAAGAAGAAGAAGAAAGCATATATTTCAAAAATTCATAACTACACTGTATTCTAAATCGGACCGGTTTCTGGCATTTCAGCCTTCATCAGCGATTTTTTGTTCAGCTTCCATGCTTATATTAAATTGTTTTAATAAGCTGAAATTTATCTAAAATTTTATTGTCAAATAATATTCAATATTTGATTAAGGTTTTTTGAAATTTTTTTTGTTAAATGAATTTTTATACAAAATAAATCAAGATGATTTGTAAGTGAATACTTTAACTCTCCTGTCTGATCTTCCCCTAAGTCTGTAGATTTGTTGGTTGAAGCTGGGATTACCAATTTTAGTCAGTTTAGGATCACATTTTAATTTGCAATCATGGTTGGATGGGAAAATATTGTACTACAACACCTCGGTAAAAGTTTTTCTGTCTCTCTTTAAGATGGGTTATTTATAGGAGCCTTTCCATTTTCTATTTTCCCAATAACTAGTGATGCACGCAATAATATAAAATTTATAAGTGGCAATATGGTATAGCTACAAGGAAGCAACAGATCCCCCTATCGGCGAGCAAAGCGACCGGGAACCCTGCGTGCAAGTTAAGGTATGTCTCACATACTGTGAAAGACATACCAACAATTAGGGTAAACAAGTCCGTCCGCGAATTAAATCGTCTAAAATGGTATCATTCATTAACCATTTACTTTTTATTTTTTTGTGTGCAAAGAAAACAAACATGTTACCACCCAGCTTGACTAATATTTTATTTCATCATTTATTTTATGAATGTTTTGCCCGCATCAAATTACTCTCAACGGGCACGAGTATTTCCCAATATCATATTGCGGTGTTTAACATATGTCATTCTAGTGCAATATCAAATTGCACCATTTACAGTTCTTTTTATTTTTTTTTTGGTTTCTTTCACAAACCCATTTGCGTCCAATCACACTTTAATTGTTTTGAGTGTCAAATTCGACATACAAACATATTGTGTAAACGCACTAACAAATCGTTTACACATTTTGTAAAACATAAACAATTCTCAGGTTGCTGCACTTGAAATTGTCTGTGGTTTCACAATCACTATTGTGAAATAAAGGCAACGCACTTGAGAACGATTTATGTCAACCATCTGTTTTGCTGATTGGCATTTCTCGATGGTTTTTGTTCTTTAGCATTTTTCGGTGGTGTCTCTCTGTTGCTGAGAAACAGAATTGCTGTTACCACAATGTAAACAGTGACGACAGTTCGAAAAATACAACACTGTATTTTTGTTTTAACAATCAAATCAGGGTTGCATTTTGTAAAGAAATCGGAAGCAACAGCTATATTAAAAAGTATATGCTATCACCTTTATACACGTTGTATACATTGTTTTTATTTATTTGTGATTATTACTGTCAAAAATTCTAATTTGGGAAGAAATTTTTTTTAAACTTTGAAAATTCCACAGCACAGTTTATCACAAATAAAATTTTTGAAATAAATATAAAAAATAAATAATAATGGCATTAAAGTAAGTAACATAATATACATTATAGTTTCAAAAGAAAATGTGTAAATACTAGTGTACAGAAAAAAGCTAAGCAACAGGTACACCAATGGTTGTTTGCCCAACAAATCTAGGTGTGACAAATGTCCATCATGAAAACTTAAGTGTTAGAGGAACCTCCTGAGGCGGACAAATAGAGGGATGTAAGGATTCTGCAGAGTTAGAACATATCAGAGGAATTACAGAAACAAAGAAGAGCGCACCAATTTTCATGGCCAATTCAAATTTCAGACAAGTTAATGCTGAATTAAAGAATGTATTGGTCGGTACGGTTGGAGAAGCTCTTTTAACAAGAGAAAATATATTAACCGAAGACAAGTTACAGTTAACACCCACTACAATTTTAATGTATTCGCTTTGTGGTTAGGGTATAATGATTTAGTGCTGATGTTTGTAACCATCTTTAATTATACCGATTGGCTCAATCACTTTGTGAGTTGATTTAGCAATGTCCGCCCGTCCGTCTCTGTGTCCATGTAAACCTTGTAATCAAACTATAGCTCGCAAATATGAATATATTTTGATGCAATCTAGTATATAAGCGTCTATCGGCCATAGGATAAACGCTATTTAAATTGGTGAAAATCTGTCCATGTTCAAATTTATGCTTATTTTCTATATCCAATTAGTTAGGTCTTAGAGATAGGGCCTGTGAACGCATGGCTTAACTATAAGCTTCTAAGTGGGTATTTATACATTTTTCTCCTAAAAATTATAATGCATATAAGTAGATACAAACTTGAATTAGTAAACAATTAAACAATGTTATTTATATATATATATATTTTTTTTAATATAGTGTATCTTTAATGGGTTGTGATCTTGGGGAGGCAAGACTCCATACGTTACCGAGGTATCCGAACCGGTATGTCTATATTTATATATTTTTTGTATATTCTAAATTTGTTATTTTTTCTATATTAAATTGATATTCAGATCTTGTTCTTACATATTTATAACAAATAATAAACATCTTTTACAAAAGTCAATATAGTGTTTTTTATTAAAATCCAATGGTTTTTTTTAATAACTTTTACAATTAGGTGGTCGATTTACAACAAAGTTGCTAGCTTTACAAAGTTACACAACAAATTTACCTTTATATATCCAAAACAAACTTTGTACATCAAATGCTGCAAACTATAATCTGGCTGTAAACTATATCCAGCAAAATACATTCAGATTTAAAACCAGATAGTTTTCTTATGGTTAACGGCCGTCTTAAAATAATATATTTTGGTATTGCGAGTAATATAGCCACTGATTCAACGAGTATACACTCGCAGAAATGTCTCCTCAAGCGCCGATGCTACTGCTGGAACTGCTCCGAGTGCCATTGGCGTTGTTGTGTGGTGTGTTGTGGGTCGGAAGGGCTATATGCGCTGTTAGATTGTCCAGATTTGTGACTACTACAAATTTGCGGTTGCTGTCTAATCTGGGTTGTGAAGACCGGTTCTACCCACTGATTTAAAGGTACTGATAGGGCTGTGCCAGCACAAGCTTTTACTGCCTCTGGACACAAACGTTTAGGCACATCCCGCAAGTCTTTTTGATCTATTACTTTATCCGAAAAACTGCCTCCAACAGCAGCTTTGCTTATTGTACTCAACAATTTTTCCTGTTGCTATAAGTACACAAATTTAAAAAATAAATAATCAATACTAAATATCTTAATAAACAATGATTATCATATCATGCACAGAAGAGGCAGAAAAATATTTTGTAGCAAAGAAAACTGGAAGAGTTTGGCTTAAAGCTTTAATTATATAATCGTCACTGTAAGGTTTAAAAACAAATGCAGTGCATCTACGAATATCAGTGATTTCAAAATGTTTATATATATTATTAACTTACATTGTTTTTCTGCTTTTGGTTCTTGCAATTGTTACAACAAATCCTTTTCTATGCCACTGAAATTTTCTGCTACCTTTTCAACTTTAAGTTGGGCTTTCTTAGCTACTTCTGCTTGTAGTTCATCTACTAATTTTTGTAAGTCATTTGTTGTTTTGTCTGTTTTACATTTTACTGAAGTTGTTTTTCTTTATACTTCAATCCCATTTCCAAATACTCAATCAATTTTTGTAGTTCTTGGTGGTTTTGTGTTTGTTGTTCGTAATTGTTAATTTTTGGAACTCACATTTTTAAGGGTTTACTAGCCTTTATAAAATTAAATCTGTTCAACAGCCTGTTGTTTAGAAGCGTCTCAATTGTAGATATATGTTATATTTGAAATTTTGTCTTCAGTTGCGGCTAATTTTTATTCCTTTTCAGCTGGATGTCTACTTATAGGAGTAAAAAAAGTGTCAATTAATGTTTTATTTATAAAGCCAATGGTATAGTGCCCAAAGCATTGAATAGTACCGGACAAATTTCGATTTAGGACCACTCACGCGCAAGTCATAATCCAAAGCATTAATACCACAATTCAACTTGCGAAAAGTTTCGTGACTCGCCACCAGCAACTGGACCAATAGTTAGCTCAACTATAGTAATTTTTGATTCCTTCCTTTCGGCCCTGGGTTGAATGTAACTGGCAAATTTACCAGCATTTATACCAACATTACTGGTATTATAACATTCACAAGCTTTGGGTTTTAATATGCATCTTTTATAATTTTTATTTCTGAAAAGGAAGTACCACAGATTACTAAATTAAATGTTAATTTGTCAAAAATACAATTTTATGAATTTTTTTCAATGTTTATACTCACTAAATTTCCATTGTTTTTATTTTTTATGCTGTCAGTGGTTGAAAACATGTTCTATAGCTGTTCACTTGCACACATTATATTTTGTATATTCTATTTTTTTAATCTCTTTCGCACTTCTTTACCAAAACAAAATGGAGAAAAAGGTAAACAAAGCCATACGGTTCGAGATTGCTTTTTTGACAGCTGTCAAGCTGTCACAACTGGTATAAACTGTGGCTGTTACTATATTAAGTTAGTGTTAAGATTTTTGTAAGTTAGTAGATCGCGGTGAATCGCATAACTCAGGCCTACATAGTAGGATAACAAAAGAATTATATAAAAATAAATTAACTTAATAAAATAAAACTCATTGAATATTATAAATTGAAAACAAAAATAATTAGGATAACAAAAGAATTATATTAAAATAAATTAACTTAATAAAATAAAACTCATTGAATATTATAAATTGAAAATGAAAAATAATTTGCATACTCTTCCAAGTAGTAAGTTTCCATCCACCATTAATCCTTAAACGTTATATGCTACAATATAAATTTTTGGCGCCCAACGTGGGGCCACATAACCAATATATTTTTGTCATCTTTTCCCATTCATATGTTATGAGTGAGTTGAAAGTTTCTTGTGTGGCTCCTAAAACTATTGTCTATAAGTTTACCTTCTGGTTTCATGTGTGTGGATATGGAATTTATTTTTGATCAAAAGCTATTACAGCCTTCAAATTCAACCTATTAACAATTCATGAAATTATACTGTCCTATAGTATGTTTATGAAACCTGTTTCGTACTCGCTGGAATTCAGTTTTTGGATAGAATAAGCTAAATCTGACCGCTGTCTGAAGCATACTAATAAATTTTACCCTCCAATACTAAAAGCGGATTTTTAGAATCCAAGATGTTTATCTTCTTACCCTAATAGTATATTTAATTTCTTCCCTTTTCTTCAGCCTGTGACGAAGGCTGGAAATCAAACATAGTTTTAATTAAGTTCTTTTTTTTCAATTCTTGTTTTAAAGCTATCGTGGAGTCAAAGTTTTAAACTTCATAAGATAATCTACGCATATTTTCTTTTATTATTTTTCTGCGGTACAGTTTAAGTTTTTTTTTTTATCAAAATTTCCATACAAATTTATTTAAACTTTTTTTCTTGTTAATTTTAAATCGTTACTGTGGGTTAACTCTTTTAATCGCTTGGTGTGCCTCGATCAAATTATCGACACAATGTTCATTGTGGCGCAAATACGTATATAGATAAAAACATTTTTAAATACTTGTTTAATATTGTTTCTGTTTGCCAGTTACAAATTTGATAATTCTTAATAAATTTCATTGTTGAGGTATTTATCTTGATTAGAAATTTTCACTTAGGAAATTTTATTTTTGATTTTGTTCGATTTTTTCTCCCTTTCCCCTATATTTTTTTTTATTTTAATTATGTCCGAAGAACAGGGTAATGGTTCAGCAGGTATCCCTAACGATCGTTCCGTTACGTGCAATGCATGTGAGAATGTTATTACCTCAAAGCATTGATATCATAGGACTATTTGTGGTCACACATTTCATAGATCGTGTATTCACACGTTCACGAAGACTAGACCTTTTTTCCCAGTTTGTAATACTCGTTTGTTAGCTGAACCGACAGCAGCTACTATGCCTATGGATACGGTTTCTCCATCAAAGACATCTGTGCAATCCGGCGAAGCAGGTAATACTTCAAAGGGATTGGTGGCCAATAATAGTACCGAACCTTTACCTACAGATGTTCCTGGTGTTCAACTCGAGTGTCTTAGAGATATGATTGCCTCCATAGTTTCTGCCCAACAAACCCAATTAATGTCTACACTTTGTAGTCGGATATCAAGGATGATTGAGACTAATATTGAAGAAAGTTTTTCTCGATTAAACTTGAATATTCCCCCAACCTCTCTTTCTAATGCTACAACTAATTAAACGCAATTACTCCGGAGGATTCCTTTGCAGAAACAAACTCTCCCGGCAGTGGAACAGCGTACTCTTCATGAATTATTAGGTCTTCCACCTGCAAATGAAAATCATAGTTTTACCGCCCAAGATTGGTCTGTTTTAAATTCCTCAGGTGTAGCAGCCACCACGTCGTCGGGTTTGTCTGTTGTGCTTCAAATTGTCTCTAATTGGAGAATTAAGTTCAGTGGCAGTCCTAATAGTCTGTCAGTGGAAAATTTCATTTATCTGGTAGAAGCTCTGGTGGCTCAAACTTTATATAACGACTTCAATTTGCTGTGTGGAAATGCTAGCTCACTGTTTGAGGGAAAGCGAATGATTTTTTGGCGGTTTCACCGATTGGTTTCTAGAATTACTTGGTCAGGTTTGTGCACTGCTTTGAGGGATCAATATAGAGATTCGCATACTGACGTGGACATTCGCGAACTGATAAGAGATCGTAAGCAGAAAGTGAACGAAACGTTCGACAGTTTCTATGAGGCAATTGTTGAGTTGACTGATAGACTTAATGTACCTTTGGGTGATACTATTTTAGTTGAAATATTAAGGCGGAACTTATTGCCCGATATACAGCATGGAAATAAAAACGGTCCAACGGTTACGTGAAGTGTGTAGGAGACGTGAATTTTTCATGCAGGATATTCGTAGAAAGCACGGCGTGATAAACTCTAAACCTTTCTCATCTACTAAACGAGTTAACGGAATTGAACGAGATTGTGAGGCAGATGATGTGCTCTTACAACATGCTTGTGAAAACGAAGTGTCCGAACTAAATCTTGTGTGTTGGAATTGTCAGAAACCCGTGCATCGATACCAAGATTGTCTCTCAGAGCGTACTGTCTTTTGTTATGGATGTGGTTTACCAGACATTAATAAGCCTAATTGCAAATCGGGTTTATCAAAAAATGGGTGGATGTGTGCACCAAAGAGTGCACACCGGAATGTGAGGCCAAGCCGATTGGAAACTGAATAATTGTCCTTAAAAAGCAAAATGAAAATGACTATAAAATTACTGGGGATACTAAAAATGAAACTGACAACAACATTTTTGAACCCCTGGACGTGTGAATTTTACCCCTGATAGTGACCTAACTACTTTGTCTGTATAATGAGGTGCGGGCTAGGAATTTTGGTGAAGATGCTAAAACGTCGCGTTCTTCGTTGCGTATGCGTGACTTCTGGAAAATAGTTAAGAGTTTTAGGAAAAAGTTCGCTAGGAATTTGCATCTTTATAATCCCCAGTTTGGAACAAGATCTGATCTTAGGAGTAGATTTTTAGCAACTTTTCGATATACTACCACCTGCTTTGCAACCGTTAGGTTCTAATTTTGATCTCCCTTCCTCAGTTTGTGAGTTTTCTGCACAGATTCCTTTAACTTCTTCTCAAAAACATCAATTAAAATATGTTGTCGATACTTTCCCTTCGTTTGCTAAAGAGGGTCTGGGTAAAACAAGCGTTTTATCCCATGTCATTAGGTGTCATTGAGGAATCCAATAGCTCTTGGTCATCGCCAGTGGTGCTTCATCGTTAACCCGGTAAAAATAGATTACGCTTGGATAGCAGGAAGTTAAAGGCAGTTACTGTAGGTGATGCATATCCCTTTCCACAAATTGATGGAATATTGAGCAGGCTTCCTAAGGCTGAATATATCACTAGTTTGGACCTTAAAGACGCTTTTTGGTAGATACCTTTGGATGTCCGATCAAGAGAGAAAACTGCTTTTGCGGTCCCTAGTAGACCGTTATACTACTACACAGTAATGCCATTCGGTATGTAGTGCCCCTCAAACGATGTCCCGGTTAATGGACAGGGTCATCCCTCCGGCTTTCAGAACTGAGGTATTCGTGTACCTCGATGACCTTTTGGTAATTTCGGATACTTTTGAACGACATCTAACGGTTCCCAGAGAAGTTTCTCGTAGAATTCGTGACTCAGGGTTGACCATAAATGTAGAAAAGGGTAGGTTTTGTGTCCCTGAAGTAAAGTCATTTGGTAGGTAAAGGGGTAATTCGTACAGATCCCGAAAAAGTGTCTGCTATAACCGACTTCCCAGCTCCGAGATCTGTTAAACAAATGCGAAGGTTTCTGGGAATGACAGGTTGGTACCGGAAGTTTTTACGGAACTATGCTTCAATTACCACACCTTTAACTGAGTTGTTAAAAGCAAAAAGAAAATTTACATGGAGCAATGAAGCTCAAGAATCATTTGAAATTCTGAAGTCCCATTTAAGTACAGCGCCAGTTTTGCATAGCCCAAACTTCTCGCAGCCATTTTTCATTCACTGCGACGCTAGTAAAACTGGTATAGGAAACGTTTTGGTTCAAAAGAATGCGGAGGGCGAATAAGTTCATGTGGCATTTATGTCAAAGAAGCTCAATCAAGCCCAACGTAACTATTCAGTAACCGAACAAGAATGCTTAGCAGCTTTGCTGAGCATAAAGAAATTCAGAGCTTATGTCGAGGGACATGAGTTCACGGTTATCACTGACCATGCGTCTTTGAAGTGGCTTATGTCCCAGACAGACTTGAGCTCTAGGCTGCCTAGGTGGGCTTTGAAACTTCAAGGTTACAAGTTTAACATTCAGCATAGGCGTGGAAGTCTTAATATAGTTCCTGATACTCTCCCACGGGCTAACACCGAGGATTTGTCCAGGTTTGGTTGAGATTGTTTGTCCGATGCTAGTGACAGTGGGGTCTTCGTAGATTTAAAATCTGCTCATTTTCAATCGGACTGTTACAAACAACTACTGGTTAAACTCGGGGAAAATATTGATAAAATGCCGGACTTGAAGATAGTAGATGGTTACCTTTACAGACGGACGGAGCATGCGACAGGAGAAAAACTGCATGATGATTTAGCCTGGAAGCTGTGGATACCAACGGATATGATACAAGAGATTCTATAAAAGGCTCATAACAGTTCTCTTACTGCTCACGGTGGCATAAATTAAACTTTGGAACGAATTAGGAGATATTATTTCTGGTACTCAACGATTTTTTCAAAAGTTATACGTTGACTTTTAGGACCATTTCCGAAATCTGGAAACACCGGTATATTTATAGAGCTGGACCACTTTTCGAAGTTTCCTTTTTTGAAACCCGTGAAGAAATTTACAGCTGATGTGGTAGTCAAGTATATGGAAGACAATTTGTTCGACACTTTTGGGGTGGCTGAAATTGTGGTGTCAGATAATGGGTCACAATTTAGGTCTAAATTGTTTAATCACTTGTTGAAACGATATGATGTCAAACATGTACCTATATATACAGTAGGCCGGGTCGATTTGTGGAGAGGCAAAAATCGCCCATTGCTCAGTGAAAATCGTATTCTAGGGATCAAAATAAGAAACTTTGCCGAAGGAACGAATTCTGATGTCCCAGAATTTGGGTCGAACTTTTGAGTAGGGGCAAAATTTTGAAAAATCCCACTTTGACCCATTTAGAGTGCTCCAATCGAGTCCAAATGTATGACCGACCCCCACTAACTTTGGAGGCCCGACCCACCCATGCCAGTGGTACACCCCCTGGAACTCCCCTGTGGGGTTCCCTATATAAACATTTCAAAAAATCGCCAGTTTTGGCACTTTACATGAAAAAATCAGCGAAATGCCTATGTTTTTTTCTTTTTGGAGTTTATTTTTCTCTTTAGAAATTTATTTAGTCAGAATATATGTAAATGAAAAAATGAATTTAACTTAGTAATAGAAAAGAAATTAAAAAAATTTATTAGAAATTATCGTTTTTTACAACCCTTTTAAAACCAAGGCATCACTGTGATGCATTTGTATGTCGTAAACTTAGTTGTGTGGGTTTTTATTCAACCCTCTTAAAAAATGAACGTATCACTGTGACACAATTGCAGGTCGTAAAATTGCTTGTGTGTGTTTTTTAAGCCACCACAAGACACAGCTGCATGTCGTAAACTTACTTGTGTAGTTTTTTTTATAGCACCTACTTAAGAAATGAAGGTTGTTTTTACAACCCTTTTTATGGGTTTTTATGGCACCTTCTTAAAAAATGCGCGTCTTTTGCAACCATTTTAACGATTAAGGTATCACTGTAATGCACCGCAACCCTTTTAAAAAGTGAACGTATCATTGTGACACAACTGCAGGTCGTAAAATTGATTGTGTGGGTTTTTAAGCCACCACAAGACACAGCAGGTAGAATTGAAATTACCATTTCATTCTTATTACCTCGTCTCGTAGACCATATATAAGGCAACAGTTTTTGTGAATGCATTAAGTCGTTGTGAAGAACTGAAAGTGTGAAGTGCTAATTTCAGATAAAAACATATTTAAAAAAAAAATAAGTGAAGTGACCATTCCAAATCAAAAAGTTTACAATGAATCCACCATCCTCTACACCGCAAGATGAAGCAACAACAACATGAACAACTATCGAAAACCCAGTGAGTCATATACCCAAGCATGATGTTACTGTTTTTGGTGTGTCTACTGATTTGACTGATCTTAATTTATCAACCCATCTGGATATCTTGAGATATTATTTTTACTTAAGCGAACGTGCTAAAACAGAACAAAAAAAGTTTTCGTATAAATCATTCACTATTCAAGTACAAGATAAGTTGATTGGAATTTGGGAAAAACTTGGTATGGAAATAATGCTGAAAAAAAGTGTATGTAATAAATTGAATAGATTGCTTGACAAATATCAAGACCAAATCAAGAGAAGAAACAAAACCCAACAATTTACAGAGTATGTAAAATCTCTGGAAACAATTTTTTACATTGGAACATGTAAATGCGATTTGAAGGCAGCTCCATGTGCATGCGGCTTGGTTCCCGAACGCCTCAAAGAGTTTATGCACGATCAACATAATCAGAGAAGACTAACAATGGATGCATTTGTGATGGAAATTGAAGAGCAAGGAGCAACGTGTATGTCATCAATGCCAACATACCAAGATCCCGATGATTCAACATACGCACCGCCACCGGTTCAAGAAGATATGGATAGAAACACAAGTTCACAATACACAGAGAGATACGATTGTTTTAACTTTGACTTGGTATCTGACAGATTTGGTGTGCCTGATAGAGTAGCATCAGCATTGGGAACCGCTCTTTTTCAAGATTTTAAAATTAAAGATAAGCATTGGAAACCTCTCATCATGGATAAATCGAAAGTTCGCAGAGAAAAAGAGAAATGCAGACAAGAAGTGCTTCGCAAACGGTTAGATGATACAAATTTGTTAGCGTTTTCATTCGATGGCAGAAAAGATGATACTTTAACGATAGATAAAATTGATGAGAAATATCATACTAGGATGGTAAAAGAACCTCATCTTGTTATTTTGAGAGAACCCAATTCTGAATTGATTGGTTACGTAAGACTGGTACATGAAACCGCTGAATACAAAACAACTAAATTGAATGATTTTTTCAACGATAAAAATATATCACTGGATGCATTAATTGGAATATGCACTGACGGTGAGCCAACAAACACTGGCCCACACGGAGGAATTATACGACGATTCGAATTGATGTTAAAAAGACCATTGCATTGGTTCGTTTGCCTTCTATACTTCAACGAACTTCCGTTTCGGCATTTGTTTGAAGCTTTGCATAAATCAACCAGCACTGGACCGAGATCGGCAATCGAAACTTGTGAAACTCTTCTGGTAAGTTATTGCTATCACTCATTTATTATAATTGTCAACCATTATTAATTATTTTATTATATATTTTCAGGTAGAAAAAAACATAGGCATTTCGCTGATTTTTATTTATTTATTTATAATAATATTTATTATTTATTTATAATAATATCTATTTTTTCTCTTAAGAAATTTATTTAGTCAGAACATATGTAAATGAAAAAATTAATTAAAGATAGTTATAGAAAAGAAACTAAAAAAAATTATTGTTTGAAGTCTTTTTTACTTTCAAGTCTGGGCAATTTCGCACGGCTTTTTAATGTCGTCGCCATAACAGCCTCTACATTTTCCGGTATAACCCGTTTGGAAATGCTAGCCAGCAACTGAACATGTCGTTCCGTTCCTTGTATGTGGAACGGAACGACATGGAATGGATGGAATTTTTGGATCATTAAACGGTGGATCATCTTGATTTAAATATTCTTTCAATGTATCGTACGGAACGCTTCGCGTGAATGGTGGTTCAAATACGTTATTTATGTCATTCATATTGATCATTTCCGTGTAACTTGTGCAATTAAAGTTTATATCTGGTTTTTTATAAGCTCTAAATTACGTTGGGTCGTCAACATCGGTTCGATAGCGTAGAATTTTCTTGATAGCACAGTCGCGCTTTTCTTTGCTATCATCAAACAACATTGATAACAAGATATTTTCCGAATGCGCATAATATGAATTATCTTTAATTACTTGATTGACAATTTAGCGTAAACGAGGTTCTAGAAATCGTGACCAACCAATGAACTTGAAAAATAATGCACTGCCGTACACGACAGAGCTGTAATACTTGATATTGAAGTACATTGGCACATAACATTTAATTATGAATTCAACCAGAATTCTTAAATTTGCATCTGGATTTTCCGTTGTCACATATAATCATAATAATCTACACTTCAACTTCGGGAACCAAGCCGCATGCACATGGAGCTGCCTTCAAATCGTATTTACATGTTCCAATGTAAAAAATTGTTTCCAGAGATTTTACATGCTCTGTAAATTGTTGGGTTTTGTTTCTTCTCTTGATTTGGTCTTGATATTTGTCAAGCAATCTATTCAATTTATTACATACACTTTTTTTCAGCATTATTTCCATACCAAGTTTTTCCCAAATTCCAATCAACTTATCTTGTACTTGAATAGTGAATGATTTATACGAAAACTTTTTTTGTTCTGTTTTAGCACGTTCGCTTAAGTAAAAATAATATCTCAAGATATCCAGATGGGTTGATAAATTAAGATCAGTCAAATCAGTAGACACACCAAAAACAGTAACATCATGCTTGGGTATATGACTCACTGGGTTTTCGATAGTTGTTCATGTTGTTGTTGCTTCATCTTGCGGTGTAGAGGATGGTGGATTCATTGTAAACTTTTTGATTTGGAATGGTCACTTCACTTATTATTTTTTTTTTTAAATATGATTTGGAATGGTCACTTCACTTATTATTTTTTTTTAAATATGTTTTTATCTGAAATTAGCACTTCACACTTTCAGTTCTTCACAACGACTTAATGCATTCACAAAAACTGTTGCCTTATATATGATCTACGAGACGAGGTAATAAGAATGAAATGGTAATTTCAATTCTACCTGCTGTGTCTTGTGGTGGCTTAAAAACCCACACAATCAATTTTACGACCTGCAGTTGTGTCACAATGATACGTTCACTTTTTAAAAGGGTTGCGGTGCATTACAGTGATACCTTAATCGTTAAAATGGTTGCAAAAGACGCGCATTTTTTAAGAAGGTGCCATAAAAACCCATAAAAAGGGTTGTAAAAACAACCTTCATTTCTTAAGTAGGTGCTATAAAAAAAACTACACAAGTAAGTTTACGACATGCAGCTGTGTCTTGTGGTGGCTTAAAAAACACACACAAGCAATTTTACGACCTGCAATTGTGTCACAGTGATACGTTCATTTTTTAAGAGGGTTGAATAAAAACCCACACAACTAAGTTTACGACATACAAATGCATCACAGTGATGCCTTGGTTTTAAAAGGGTTGTAAAAAACGATAATTTCTAATAAATTTTTTTAATTTCTTTTCTATTACTAAGTTAAATTCATTTTTTCATTTACATATATTCTGACTAAATAAATTTCTAAAGAGAAAAATAAACTCCAAAAAGAAAAAAACATAGGCATTTCGCTGATTTTTTCATGTAAAGTGCCAAAACTGGCGATTTTTTGAAATGTTTATATAGGGAACCCCACAGGGGAGTTCCAGGGGTGTACCACTGGCATGGGTGGGTCGGGCCTACAAAGTTAGTGGGGGTCGGTCATACATTTGGACTCGATTGGAGCACTCTAAATGGGTCAAAGTGGGATTTTTCAAAATTTTGCCCCTACCCAAGGGTTCGACCCAAATTCTGGGACATCAGAATTCGTTCCTTCGGCAAAGTTTCTTATTTTGATCCCTAGAATACGATTTTCACTGAGCAATGGGCGATTTTTTTGCCTCCCCACAAATCGACCCGGCCTACTGTATATATAGGTACATGTTTGACACCATATCGTTTCAACAAGTGATTAAACAATTTAGACCTAAATTGTGACCCATTATCTGACACCACAATTTCAGCCACCCCAAAAGTGTCGAACAAATTGTCTTCCATATACTTGACTACCACATCAGCTGTAAATTTCTTCACGGGTTTCAAAAAAGGAAACTTCGAAAAGTGGTCCAGCACTATAAATATACCGGTGTTTCCAGATTTCGGAAATGGTCCTAAAAAGTCAACGTATAACTTTTGAAAAAATCGTTGAGTACCTGAGGTCGTACCAATAGGGGGACGCAACGTCTGATTGCGATGTTTACAAGATTTACAAACCTCACACCTATTTACAAATTCTTTAACGTCAGCTGCCAAATTAGGCCAGAAATAATATCTCCTAATTCGTTCCAAAGTTTAATTTATGCCACCGTGAGCAGTAAGAGAACTGTTATGAGCCTTTTATAGAATCTCTTGTATCATATCCGTTGGTATCCACAGCTTCCAGGCTAAATCATCATGCAGTTTTTCTCCTGTCGCATGCTCCGTCCGTCTGTAAAGGTAACCATCTACTATCTTCAAGTCCGGCATTTTATCAATATTTTCCCCGAGTTTAACCAGTAGTTGTTTGTAACAGTCCGATTGAAAATGAGCAGATTTTAAATCTACGAAGACCCCACTGTCACTAGCATCGGACAAACAATCTCAACCAAACCTGGACAAATCCTCGGTGTTAGCCCGTGGGAGAGTATCAGGAACTATATTAAGACTTCCACGCCTATGCTGAATGTTAAACTTGTAACCTTGAAGTTTCAAAGCCCACCTAGGCAGCCTAGAGCTCAAGTCTGTCTGGGACATAAGCCACTTCAAAGACGCATGGTCAGTGATAACCGTGAACTCATGTCCCTCGACATAAGCTCTGAATTTCTTTATGCTCAGCAAAGCTGCTAAGCATTCTTGTTCGGTTACTGAATAGTTACGTTGGGCTTGATTGAGCTTCTTTGACATAAATGCCACATGAACTTATTCGCCCTCCGCATTCTTTTGAACCAAAACGTTTCCTATACCAGTTTTACTAGCGTCGCAGTGAATGAAAAATGGCTGCGAGAAGTTTGGGCTATGCAAAACTGGCGCTGTACTTAAATGGGACTTCAGAATTTCAAATGATTCTTGAGCTTCATTGCTCCATGTAAATTTTCTTTTTGCTTTTAACAACTCAGTTAAAGGTGTGGTAATTGAAGCATAGTTCCGTAAAAACTTCCGGTACCAACCTGTCATTCCCAGAAACCTTCGCATTTGTTTAACAGATCTCGGAGCTGGGAAGTCGGTTATAGCAGACACTTTTTCGGGATCTGTACGAATTACCCCTTTACCTACCAAATGACTTTACTCCAGGGACACAAAACCTACTCTTTTCTACATTTATGGTCAACCCTGAGTCACGAATTCTACGAGAAACTTCTCTGGGAACCGTTAGATGTCGTTCAAAAGTATCCGAAATTACCAAAAGGTCATCGAGGTACACGAATACCTCAGTTCTGAAAGCCGGAGGGATGACCCTGTCCATTAACCGGGACATCGTTTGAGGGGCATTACATACCGAATGGCATTACTGTGTAGTAGTATAACGGTCTACTAGGGACCGCAAAAGCAGTTTTCTCTCTTGATCGGACATCCAAAGGTATCTACCAAAAAGCGTCTTTAAGGTCCAAACTAGTGATATATTCAGCCTTAGGAAGCCTGCTCAATATTCCATCAATTTGTGGAAGGGGATATGCATCACCTACAGTAACTGCCTTTAACTTCCTGCTATCCAAGCGTAATCTATTTTTACCGGGTTAACGATGAAGCACCACTGGCGATGACCAAGAGCTATTGGATTCCTCAATGACACCTAATGACATGGGATAAAAGGCTTGTTTTACCCAGACCCTCTTTAGCAAACGAAGGGAAAGTATCGACAACAAATTTTAATTGATGTTTTTGAGAAGAAGTTAAAGGAATCTGTGCAGAAAACTCACAAACTGAGGAAGGGAGATCAAAATTAGAACCTAACGGTTGCAAAGCAGGTGGTAGTATATCGAAAAGTTGCCAAAAATCTACTCCTAAGATCAGATCTTGTTCCAAACTGGGGATTATAAAGATACAAATTCCTAGCGAACTTTTTCCTAAAACTCTTAACTATTTTCCAGAAGTCACGCATACGCAACGAAGAACGCGACGTTTTAGCATCTTCACCAAAATTCCTAGCCCGCACCTCATTATACAGACAAAGTAGTTAGGACACTATCAGGGGTAAAATTCGCACGTCCAGGGGTTCAAAAATGTTGTTGTCAGTTTCATTTTTAGTACCCCCAGTAATTGTATAGTCATTTTCATTTTGCTTTTTAAGGACAATTATTCAGTTTCCAATCGGCTTGGCCTCACATTCCGGTGTGCACTCTTTGGTGCACACATCCACCCATTTTAGGCTTATAAATGTCTGGTAAACCACACCCATAACAAAAGACAGTACGCTCTGAGAGACAATCTTGGTATCGATGCCCGGGTTTCTGACAATTCCAACACACAAGATTTAGTTCGGACACTTCGTTTTCACAAGCATGTTGTAAGAGCACATCATCTGCCTCACAATCTCGTTCAATTCCGTTAACTCGTTTAGTAGTTGAGAAAGGTTTAGAGTTTATCACGCCGTGCTTTCTACGAATATCCTGCATGAAAAATTCACGTCTCCTACACACTTCACGTAACCGTTGGACCGTTTTTATTTCCATGCTGTATATCGGGCAATAAGTTCCGCCTTAATATTTCAACTAAAATAGTATCACCCAAAGGTACATTAAGCCTATCAGTCAACTCAACAATTGCCTCATAGAAACTGTCGAACGTTTCGTTCACTTTCTGCTTACGATCTCTTATCAGTTCGCGAATGTCCACGTCAGTATGCGAATCTCTATATTGATCCCTCAAAGCAGTGCACAAACCTGACCAAGTAATTCTAGAAACCAATCGGTGAAACCGCCAAAAAATCATTCACTTTCCCTCAAACAATGAGCTAGCATTTCCACACAGCAAATTGAAGTCGTTATATAAAGTTTGAGCCACCAGAGCTTCTACCAGATAAATGAAATTTTTCACTGACAGACTATTAGGACTGCCACTGAACTTAATTCTCCAATTAGAGACAATTTGAAGCACAACAGACAAACCCGACGACGTGGTGGCTGCTACACCTGAGGAATTTAAAACAGACCAATCTTGGGCGGTAAAACTATGATTTTCATTTGCAGGTGGAAGACCTAATAATTCATGAAGAGTACGCTGTTCCACTGCCGGGAGAGTTTGTTTCTGCAAAGGAATCCTCCGGAGTAATTGCGTTTAATTAGTTGTAGCATTAGAAAGAGAGGTTGGGGGAATATTCAAGTTTAATCGAGAAAAACTTTCTTCAATATTAGTCTCAATCATCCTTGATATCCGACTACAAAGTGTAGACATTAATTGGGTTTGTTGGGCAGAAACTATGGAGGCAATCATATCTCTAAGACACTCGAGTTGAACACCAGGAACATCTGTAGGTAAAGGTTCGGTACTATTATTGGCCACCAATCCCTTTGAAGTATTACCTGCTTCGCCGGATTGCACAGATGTCTTTGATGGAGAAACCGTATCCATAGGCATAGTAGCTGCTGTCGGTTCAGCTAACAAACGAGTATTACAAACTGGGAAAAAAGGTCTAGTCTTCGTAAACGTGTGAATACACGATCTATGAAATGTGTGACCACAAATAGTCCTATGATATCAATGCTTTGAGGTAATAACATTCTCACATGCATTGCACGTAACGGAACGATCGTTAGGGATGCCTGCTGAACCATTACCCTGGTCTTCGGACATAATTAAAATAAAAAAAAATATAGGGGAAAGGGAGAAAAAATCGAACAAAATCAAAAATAAAATTTCCTAAGTGAAAATTTCTAATCAAGATAAATACCTCAACAATGAAATTTTTTAAGAATTATCAAATTTGTAACTGGCAAACAGAAACAATATTAAACAAGTATTTAAAAATGTTTTTATCTATATACGTATTTGCGCCACAATGAACATTGTGTCGATAATTTGATCGAGGCACACCATGCGATTAAAAGAGTTAACCCACAGTAACGATTTAAAATTAACAAGAAAAAAGTTTAAATAAATTTGTATGGAAATTTAATTAAAAATAAAGAAAAAAACATAGGCATTTCGCTGATTTTTTCATGTAAAGTGCCAAAACTGGCGATTTTTTGAAATGTTTGTATGTGGAACCCCCCAAGGGAGTTCCAGGGGGTATGCCACTGGCATGGGTGGGTCGGGCCTCCAAAGTTAGTGGGGGTCGGTCATATATTTGGACTCGATTGGAGCACTCTAAATGGGTCAAAGTGGGATTTTTCAAAATTTGCCCCTACCCAAAAGTTCGACCCAAATTCTGGGACATCAGAATTCGTTTTAGAGGTATGGTTCCTTCGTCAAGGTTTCTTATTTTGATCCCTAGAATACGATTTTCACTGAGCAATGGGCGATTTTTAAATCGACCCGCCCTAATAAATATATTTAAAAAAAATGTTTTCTTTGAATTACTTATAGGTTTAATAAAATCATATAATTCTATAAACGAAAAAACTTAAACTATTAAAAAAGAATCTTTTCTAAATAAAGTATTCTTTATAAAGGGTGATTTTTTAAGAGCTATAGGAAAGTTTTCCAAAAAAAAACACATAAAATTCAGAAAAATGCATGAAATCTTCATTTGAATCGATAGTACGGTCCATATAATTTAATGTTTGAAGATTATTTCATGCACAAAAAATAGTCTAAATGCGTTAAATCGCACGATCTAGGCGGCCAATTGACCGGTCCCGAACTTGAAATAAAATGTTCACCGAACTCGCCTCTCAATAAGTCCATTGTTGCGCGTGCTGTGTGGCATGTGGCACCGTCTTGTTGAATCCACATGTCACGCAAGTCAAGCTCTTGCATTTTGGGCAAAAAAAGTTGGATATCATCTTTCGGTAGCGCTCACCATTCACAGTTATGTTACGATTCGCATCATCTTTGAAGAAGTACGGTCTAATGATGCCACCAGCCCATAAACCGCACCAAACTGTGGCTTTTTCTGGATGCATTGGTAGCTCTTCCAATGCTTCTGGCTGATATTCACTCCAAAATCGACAATTCTACTTATTTACGTACCCATTGAGCCAAAAATGAGCTTCGTCGCTGAACACAATTTTTCGGTAAAAAAGTGGATCTTCGGCCAACTTTCCAAGAGCCCATTCACCAAAAATTCTACGTTGCGATAGGTCGTTCGGCTTCAATTCTTGCACCAGCTGTATTTTGAAAGGCTTCACACCTAAATCCTTCCGCAAAATTTTACACGTTGTTGAGTAACAGAGGCCCAATTGCTGCGAACGGCGACGAATCGATAATTGATGGTCATCATTAACACTGGCCGACACAGCTGCGATATTTTCTTCAGTTCGCACTCTACGTAAGCGTGTTGGTGGTTTAATGTCCAACAATGTAAATTTGGTGCGAAATTTAGTCACAATAGCCCGAATAGCCGCTTCAGTGGGTCGATTAAACTGACCATAAAATGGAAGAAGCGCGTGATGAACTTTCTTAACAGAGCACGCATTTTGGAAATAAAATTCAATAACTTGCAAGCGTTGTTCGTTTGTAAGACGATTCATGGTTAAATCATAGACCAAACTGAATATGTTTGACAATGAAACAAAACACGAAACGTGCGTCAGCTGTTTAAACCAGTGTTGCCAAAAAGATAATAGCTAAAAAATCACCCTTTAAAACAAAAAAATAACTAACTGAAAAATACCTATCTAGCCTACATTGAAATGTTCCAAGAAAAATGCAATGTAACTACATTTTAAATATTTTATTAATAATATTTTAGACGTAAAAAGTATCAATTTATAAAATTTAAGAATTTTTGAAAGAAATATACAAAGACAGCGAGCTCGGCGGTTCTGCTTACTAAAAAAAAGTTCCGTCAATAGCTAATATATATTTTAAAAAACAATTGTAGGCTTTTGTGATTTTGCGTTCATTGCATTATAACAAAACAAAATTGTTTTAAACATTTAGGTTTTTGTTTTTACCACTGTATCTACCCATACTTTTTGTTTATATGAGCGTGTGTGTGCATATGCTTCTACATTTATTTTTGCATCTAATCGAAAAAAACATTTTTTTTGCTTATCGCGCATAATTCTTTATCACAGAAAATAAAAAACAAATCTAGTAATAGAACTGCTCATATATAACACATTTAAAAATTTTAAAAATTTTTTCTTTGAATTATTTGTACGTTTAACAAAATCCTATAATTTTATAAACGTCCCCCTAATTATTAAACATGCAAAAAAAGCTGCATAGTTTTGTATATTTGCGTATATACATATAAATGAAAAAGAACTGTGTTCATTTTTCGTTTACATATACGCAAACATTAGAGGCATAACTTTTTTTATTTACTTACAGTTGTGATATACAGTAGAACATTATGAACTCAAAAAAAGTTATGCCTCGAATGTTTTTTGTTAAACATTGTGAAATTCTATAAGTGAATAAGTAAAGCGAATATGGGTGCGAGATATGCTAAACATGGTGAATATGGTGATGTCCTCTGCGATACCACTTGCGGTGACAATTGGAAGCTCATCTAGAAAAGTGGGCCAGAACTGGCACAAATATACTACTGGAAACAGATAGCTCTCAGCTCATTTGGTATACATATATCCATTTGGTACCATTTTCATCTTTGATTATTATGTAAACGATCGAAATTTATCTCATTAACTTTACCACACTAAAGGCTCGCGAATAGTCCATGTGTGGGGCGTGACACGTGTTTTGAGGATTTCATCGTCATCGCTTATAGAAACTAAACCCAAACAGGCACAAGCTTCGACCAAGGCTTTTTCATCGGGACTTAAGGCTTGATAATCTAGGGTACTATAACAAGATAATGAATATTGCTTTAAAATTTTGTTTTTGAATATCTTATAGAGAACTTACTGTACAACTTGTTCGATTTAATTATTTGTTCTCATTGATTCGGCTCTTATTAGAATAGCCGTTTGCCTTTGGAATTTGGAGCTGCGTACAATTCTCTTGAATTTGTACTATCCGTACGATATACAACGCCTGGTATTGTAGCTGAAATTTATGAAATATTTTTGGGAAAGTTAAAAATTTATTTTCAGCAAGAAATATTGTCCCTATTACTTTTCATAATTTTGGTGTCATCGAATCTTAAGACGATTAAAGACTTAAATTGTCTATTTTCACTTAAAACTTTATTTATGTTGCCTATATTTTTTTAACATTTCCACACAATTAAATTAATTTATAAATGCACTTTCCGCATTCAATACCCGGAACACAGTTTACACACCTGTTGTGACAACTATGACAGCTGTCAAAAAGGTAATCTTGAACCGTATGGCTTTGTTAACTTTTGTTATCTTTCATTCTATACAATAGCGAAAAAGAGATTAAAAAATAAAATATTCGAAATATAATGTGTGCAAGCGAACATCTATATAACATGTTTGCAATCAAGGGCACAATAAAAAAACAATAATAATGGAATAAAAAGTATTTGCTGTTGATAAACATTTAAAAAACATCAATAATATCGTATTTCTTGTTTTGATATAAAAATATAAAAGGAACATATTAAAACACATAGCTTGTGATTGTGATAATAGCAGTAATGTTGGTATAAATGCTTGTAAAAATTTGTTTTACATTCAACACTACTAAACTCAGAGCCGAAAGGAAGGAATATCAAATTACTATAGCTGAGCTAACCATTGGTCCAGTTGCTGGTGGCGAGTCACGAAAATTTTCGCAAGACCAATTGTGGTATTATTGCTTTTGATTTTGTCAGTGCTCATCATCGTAATTTGTCTGGTAATATTCCCATCACATTGGGTACTATACCGTTGGCTTCATAAATAAAACATTAATTTTATACTTTTATATTCCTATAAGTAGACGAACTTTTACACTTTGGAATGAAGTTAATGGAGGATTCAATTTTGATAAACGTAAACAATAGAAGCAACAAAATCAATACGAATAGAAACAATTTAAGTTCATGCAATTGGCGGTATGGTCAGAGTGGAATTATTACTATTATTATTATTTTACTTATTAGTATTATTATACTTTAAAAATTCGCAAAAGTTACATATTTTTGCACTATTTTGTTTTGCTCTAAAATTCTGAATTATTTATATTATTTCTTATAAAAATTACACAATCTCTTTTAAAAATATATCCATTTGTCTGTTCTTTGATATTATTTGGTAACGAGTTATATAATTGTAGTCCTTTATAGAAAAGTGATCGCTGCATCGCCGTTGTGTTTATTCGTTGTAGTCTAAAATCTCCATCATTTCTCAGCCCATACGGTTGCACGTCTCCCACATAATTAAGTTGTTCGCCTAGATATTCTAGCGCCATTCCCATTTTCATCTTTTGTATAAAAAGTATGGTATTTAATTTCAATCGTTGATTTATTTTCAACCACTTAAGGGTATTTAACATTAACTCAATTGGAGTATAAATGTTGCATTTCAAAATTGTTCTCATTGCTTTATTTTGTAATTTTTGTAGTCTATCGATTTGTGTTTTTGTACAACATGTATAAAAAATTGTTGAACAAAATTCAAAATGTGGTTTTATAATCGTATTGTATACATTAATTGCCGTTATTGTTGATATTTTATTTCTAATTCTTTTAAAAAACCCAATTTTTTAACCAATTTTTCTACAAATATAGTCCATGTGTTCTTTAAATTTAAGTTCTTTATCAATTATAAAACCAAGGTATTTTATTTGTTCCATTTTTTCAATTATTTCATTATTAATTATAAAGTTTCTGTTCTAGTCATATTTATTTCTATAATTTTCGTTTTTGTTTCATTTAATTTTAACTTGTTCATATTTAACCAAATAATTATATTGTTTATGTCCTGCCTGATATTATTTTGACACTGTTCTTCACTATCTCCTTCCGTAAATATCAGAGTATCATCCGCATATAAAATTATTTCAGTTTTTGTCAAAATGTTCGGCATATCGTTTATGTAAATGCTAAATAACAGAGCACCTAATATTGATCCTTGTGGAACACCGAATTTATTTTCAATTGAATTAGATTGTACACCATTAACTGTTGTTATTTGTTTTCTATTTGTTAAGTAAGATTTAAACCATTTCAGTTCTTATTCTGCATTCCATACATATGAAGTTTTTTTAACATTATTTTTCGATCAATTGTTTCAAACGTTTTTTTAAAGTCTAAGAATATTGCCATAATTTTTCTATATTTTTCCAGCGATTAATAATATAATTTACTGCAGTTTCACATGAAAAATTTTTCCCTGTAACCAGATTGATATTTTGATAATATAGATTTTTTCTCAATGTAATTTCCTAATTGATCTTTCACAACCTTTTCCAGTATTTTTTCGCACGTTTTTAAAGTATTTATAGGACGAAACTCTTCACATTTGTTTGTATTCGCCACTTTTTCAATAGGAATTACCATTGTTTCTTTCCAGCTTTCAGGGAATTCTCCATTTTTCAATGATATATTTATAATATTTAACAAGATATTTTCCGTAATGTTTATTTATTTATTTAATTCCATTTCCTGTACAACAATATAGAGTCTTATATTTAAAGTACAGGAACGTATTGCGTTACAAAGAAAACATTTGTCATGTTTCCAAACGGTTCAAAAAAATCTGGCTCCTTCATTGGTTGCCATCAGCAGTCAAACTCAAAAACAAAAGAACCATAGGTACATCCATCGAACTGTCAACACTGGTATCTCTTTTAGTTTATGCGCGGCTATGGCTCATCGGGCTTGGGCGGGTGTCCGTGTCAGTCGGTAAAAATGTATTCACAGTCATGTGTACCAGTGTGTAGTTTGCCTGCAATAAAAATTTTTTGGGGCTGAAAAGTGACCTAATCAAGTTGTCAAGGGTTGGGTTAGATGGTTTACCCCTACTCCCTCCCAGAATATCCGTCAGAATATTTCTCCGATGGTAAATCGTGGCCCGTATATTTTGTTGACTTGCCCCCTAAATACGAAGTTTGTTTCACCGCCGAATACCTATCTTAAAGTTCTTTCTATTATTTATTCATTTCGAAAATCATTGCTCAAAAAGGAATTTTCTGTACCAATTTTCTGTACTTATTTGTGTGGTTTAACTAGATTCAGAAGACTTATTCCTAATTAACAATTGTATATGCATGGAATTATTTAAACTTAATGTTGGTTTCTTTATATAAGGAAACTCCTCTCTTACGAACTTCCGTTAGTTTCCCCCACTGCACGTTGTGTACCGTATTTAGATTAATTTCTGAGGCACATTAGTCCTAACAACCTGCTTCCCTACCTACAGCGTTGTATGTAGGTTTACGGGTTATTTTATTTAATTCGCAAACTCGATCCCGAATCAAAGTTTCATAAAGGGGGTTTTTCCTTGTTCTACCAACTCTATATCTCAACAACAATAAGTATTTAACGTCATGGTACACTCATTACTTTTTTTCTTTTTATATATTACTTATGTTTACACTTAAAACTAAATTAGTTAATACGATATATTTCTTACATGTACAAGTATTAGTTACAGGGCTTAAGTTAAGTTCAAATGTTCCTAAGGGGTCTTAATGTTATGGGCGATTTGTCTTCTGCTTATTGTGACACTCTCGAAATAGTAACTAAAACTATAATTAATAAAACGATTAAGTGGAAACAATCTTTAATTCAGGTCTATGTCTTTTGATTACCTCACACCTTTTCCAACACAGTACTTCGGATTCGTTGTATAATTCAAGACCAACTCTGGTACTGACTACAAAGACCGTTACATCCGATTTAGTACACCAAGATTGATCAATCCTCTTTAGAATCTGTTATGAGCTGAATAACCTAATTTGGACTTAGTTCTATAGCTATTAATGCGATTGTAAATCGATTAACAAATGTATCCATCAGATTTGAAACTTTATTAAATAGATAACCCTATTTGGATTTATTTCTAAAACTATTAATTCGAATGTAAATCGATTGACAAATTTATAAATCAGATTTAAACTGTTATGAGACAGATAACCCTATTTGGAATGGGTTCTGAAAAGGTAAATTTAATGTTAAATTAATTGGCGAACTTATATATCTAATTTGGAATTTTATGAAAGTATAATCCAATTTGGAATTATTTCTGAAACTATAAATTCGGTTGTAAATAGATTAACAAATTTATATATCAGATTTGAAACTTTATTAATTAGATCCCCCTATTTGGGTTTATTTCTAAAACTATTAATTCGATTGTAAATCGATTAACAAATTTATAAATAATATTTATACTATTATGAGATAGATAACCCTATATGGAATGGGTTCTAAAAAGGTAAATTTAACGTTAAATTAATTGGCGAACTTATATATCCAATTTGGAATTTTATGAAAGTATAATCCAATTTGGAATTATTTCTGAAACTATAAATTCGATTTTAAATCGATTAACAAATTTATGTATCAGATTTGAAACTTTGTTAAATAGATAACCCTATTTGGGTTTATTTCTAAAACTATTAATTCGATTGTAAATCGATTAACAAGTTTATAAATCAGATTTATAATTCTATTAAATAGATAGCCCTGTTTGAAATTTTTGATTAGTCCTAACTTCGGGAATGTATTTCGAACTTTCACGTGCAGTTACATTTGGAGCTTCCATCTCCTTAAGGGTTACACCTCTGTCCTTAGTGTCACAATTAATGCTCTAAATCTCTATATGCCAAACAACTATTTTGACAAATTTGGAAATGGGGTGATTGTCTCTGGGATTGTACAGGCCTTTGCCTCAGGATAGCTATGTTATTGGTCTTTACTAATATTTTAATTGAATATGGTAATGTTTCAATAAGGTAAGTGTTGATATATAGATTTATAAATTACTACATTTCTAAGATACAATTATTTCTTTAGTAAGTTAGGGTTAGCGACTAAACCGGTAAGTATTAGCATGTAGTTTTGGTAAGTTTTTAATTTCCAGAAAGTAGTCCTTCTAAAGGTACATTAAGACTTATAGATAAACAGGTAAGAGTTTGCCTGTAGCGTGTAAATTATGAAATTATTTTTTTCTTCTCCTTTTTTTTTGAACTTGACTATTTTTGCCTTAGCAATTTTAGTTAAATGGTGGCTCGAACTTCAAATATGACTCGAATTTCATTCGGCTTTACCTGAAGGCTTGTTTATAGCCTCGCGCTAGTGCAATTAATTCGTATGTATAGATTTTTGAAATGTCGTTTAACCTTAAAAATCTCTAATTCTATTGACTTTTAGGGGTTTTATAATTTAAGTTCACTTATCTTGTGCTGCTGTTACGATGGTTGTTCCTCCTCTTTGGGTGAAGAATGAATATTATGTTGAGGTAGCGCCGTTGCCGCTTTCAGGACCGGATGTTGATTGATAGGTGTTTTTTTTCCGGTTGATGTTTGTAGCTTCTTTCGCCGTTTGTTCACCTTTAGCTAGGAAGGTCCCCCGTTTTTCAGGTAAGAAGGCGTGTGTAAGATTTGACGCACACTTTGTCGGAGCGTTATGATTCCTTCACCTCAATGACGCTGCTGCTTTCTGGTTTTGAATGTGTTTTTTTTATTCCGTCTGAGGGTTCGGTATTTCCCTGTATTTCGCGTGGCAGTTGCACAATGTTGGAAACCTTTTTGATACGAGTCAGTGTGACTTTGGTTTAATTACCGAGGTTAGTTTAGCTGTTGTACCTCTCTCCTTATTGCCACAGCTAATCACTTTATATGTATATTTTTTTTTTTAATATATTGTTGTTTCACCTTAACCTCACGCTTGTTTGGTTACACGTCTGCCCGACACTGATCTTCACGCTTCACCAAATAAATTCATAAAAAGGACGCTTTCTTTTCGCGTGGAGTTTATATACCCCACGCCGCACGTGCGTCGTTTCATTTTTCCATTTGTTTCTAGCAGCTGTCAAAAGGTTCTCGAAGTTTTCTAACGAAATCCTTGGTGCTGCCAAGTTGCTTTCTTACGCTTCAGAGTTGTATCACCTGGGTCTTTGAGTTACCCTGACGGCCTTGCCATACTCATTTTCTTTTTACATAAGTAATTTTGAACCAGTTTTACATAATACGACATTTTGGAACGTTACACACCCCCTTACGTCGAGGGTTTTTGTTTATCATATTAGCAAATCATATTTGCTAATATGATAAAGGTTCTATCCTTAGCCGAATACTACACCTTCAAGTCTTTGGCGTGGAATACTCCAACGGCTTTTCCTTGCAGGTCCTCTATTTCATACAAACAATTTCCAATAATTTTGGCAATCCGACATTTTACAAACTTCCTACATAACTTAGCGGATATTTGTTTGGCGAAATCCGATAACTGAAAGTTCCTACGGAATACTTCTTGTCCTACTCTGCTACTAGTTCGCCGTTCGCACATGCTCTATTCCGAAACTTTTGGTTAGCTCTTGAAAATCTTTACTAACAAATTGCGGACTGTTGTCTGATACGAGGGTCTCTGGACACCCGAACTTATAAAATACTTCTCGAATCAAAAAGTCTATAACATTTCTCGACGTTGCCTTTGTCATTGCTTTCAATAGCACGAACTTAGTAGTATAGTCTAAAACTATAAAAATAAAACAGTTTCCTTGTTTTGAACGGACGTACGGACCCAGAAAGTCTATATAGATCCTTTGAAATGGTCTTGACACTTCTACTTCTTTTCCCATCGGTGGTCTTAATATCATGTTCGAGGGCTTGGCTTCTTTGCAAGTTTCGCAATTCGATTAACGCGAGGTAGTCCTCTGACTGAAATTCTGCCCTAGATATATCTATCCAGGCATCACCTTCAATACTATCCAAAGCGTAACGCGATAAAGTATCCGGTACTACATTTTGCGTTCCTTTCCTATGTCGGATGTCGAAACTGTAACTTTGGAGCTGAAGACTCCACCTGGCTAATCGCCCACTCAAATCTTTTTGTGACATTAGCCACTTAAGACTTGAGTGATCCGTGATCACGACAAAATTCATTAACTCTACATATGGTCTGAAACGTTTTATTGCTGAAACTACTGCCAAACATTCTCGCTCAGTTACGGAATAATTTCTCTGAGCTGGAGTGAATTTTTTGAAAAATACGCAATGGGGTGTTTTCCCCCTTCGTCGGCTTCTTGAAAAAGTACTGCCCCCATCCCTACGTCAGATGCATCACATTGGATATAAAAGCATTTCTCGAAATTTGGGTGAGTCAATACCGGTGTTGAAATTAGACAAGATTTTAAAGTTTCGAACGCCGCTTTAGCTTGGTCTGAGAACGTGAATTTCTTTCCCTTTTTTAAAGTCTCACAAATAGGTGCTATTATGGTAGCATAGTCATGGATAAATCGTCTATACCAGCCGGTAGTTCCCATGAAACTGCGCACCTGCTTAAGGGTTGTGGGGTAGGTCGTGCTCGTAATAGCTTGTATTTTCTCTGGATCAGGTTTGAGTGTACCTTCACCCACGATGTATCCTTACAGCAAAATTTGGACTTGCTCACGTTAATGGTCAGCCCCGCTATATGTAGGCAGGTTGCCACTTCTTTCAGATATTCAATATGATCGGCGAAGTTGGAAGATACCACCAGCAAATCGTCAAGGTAAACAAACACTTTTTCTCTCAGCCGTCCCGGTATAACCTTGTCCATTAACCGACATAACATTTGGGCAGCGTTGCACAGCCCGAAAGGCATGACAATAAATTGATACAAAGGTCTCCCCGGCACCGTGAATGCTGCCTTTTCCCGACTTGTTTCCGCTAAAGGTGTCTGCCAAAATGCGTCTTTCAAGTCAATACTGGAAATGAAATGGGTGTCGCCCAACCTACTCAGAAGACCTTCTATATGCGGAAGTGGGTAGGCGTCTTTCACTGTAACTTCATTGAGCCGACGAGCGTCCAGGCACAAGCGAACCTTTTCTCCTTTTTGGACGAAAGCGACTCGATTATTCCATGGGCTCTCACTAGGCTCAATGACGCCCAGTGAAATCATCCTATCCAGTTCATCATACATCAGCCGCTGGACAGCTGGCGAAACGGGATAATGCCTTTCTTTTACTGGAACCGCTGTTCCTGTGTCTATCTAGTGTGTTTCAAGATTGGTTTTTCCTAAACCCTTAAGCGTAAAACAGGGAAAATTCTTAATTGTTTGCGATAAAGTCATTTGTTGCTTGGTATCCAGCTGATGCATTCGCGGAAACGTGTTTTCCGACCCCTCAATTATTCGCTTACCGTTTTTCTCTAAACTGGCTGTCTCAAAACGAATTAGTTTGAAAATTTTCATAAAATCTTCTCCCAGAAATAAGTGGTGTTTTAGGGAGGGCACTAAATAGAAATCTATGGTTTCAGACATCCCGTTAAAATTTATCAACGACCTAACGCGACCTATTATTTGATTAGCCCTACAATCCGCGGTTCTAATTGTCGAGTTATAAGGGTGTATGATTAATCTAGCCTTTTCTGCAAAATCTAGACATCCTTCGCCAGGGCATGAAACAGTTGCCCCGCTGTCCAATAGTCCTTGTATTGGATTTCCATTTATTTCGATGGTTGTGTATATTCGGGTATCTTTTGTATATTCGGGTATCTTTGCCCTCAATTATTTCCGCTGCGTCAATTTCTTTTCGAAGCTGTTTCCGTTTCACATATCTCTGCCTAGTCTTGATTATTTTCTCCGGTATTCTTTCAAATATCCTCTTCCTCGTTTCCTCGTATGCTTTCATTCGTACATGCCATGGTTTGCATAACGGGATCTCCACCTCGATTTCTTGTTCAGGTTTCTTCGCGGCCTTTGGTTTCTGTAAGATCACGAATTTTTGATCTGCTGATGTATCCTTACCTAACGTCTGTGCCGATTCTGATTCTTGGTTGGTGTCGGTAATGATGGAACACCTGGATGTTGACTCTTCTGAATCTATTGTTGAGGTGGTTTCTGATATTGGGTTGTCATGTTCTTGGAATGGGCCTCCAACCCAACACGAGTTCCGTTCGTTCTCCGGTTTCCCTGACATACCGGACATCTTGGCGTGACAGTGTTGTCGTATCCGCACTTGAAACAAAATAGCCGTATTCGATCAGACGCGCAATCCATGAAGGTGTGACCTTCCTCCTTACAGTTCCAGAAAACCAGTTTACGCTCGTCAATCTCTAGAGGTGAGTCTTCGATCGGTCTTTCGAGCTCCATTTCACTAACTTGCTTCGTTGGATACCTGGCATTAAAATTTCGTTGGTTATTGAGCATATTTTCGGCCCTTCTGCCTTCCTTGCGGAAATGTCCAAACGGTCTAACGGTCTAGTCCAAACGGTCTAGTCCAAACGGTCTAACGGCGAAGAGAAGTTGTGTCATAGCTGGCCTTAGATTACCTTTCATAATGTCCACTAAATCCTGTTCTCCAATTGGGTTAGTCTGTTGGTTTCTCAGGTGTACTATTGCATTACAAAACTCGTCAAAAGGTTCATGGCTTTGTTGACGCCGATATAAAATTTTTCGCTGTATATCGAAGTCGCTTTCATAGCGGTGGGAATATTTTACTAATGCTCCTTTTAGAGTAGGCCAATCATTTATATTAATATTCATTCTTCTATAATCATTCATTCTTCTATAACGCGGCTCCGCTAAGGAAATGATGAAAATTTCGAATAACTTCTACCCAAGAGCAAGAAAAATCTTACTGAAGAGTCTCTACTCTAAAAAAGAAGCCATCGACACTAAGTGTTTTTATGGTTCCATCGAATTTCAACCCCCACTTATCGATCCTCCGCGATGAATCGAAATACGGTTGGTTATAAAGAGACCCATTCTGGTGTTGATTAACTTGAGGTGGAAGAAGTGGATACATTTGGGTGGGTTGTTGGACTACTCCGGGAGGTGGCATATTAAATTTAGGAGCTGGTTGCTCGTTTATTCTAGGCGGTGATATGTTGTTCATCGTGTAATGATTATTATTTTCGGACTGTTGCTGAGCATTCCATAATGGTGTCTGATACGGCTGCCATTGTGATGGCGGTTGCGGTCTATGTCCACTTTGCTGATTAAACGTTGGATTGTTCCGGTGCCCCATTCTTGGTCCTGGGAGATTTTGTTGTGACATCGCACTAATTGTCGCTTGAACAATACTTGGTATTAGCGCCTCTATGCGTGCATCAACGGCACGGATCATCTCAACTTGTCGTAGTCCCGAAGCTGCTATCTCTCTCTGTTGTCTTTGTTCTGCGCTTAACGGTAGATTTCCATGTTGTTGGCGAAACTCCTGCCGCAGTTCTCGCGCCGTCAAGCTGCGATATTCTGGTGATGGTATGGTCGTGTTAGCGGATGAGCTCCCTTCACTATTCGCGGTATCGTCCAACGCTTCTATCAGCGTCCTATCCATTGTAGCCGCTGATGTTGTATGGTTTCCTGCCGCTTGTGACGTTGGCGGCCCTGTCACTGCTGTTAATAATACCGTGTTCTGAACCTGGGCCATTGTAAAAATAGTTTGGCCTACCGGTGAAGTGGTCGTAAAAGTCGTTGAATTTCCCGTCGTACTAGCCGGATTCATGGTGTCTATCGTCTCTCTTCCGCTCCGGGTTTTTACCATTACCGGGGGTCACGAAATGTGCACCCCTCATGCTGGGTGGCTATCTGACAGCGGTTACTAAAAATCTTAGTGGTCGAGTAAACTTAAAGAACTTCCTGTAAGTTGAAAAGGTTTCGTCAATTTGGACTGAACGATTGTTCGTTAGTTCGACGGAAAATCTGGGAAATTTATTGCTGGCCAATGGTTGGTTCCGGATAGAGTTTAATTGAATTAAATAACCTGATAGTCAATATTGACTAATTTATTGAAAAAGTTTGTCGAGTTTAATAAATTATGAAAATGTTCCTTAAATTGGATGAAAGGTAATCATAGTCAATGAGGACCACTTCTGGAAAAAGTTCATTAAATTGTATTGAATAAGATATTAGTCCAATGGACTAAATTCTTGAGAGAATTTTTGGAAACGTTCGTCAAATTGAGAGGAACAAAATTTTAGTCAATATTGACTAGGTTGTTGAAAATGTTAGTCAAAATGAACAAAATGAAATGTTCGTCAATATTAACTAAGTAGTTGGAAAAGTTTATCAAATTGACTAGGTTTTTGAAAAGTTTTTGTTCTGAACTAAAACATTAGTCAAATGGACTAAGTTCTAAAAAATTTGTGATTTTGAATAAAGGAAATGTTAGTCAATAAGGACTAAGTTGTAAAAAATTTAATTAAATTGAGCGAAATGAGATATTAGTCAATATGGACTAAGTTATTAAAGAAATTAATTAAATTGAATGAAATGAAATCTTAGTCAGATCGACTAAATCATTGAAAAAGTTCGTCGAATCGTATGAATGAAATGCTAGCCAATATGGACTAGGTTGTTGAAAGTGTTAGTTAAAATGAACAAAATGTAATGTTCGTCAATATTAACTAAGTAGTTGAAAAAGTTTATTAAATTGACTAATTTATTGAAAAAGTTTTCGTGAACTGGGATGACATAAATATTAGTCACAATGGACTACGTTGTTGGAAAAAGTTTATCAATTTGACTAAAATGTTCGTCAAATTGACTGAAATGAGATACTGGTCAATGTGGACTACGTTAAATTGACTACGTTATTGAAAAAGTTTCTTCAGATTGATCGATCTAGACTATTACTCACTATGGACTGAGTTTTTGAAAAAGTACGTTAACTTAAAAAAAAATGTTCGTCAACTTGAAAGAAATAAAGGTTAGTCAATGTGACCCAAGTTGCTAAGGAGGTTCGTTAAGTTGACTGTAATGTAATTTTAGGCAATTAGTGGTTCAAAAAAATTTTTTTGTTAAGTTAACTAAGTTCTCGCAAATGTTCGTTAAACGGAATGAAATATTAGTCAACATAGACTAAGTTATTGAGAGTTTGCCAAATTGACTATGTTCTGAAAAATGTTCTTCAATTTGAACGAACTGAATGGTTTATCTAAAAGGACTAAATTATTGAAACTATTTGTCAAAATGAACAAATTTAAAAGGGTTAAACGCCTTGTTAATATGGACTAAACGAAGTTCAATAATGCGTCTGCGTTAATCAATTCGGACCAGGGTATTGAAAATTTTTGTTCAATTTCACGAATTCAACAACAATTGTGTATTAGTCCATCCAGCGTAAGTCAGGTTTTAAATGTACGTCAGGGAATATTAACTGAATATCAGGTAAAACAAGCAGCCTATGCTTAAGTTCTATTGCATGAACATACTACGCGGTAGAAACTCGGCTCCGTTAGAAACCTCCAATCTTCCGAAGAATGTTCGTACACACCCTGGGACAAAACAGAACTACTGTCCAAGGCTGTGTAGGAGGCTCTCCAACCAAAGTCTTGTTAATCCACGGAGAATAACTCGACCTGCGAGTAAACCAGCGAAGGTTGACCCCCCCCCCTTTCAAGGCCTTTCCGAACTCCAGGGTTTCCCAAACAATATTGGGCTCCCCCTTAGAGAACCTCTTGATCCCGAAAGTTGGGCTGTTGAACACCCTGGCTGTTGAACCCCGTCAGCCGATCCTCCGATTTGCTACGAGAATTGGTATAATATCATATAAAAACTTTTTGTCAACCTTTTGGGTTGTGACTTAAGTTGATTTCCGAAATCTATAATAGCGTTCAAAAAATTCGAACTTAAATCATGTATAAAAATTTTTCTTCAACCTTTTGGGGTTGTAATATAAGCCGGTTTTAAAAATCTTTCCGAACTTTAAAAATCCGAACTTAATTAGTCAGACATAAATTTTTTCCAACCTTTAAGGTTGTAATCTAAAAATCAACATCCAAAATCAAACTACTAGCTAAAAATCTAAATGATAGCTAAAATCAAAATAATCAAAATGAAAAATAATAAAATCAAAATAATCAAAATGAAAAATGGAAAATGAAAAAGGAAAAATGAAAAAGGAAAAATGAAAATGATAAGTAAAATAAAAATAATAGGTAAAATAATATCAAATGATAATCTGACATTGAGAATTTTGTAAATGTCAGCCCATTATCAACAGTGATGATCAACCGTGAAATCAACACTTGCTAATGGACTGATATTGTCACTTCAAATGCAAACTCAAATTTTCTTACCAAGGATTAAGAAAAATTATATACTTATGGCTGAACTAGTAAAGGCATAAAAGAAAAAATAATTCTCTTCTCAAGTCTTGCTAAGAATTGAAATCTGAAAGTCTATTGAAATTTAAACAAGCTTTAATCGATATGAGTGAAATATGTAAGGTATTCGGTTAGGTGAAACAAAAAAAATTCACTACCTCTTGACTAAAAGTTTATGTATGGGCTAACTAGTATTTGAAGTATCTGTATTTAGTCTTGGATGAATGTCCTCGTGATTATGAGTCCTAAAAGAGTCTTACGCTAAAGTCTATGTCTGGAACTTCACCGGACTTACTCTAATGTTCTTCACTGTCTGCTTCCTTGTCACGTCGCAATTACCATGCTAAAAGTTTAACTGGCAAGACTTAATTAACTCGAAAACGACTGTAATGTCTAGAAAAACCCGTTGACTACGGCCTACACTGTAAAGACTGACCGCGACTAACGACTATTGTTACGTGCCCTCAAGGCACTGCAGTGGTGTGGCCAAGCACAAGCACAATAAAAAAAAAAACGTTTCACAAAAAAAAAACGAAACCAAAAAGAAAACAAACGTTGAACATTTTTAGAGGGGAGATACGATGGATCATCTCCCACACCCCCTCCCAACCATGGCCACTGACTGACGGCAAATTCAAATTTGAAGTGACCCCGTATTCCACACACACACTCACCTACCACACGTACCTTACGTAGTCGACCTAACCCTTGAAACAAAAATTAGTGAACCATTATTTAAATTAATATAAATGTTCACATATCAAAATTTTATTTACAATTAAACATAAATGGTATCAAATAAAAAGAACATATATAAAAAAAAACACGATATAAATGATATACAATAATCACAAACGCAGATACTTTTACTGCCTAAACCCAATGTGCCGAAATTAATAAAATTATTCTGTCAAACTGAACCGGGTGTCCTAATTTCCCAACCACAAAATAAAAACATACGAAGTCTATAAATTTTTTAACGACTCCATTTTTGAGTCACGCATACAGAAAAACAAAAAAAACAAAAATGGCCTACCTACCGAGCTCTTTAGGTATCCTCACAAAAAAAAAAACTGCTAATATGCCACAAAAAAAAAAAACACTAACATAACCCGACCTTTGTACACTTTTACCACCCCCTTAAACTCAAACGATAAATTTAAAAATTACGGCACTAACAAAAAAATGAAATTTAAACTTAACACTATATTTATATAAACAAAAAAAAAATGGATACTAATAACTACCCTAACCTTAACATACTTTGCTTTCCTTAGCACTAACTTAAACACTACACAAATATTTATTTCTCCATTTTTTTTTTTTAATTTTAACTTTTATTTAGTTTGCAATTTTTTTCAATTCTATAACCTCTTTGTTGGACTTTGACCCCCTTCGCATATATTTAACACAACACAAATACGGCCAATACGGATGCTACCTTGTTCCTTTGTCTCTTCACCGTGAATTTTCAGGTCAATCCCAATCCTTTCCGTTTCCCCAACGGCTTCGGACGATCTTCAAATCCCTTCCAACGCGCACTCTGGACTTTCTAATATGTATGGATTTTATTGAAACCACCTTCACATACCATTTTTTTTACAGCTACTGGACACTCTCTTACCTGGATTGATTTTTGACAACCCCTCCCTTGCACTCTTTAGGACGGATCCATAAACCGTTCACCCTTCCAAAAGACAATCTTTGCTTCACTTTGACATGTACTTAAATTTTTAACGCAAAGCCTGTTGTATGTGTTATGTTTGTATAAAAAGTTGCAGGTGAATTTTTTTTTCTATCTTATACAAATTATCCGTTTCTTGGACAACTGCAGATCAACTGTGGTCGTTGTGGAAACGAAACGTTGGCTCTTAAAAGTGGCAAATACCCAGAGTTGGGTGTTTGCTCCAGCTATTTCTTTTTTGGTAGACTTATACGCTCACTTCACAAAAGTTAACGTTTTCAGCCCTTAAACATAAACTTTCACACCGATGACACAAAAAACAAAAAAAAGGACAATTTACGTTTGGGCCGTGCTCAAACAAAATGCTACACCGTTCCGCGGTTCTCGGATTTTTTTCCAAATCAACAAACCACTACACGAACATTTTCCACATATTTTCTATAAAATATAACAGACATAAAAACATAAAACAAAACATCTACAGAGCAACGTAATTTTCTACCCACTTGCCGAGTTTCTATGAGTGGGACTGAGATAAAAATACACCCCTGAAATCCCATTCATAAAAACTCGCAACTGGGCACCACTCTTCTTTTGTCTATTGTGAATGACCATTTCCTACTCATATTTACGCTATTCTTTCTACAACCAACCACGCTGAAGACCCATTAATTTTACAATTTAACCAAAACATAAAACCCATCGCAAACTAAGCACATCCTACATATGCAGCAAATAAAAACCAGCACCTCTGAGAAAATACTTCAAACCTACATCTACAACGCAACAGCAATTACCACAAATTAATTAAACCCTACAGCAAGCAAAAAAAAAAAAACCAACCCAAAACAACACATCTGCAGAACCACACCCGAAACCCATAAAAACCTCCCACTACTCAAATATATCTCATCAATAATCTGTATCATTCCACTGACTCTTATTTCCTCCTTTTTTTTCAGGTCAACCCCGACACCCCGCCGTCTCAACCAACATACAACATAACGCTCAAAAAAACTGTCACCACCACAATATGCATACAAAAAAAACATATACGTCCTACACACATCCTCAGCAAATAAACCACAATTAACGCAAACCTACGTCCACAGCTACACAACAAACAAATTGGAACCAAAACAAAAACTCAATCCCAGCTCCAGAACACCCCTTTTTCTCCCACATCAAACTTTAATAGAGATCACAACTCAGATTAAAAAAAACCTAAAAAAAATGTACTGCCATAATAACAATGAATGTCAATCCTATCAGTATGAAGATGAAATATATCCAAACACTCACCAGAGTCTTATTTTCACGAAAAAAATTGAAAAATGGCTACAGTTGTCCTTGGATAACATTCACATACCCATGGGCATTGCTACTACTGATAATAAATTCAAATTTTATACCGCTTTGGATGAAATATTGCAAACAAAAGTCTTAACAGTCTTTTGCCTGACAACATACCGAATCTCTTATTACGATATTGGAAATTTTGCAGATGTAACCCAATTTTTTTGAAAAATTATCAAATGACAGGATTTATACAGTGCACTAAAAACTCACTTATGGCAGCAAAAGCCAATAAAACTCTAAAAATTAGCCCCCAAACACTGGAGGAGGATGTACTACAAAAATAAAAAAACTACGTTTTCAACCCGTTGCAGGATATTGACGAGAATAGGCCCGTAATGATATTTATAACACTTTTGGGCAGTGATATCTATAAACTCAAAAACCTGCGCCAATTTTTATTGGAAAATCATTTCCGCGCTTTTGATAAGTTTAGAGATGAATTCGAAAATTGTATTAATAATAAAACAATCTGCAATTCATGTGGAAATATTGGATTGTGTAAAAAACAAAAAAAATACTCAACTTTATATAGACGACATCACACCCCCTGATTACAGATGGACCTTGCATATCAGTTTTGTACACCAGCCAGATTAGACGATATACTTCAACGCACAAGCGGCTTCAATTTAGAGTTCCGGGTTGAACGTTTGGTATGTAGCACCCATTTTTCCTTTTTACCTTTTTTTCCCTTTGATTTGAGCCGGAATTATGACTCCTTTATAATTTCAATTTCACTAACTTATTTAATAAAAAAACCATACAACAAATTGCGAGGCGTTGTTATTTATTTTTTTCTCTCTTTGTCCTCGGATATGAAACCGTTCATACTGGACGCCATCCTCATAGGGGGACTATTCCTGACCACGACTCGATTTTCACCGAATTCATAAGTGTCCATCTTATGGCCGATAGACGCTTATATACCCAAATTTTACTACCATATATTCATATTCGAGACCTGTAGATCGATTAAAAGATTTACATCATCACACAGACGGACGCACAGACATCGCTACCTTGCCTCCGAAAGCGGTTCCAGGTCGATAGGTATAACAAACGGGTTTTCTCACCCTTCTTGCCCTTCAGGACCCTACCTACACTTTCATTCGCAACAAAACTCCGTGGCTGCCAAGGAATCGCTGGCGGGAACGGTGTGCGGAATCACTTTGTCCCTATACTCGAACACCACGTGCGGACTTCTCATACCGACCTGGATACTCTGGGCTAACCTTTGTACTTGCAATGGGAGCTGCCTATTTTTTTACATGAACTTTATCCCAATAAGCTTTTCCCCCCTGGTATTTAAATCTTTCCGAGCCTCGTTTTGCCTAAATTTATATTTCAATGCAATGGTTTTTCTGCACACGCCGACTTCTGCGTTTTTCTTCGGAAAAGAAAAAGCATAGTGGCCAACCCGAAAATACTTTATTTAATGTAATTGGTTCCTGACCAATTGTGGCACCCTATGTGCAAACTGATATCTTCGCAATTGCTCGTCAATACGTTCTTAAATCTAGAACCACTAAGTCAACAAAAAAAAAACACGGGTAAAGCCTCTATCACTCCTTCAATTCGGAATCACCGTTGCTAAGCCTCGGATTGATTCGCCTCTGAAGTCTCTTAAATATAAGAGGTTCAGAAACCACCTATAAATTCCGCCAAACACAACACAACTCCCGATACCTCGATCTAGTTAAATAATTTTTTTTTTTTTGAATTTTACCAGAGCGCAACTTAATATTTTTGCATTTTAGGTGATAACAATTCTACCATTTTTATTATTCCCACAATTTGTGAACTTAAGGATAATTTATAGGACAGTACAGAACAATAAACCTAACAAACATTTACTTATTCTATATTGTACTTAAAAATTATATCACAGCAAAACAAAATGGTTAACTTCATATCGCAGATTTCCATACCCATTATCATTTCAGGTCACTTCGTGCTTGTCCCTTGGACATTATAGTCCCAACGTGGGGAACTCTCACGCCCTGAGATATCTCAACTCTACCAACTGGGAGAGCCGGGCACTCCAGGTAAGTATTTGGTATATATCTTCGCCTAACCTGATTCAATGTTTTTTTCTTCTTTCAGATCCTGCAAACATCCGCTGACCCACCATGCTTTGGGGGCCGAACCCGCACCATTTCACTGTCACGTGAGTTATCTTTTTTTTTTTTTTTTTTTTTTTCCAAAAATTTATAACCCTATCTGTACTAACACTGTCAGGGACCGACTCTTAACCCTCTAACCGAAACATGACCACCTTCTCCCACCTTCGTTTACAAACGATCATTATTTATTTATATAATAAAAATTTTTTTTATTTTTTTTCCGCCGCGAAATGTCTTCACGTGTTCACTCTCGTCTGTTATAACTCACAGGTTTTTGTTCTTTGCCCTCATTTGGATATAGTCGCCAGTGCCAGTCAGGTCGTAGCAATGAAACAAGCCTATTTAATTTTGATATGTTTGTTAAATTATTCGTTTCTTTTCCGTTCAACTCGCCGTAATTACGGGCTCAGAAGCATGTCATTGCACCAGGTGACTAACGACTTCCAGTTCTTAATGGCATAGTTCCCCCAGAACGCTAACGGAGTCGCACCAATGGTACACTGACGGTTATACATGTAACCATCTTAGAAACGTTGGCTTACGTTGACCGAATATAACGACTTTATCATTGCATTTTTTTATTGACTGCACTGCTGCCCTACGTCCAAAAAAGGCCAAAATTAAAATATTTGGCTCAGGTACGGGAAGATCTCATAGAGGCTTTCATATCATCGGTTGTTGGTATATGACGAGTAACTCGTAGACTTACAACTATATTGCACGCTTAACCCTATTTTGCACCGGACGAGGTTTTATCACAGTTTACTTACAAATATTGCACATATGCTTTCAGACTTTAATGTCTTTCGCATGGAAAACTCCTATGTTCTTTCCCTGTAGGGATTCCAATTCGTACATATTATTTCCGATTGGCCTCACTATCCTGCATTTTAAAAATCTTCTACAGAATTTTGAGTTAGTATTGTTCTTAAAATGGGACTGTGCAAAACTTCTTCGGTAAACTTCCTGTCTTGGTGTAAATTTAGTTATTCTAGCCCTTTCATTGTACCTCTTGGCGCATTTATCGAACGCTTCGTGCGTGTTGTTCCTAATTTTTCCATAAATGAGTTTCTGACGATCTTCTTTGTCTAAAGAAATAACTTCGTGGTCAGTCATTGACTTAAGTTTTCTCGCTAGCTTATAGTCTGCCCCATTTGAATACCAGTGATACCCGAACAGAGAAAAGAATGGCGTCGTTCCCGTCGCAGTATGTATTGAAGTCCTCAATGCATACTATATTTCTGACAGATACAGATCCCAATCTCTATGATCATTCTCCAGATATAACCTTACCGCTGCCAAAATCGATTGGTTTACCCTCTCTGACGCATTTGATTGCGGAGAGTAAAAATCTGTCTTCAAATGGGTGATCTTGTAACTATCTAGCATTTCTCTGAACGCTGCAGATCCAAGCTGCTGACCGTTATCGCTATGTATCGTTTCTGGGACTCCGAACTTATTAAAAACCTCCTGGACTAAAAATTTCACTACATTTTTCGCCTTTGCTCTTTCATGGCTTTTATAAAGGTGAACTTCGAGAAATGGTCTACCACTATGAAAATATATGCGTTTCCCTGTGTCGACCTTGGGTATTTTCCCAGAAAATCGATATAAAGTTTCTGGAATGGCCTTTCAGTCTGCACCTCCTCCCCTATTGTCGGTCTTAAGTTTCTATTAGATGGTTTCGACTCTTTGCATACTTGGCAGTTAAAAACATAATTCCTAACCTGTGTTGTCATTTTCGGCCAGTAATACAACTGTTTCAGCTGGTTAAACGTTTTATACAGGCCCCCATGTGCTGAAGTTGTTGCATCATGTGCCTTTTCAATCAAAATGTGTGTGATCTCCTGAGGGATCCACAATTTCCAAACACATTCATCTAAACTATCCGCTCTATCAAAATTCGTTTTCTTAAAGATTTTTCCGTTTTCCACCTTTAAATCGGGGAGTTTGTATCGATTTTCTTGAATATTTTGTGATACTCATTGGTTTCAAAGTCAAAATAATCTTCGGTGATTTCCTCGACTTCAACTGACATTCGCGATAGCATGTGGGCAACCACATTTTCCGATCCCTTTCGGTGTTCGATATCAAAATCGAAAGCCTGAAGTTGGAATGACCACCTAGCCAAACGCCCACTAAGGTCTTTTAATGACATTTAACATTTAAGGCTAGCGTGGTCAGTTATACAGTAAACTTCATCATTTCAACGTAGTGTCTAAACCTCTTTACCGCTAAAACGGCCGCTAAACATTCCTTTTCGGTCACGGAATAGTTTTTTTGGCAGGTGTTCAGTTTCTGCGTTTAAAACGCTATCGGCTTTTCATCCCCATTGTCGTTTTTCTGGAAAAGAACTGCTCTGATCCCGAACTCAGATGCGTCACATTGAATGAAAAATTGCCTAGAAAAATCGGGATGGCGTAGTACCGGGGCAGTTGTCAGAGCATACTTTAGGGTCTCAAAAGCTTCCGTCGCTTCAGGGGTCAAGATAAACTTTTTTCCTCTTTTTAAGGTGTCGGTGAGCGCTGCTGATATGGAGGCGAAATCTTTTATGAACCGCCTATACCACCCAGCAGTTCCTAAAAAGCTCCTAACCTCCCTCGGTGACTTAGGCGTTTTTATTCTCTGTATCGCGGCCACCTTGTCGGGATCGGTTTTTGATATCCCGCCTCCAATAATGAACCCTAAATATCTCAGTTCTTTGAAACAAAACATAGATTTTTTTAGACCTATTGTAAGGTTTGCCCTTTTCAAGCATTGAGCTACCTCGTTGAGCAGTCGCAAGTGTGTCGTAAATTCGTCTGATATTATGAGAAGGTCGTCAAGGTAAATAAACACGTTCGATTTGAGTTTGGGCGGTATCACATAATCCATCAACCTACACAATCGCTGAGCCGCATTGCATAGACCAAACGGCATCACTCGAAACTGGTACAGCGGTCGACCTGGAACCGTGAAAGCTGTGTAAGCCTTCGATTTTTCTTCTAGTTCTATTTGCCAGAAGGCATATTTCAGGTCGACGTTGCTGATATAGTGTGTTTGGTCTATGCGGCTCAGTATCCCATCTATATTCTGAAGCGGATAGGCATCTTTTATTGTAACGTCATTGAGTTTTCGAGCGTCTAAGCAGAAACGGTTTTTTCCGGGTTTCCTCACCACTGTGGTTCGGTTACTCCACGGGCTCTCACTCTCCTCAATGACGTTTAATGCCAGCATATTGTCTATTTCCGCGTAGACTATGTCTTGCACTGCTGGGGATATAGGATAATGTTTTTGCTTCACCGGGTTTTGTACCATCAACCAATTTGATCTCGTGTTTTTCAAGCCCCGTGCACCCCAACCCTTTCTTTTCAAACGACGGAAAGTTGACCGAAGCTCCTGAATCCAATAACCCTTTGTACCATTGGCCTCCAATTAAGATTTCGGCGTATGGTCGTGGATCGGATTTGGTGCCGAAGCGATTGATAGATTCAGATATCAGTCTTCTGTTTTGTTTCCTTTTTGCGTAATCGGCCCTTAACTTCAGACAATATTTATACTTTTTCGCATTTGACTCTACTGACACGACATTCTCATCTTGTTGCTCAAATTCTACTTCCTCATCTTCACACTTCTTTTCTGTAAAAATTCTTTCCCTAACCACCTTATAGTTTTGTTCCCTAACTTCTTTCGGCAAATAGTGCCGTATTTTCGAAAAATTCTTCTTGCCGGTAATTGTGGTTGTCGGTCGGGGACCTATTTTTATTGGTTCGGGGCGTTTCTTTTTCTAGTTTTCCCTCGACTTGCATTTCGGGCACTTTGACGAAATTACATCGGGATTACGGCATCGGTAACAGAACAAATTTCTTTGGTCGGCGGGACAGTCCATAAATATATGCCCTGGTTCCTGGCAGTTCCAACACTTCACCGTCGGGTTTATTTCAGCCACTTCGTCGCGACCGGTTTCCTCTCTCTCCTCTTCGAATTCAATTTCCCTGATGTAACGATTACTTGGGGGGCGGATCACTTCTACTCTCTCTGCGAGGGAAATTTCTCTCCACCTCCAAGCACTCAACCCGAAGCTCTTCCAGAGACGACACCGCTATCGGGTAAACTACTCGCCCTATGCTCTCCCGAAAATTCTTCTTTACCAACTTAATCAATTCAAATTCTGAAAGAGGTGTTCGCAGTTTCGATCGCAACAAATTCACCCGGTGGAAATAGCTATTTAAGCTTTCCCCTACCGCCTGCTTTCTTTCCACTAACTCATGCATCAGGTCCAGGTTGGTTCGGTGGGTCCGGAAACGACTCAGCATCGCGTGTCGCAAATCCTCCCATTGAGTCACCCGTGTCGTCTCCACGTGCAGCCAATACCAGTCCAAAGCTGGTCCCGTAACCAACAGATGGAAATCATCTAAGATCTCCTTCCACGGGATTTGGTAGTGCCGCTGGCAGTACTCGAGACGAAACACGAACGACTCTATGGAGAGATGTGCTTCGTTCCCGTCGAATCGTAACCCGAACCTGTCTACCCTAGTCTTCCCGCCGTAGAATGCCGGTTGCGCGATCGGTTGTGGCTCTATCACCTGACGAGGGTACTCCCCCATTTGCGGAAATGGTGGTGCTGATCGGGGGTCAAAATTTTGCCCTGGAGGAGGGAAATTATATGGGTACTGTGCCGAGCATTGCCCGCTAGTCGCCGCGTTGGGCCTGGGGACATTATTGGGGGCTCCTACATTTTCCATATTTGAGTCCCTTACCGTTAACGTCCTGATAGCGTAGCTAAGCATCGCCATATTATGGTGTACCTTGTTCAATTCTCTACTCATGATTTCGGTCACAATATCTCTTATTGATTGGTCTAAAGACCTTCTCATTTCCTCTACACTGTCCTCAACCATTTCCTTAACCGATTGCGACTCTTCGTCCCTAACATCTACCATTGGTGTTTCACTTCTAGTTTTTGGTCTCGCGCCCGTATTAATGGTTTTGGACAGGTCTATCATGTCCGAATCTTTTGTAGGAGGCATTCTTCTTCCCTGTTGTCTTTTGCATACTTTTCTTTGACTTGGGGTCAAGACCTGTTTAGGTCAAAAGAGGTGTTCCTTAGCCTTTGGTGCTGACGCTTCAATTTGGATTTCTCCAGATCTGACATATAAACTTAAAACCCCAAAAAAAATTCTTTTCGCAATAACCACGAATGTGTGCTGTAAACTAAATATGCGAAAAGGAAACTCAGCGGGCAAAAAATCTAACAACCCTAAACTTCTAACGAAAATTAACACAAGCAAAACAAAAAAAAATATCTATCGTGCACAAACTTCTCCAACAGCTATTAGAAGAAAAACTTATGTATGTACTAAAAATAAAAAAAATCCGCAGAGTTTACAACTATCTGTAATAAAATATGACAAAAAAAAAATAAAAAAAAATCTATATATATAAAAAAAAATATGAAAAGTAAAAAGTATATGTAAGAAAAAACATGCAGGCAAAGTACCAAAAAAAAATATAATAAAAAAAAACATGCACAGTATAAAAAAAAAATGTAAATAATAATAAAAAAAAATATGTAGAGCTTAAAACCTATATCAAAAACAAACTATAAACAGATAAAAAATAAAAAAAAATTAAATAAAAACAATGGGAAAAGCTTAATGACAACTAAAAAAAAATTATGTGACTTAACCTAAACAAAAATATAAAACAGAGCACTTGGTGTATAATTTGATGAAATGGTCCGAAAAATATAATTGATCACATATTACAAAAACAACAAAAAAATTTAAATCTCCGCGTATAATAAAAACAACACTAAAAACCCTATAAATTAATGAAATATAAAAATATTGAACACAAAAAAAACGAAATACTAGGTGTATAAATTAAAATTTAAAAAAATTATTTCACGGGACTTCACACAAAATTTCAATTTAAATATTGTAACAAAAAAAAAACAATATCTAAGCTTGAAATTCCGGATCAATTTACAATATCACCAAATGCCTTTAAAAATCTTGAAACAGCAAAAAAAAAAATATAAATTAATAAGCTGAAACCGTTTTCTTCTCCTTTTCTATGATCTCAACTCTTACTAGAAAATATTATAATGAATCACACCAAGAATATATGCAATACTGCAAAAATCGGGTTAGGTCAACATATGACGTAAGAGTAAATGGGTGTGTGTGTGGTCTCAGATTATTTTCCGTGTGCCTGATCTACAGGCCTCTAATTCATGTTCAACTAAACAAAGACAAAACTACAATTTACAACGATAATCTTTCTCCCGATCTGCGCCTTCCCATATCATTATCTCTCTGCTCTTGTGCGGGGATAAGCTTGTGAGAAGCCAGAGTTATTCCCGGATATCCCTGACCTCCTGAGACTAATTTTCAGAGCGGCTATCCTGGAACTCCTCCGCCTACATATCTCTATTTACAAACAAAAACTAAAAACACGCTGAAACTACACATTTAACATTAAATTTGACAAACACCCTACCAATGAAACGTTTAACAAAAGACACATTTCACGCTACCGGGTAGATTGACTCAGGATTGGTTGACCGGGTAATTTTGTTTCGAGTTTCCTCCGTTTTGAACCTATACACAAATCTCTACTTTAGTCTTAATTTGGGCCTTAAAGGTTTATAGGATCCAAAACTTTGGAAAACTCGAAACAAAAGCATCTGTCATTTAGTTATTTCTAATTAAAAATGGGCTATTGCTAGTATATTTAGTTAGATTATTTACTTTTACATTTAATGGATATCTTTTGATGTCCTTCATTTAGTTTGGGCGCCATATTGTTACGTGCCATCAAGGCACTGCAGTGGTGTAGTCAGCTAGCTCAATCTGGCTCTTTGGGTCTGGTTTCAACCCACGACTGCAGCCCAGGGACAAGCACAATAAAAAAAACATTTCACAAAAAAAAAACGAAACCAAAAAGAAAACAAACGTTGAATATTTTTAGAGGGGAGATACGATGGATCATATCCTACACCCCCTCCCAACCATGGTCACTGACTGCCGGCAAATTCAAATTTGAAGTGACCCCGTATTCCACACACACACTCACCTACCACACTTACCTTACGTAGTCGACCTAACCCTTGAAACAAAAATTAGTGAACCATTATTTAAATTAATATAAATGTTCACATATCAAAATTTTATTTACAATTAAACATAAATGGTATCAAATAAAAAGAACATATATAAAAAAAAACACAATATAAATGATATACAATAATCGCAAACGCAGATACTTTTACTGTCTAAACCAAATGTGCCGAAATTAATAAAATTATTCTGACAAAACTGAACCGGTTGTCCAAATTTCCCAACCACAAAATAAAAACATACAAAGTCTATAAAGTTTTTAACGACTCCATTTTTGAGTCACGCATACAGAAAAACAAAAAAAAAATGGCCTACCTAACGAGCTCTCTAGGTATCCTCACAAAACAAAAAAAACTGCTAATATGCAACAAAAAAAAAAACACTAACATAACCCGACCTTTGTACACTTTTACCACCCGCGTAAACTCAAACGATATATTTAAAAATTACGGCACTAACAAAAAAATGAAATTTAAACTATTATTATTATTATTATTATTATTATTATTATTATTATTATTATTATTATTATTAAATTTAATGATTTCCTGCACAACAAGACTAAGTCTTATAATTACAGTACAGGATTTTAGTAGTGTACAAACATGTTTAGCCAAACTAAATTAAATAAAATTGTAACTAATACATATAAAAATTAATATAAATAATATTTTAACATAAGAATTTTTAAAATTATGACATTAATAAAATATGACATAGAATATTAAAAAAAAAATTTTTTAAATTGAAAATTATTAAACATTACAAAAAAGGAGAGAGAAAAAAATTAAAAAAAATAAGCATACAATAAAGAAATACCTTTAAAAAGTTTAGGTTTAGGCAAAGTATTTAAATAAGGATTTTTTGAAATGTATTGCTTTGCTATTAAGTTGAATATTAGGTGGAAGGCTATTCCAAAGACGTACAGCATTTATGAAAAAGTGCCATTCTGATACTAGGCATCGATGTTTAGGAATAATTAATTTTTTACCTCTGTTTGATTTGGTAAATCGTATAAGATTGCATAAGTGTTGTGGCTTTCCAGTATATATTATCCTATGAAGAAAAATTAGTACTCTAATCTTTAGTAGGTTTTCCAGTGATACTCCGTACAGGCTTTTCGAGAAGGACGATATGTGTTCAAATTTCCTTAAACCATACACATACCTAACAATATTGTTGTAAAGCATTTCAAGTTTTTTTTTGCTGATTGAATCGCAATTCGCAAACAGTTCGCATCCATAAGTTAGTGTTTGAATAAGGTAAGCCTTTGCCAATAATGTTCTTACTCTTAATGGTGTAAGTAATTGCGTTGCCCATAGGGTCCTTAGTTTAACGTATGATTGTGCAACACGCATATTGATGTGGCTTGACCAATTTAAGTTGCTGTTGAAGACCAATCCAATCAATTCTTTGATTATTTATTGATATTTCCATATCAATAAGTGGGTTTATAGCCCTTTTGTGTATCACTATGCATTTAGATTTATTTGGATTTAAGCAAAGTCCATTAGAAATTGCCCAACAATTTATTCTGTTAAGGTCATCGTTTAGGTTATCCACATTTTGGGAATAGAATAAACAGGGCTGCTAAGGTAAAGCTGTACATCATCTGCATACATGAGAACATTGCAATGTGATAAGTGGTGGGGTAAATCATTGGCATAAATAGAGAAAAGAAGCGGTCCCAGAATTGACCCTTGGGGTACACCTCTACTAATAGCTAATGGTTCAGATATTGTATTATTAACGAATACTGATTGTATCCCTTCTGAGAGGTATGTTGATATTAGCTGTATTGATGTTGATGAAAAATTGACTTAGCTTCATACATAATGTAGAATGATTGACAGTATCAAAGGCTTTGGAATAATCAAGAAGAACCAAAAAATTAACTTTACCGTCATCTAACTCACGTCTTATATTTTCGGAAACATCAATAAGGGCAGTAACGCAACTATGGTTGGGACGAAAGCCGGATTGCTTGTCAGTTAAAAGTTAATTTACATGTAAGTATGTGCTCATTTGCAAGTGTAGTAGTTTTTCCAAAATTTTCGAAAGAAAGCTATGTATGGCAATTTTTATTTGCGAGATACAAGAGAAAACATCAGACATTGACGCAGGAAAACTCAAACTTGTTTTCTTCTAGAAAGAAATTATTATTATTATTGACGTTTGCGAAAAAACCATTACGGCTTGTAACGTCTGTTGGAATCATGGGTATATTAATGAACATATTATTGAGTTCATCAGCATCAACAGGACAATTTCTGGTTTTATCAAAATTACCAATACCAATTTCGCGAATAGTATGCCAAGTTTTTTTTAGAATCCAACGCAGTACTAAAGCGATTAGTGTAATATTCTGATTTAGCGATCCTAATTTGGTGATTGACATCGCTTCGAGCTGATCGGAATTCAGTTTTCAGTTCAAGTGTTTTGAAACGTTTCCATCTTGAGTAGGCTGAATCTCTTCGGTGTATTACTTGCTGAATTCTGTTTGTAAACCATGGTTTATTCTTTGGTGTTATTCTTTTCGTTCTTAAGGGAACCGTGTCATCAAATAGTTTTAAAATATTGTCTTCAATGAAAGATAATTGATAATCAACGGAAGGCATCAAATAAATGCTGCTCCAATTAATTTGAAAGAAATTATCATATAATAAATTGTAGTTTACGTTCTTAAAATCCCGATAAGAATAAAATTTATCTACTTCAGGAATCAAAAAATCATATGCTGCAAATATAAGGTCTATAAGTTAATTAGTTTTGAAAAATCCGTACGACTATTTGGTCTATAAACGCAGCCAACTAGCATCTTCCTTCCAAGAGATAAAATTTCAATAAAAATGTGCTCAATTTTGTCTTCTTTGTCAGATTTGTAGCAAAATTTGCACTTAAGAGTATTTTTTACAAATATGGCAACACCACCATTTAGAACCCCGTCTTCGCCTGTTTGATATCTATCCGATCTAAAAATATTATAACCATCCAAACTTACGAGGCTATTAGGAGGCTATACGTCGATATTGGAATTTTCGAAAGTTATTCTAAACTCATCTATTTTATTCAATAGGCTTTGGGCATTTATGTGACAAATTTGTACACCTTCCTTCTGTTTAGCCAAAATTTTTATCATATTTAGCGTTACATTATTGGAATTTCCACCTGTGCTACCAACGTTGTTCATAATTAATGATATTGAGAGGATTTAAAATGCAACTAAGAGCAAAGCAATACATAAAGTAGTTTGAAAAGTAGTTAATTATAGTGACATAAACAGCAATATATAAAAAGTAGAAAATAATAACATATACCATTTCATATAAGATAAGCGTTCAAAATTAGACGACAGCATTATCACGGAGTATATTATTATCGGATTCATCATTGGGTTTATCTTCTTCAGTACAACGAAAAAATTGCTGCAATTTATCCAAGTGTTCGATGCAGGTCGGCTTATCTGAGCTTATGCGTTTTACGTAAATAAGGCCACGGAAAGAATATGCAGCAGATGTCGCTTTTTCAAGCTTACTGCTTCACGAAGAATTTTATAGTTGCCGTTGGTCAAGTATTCTTGTATGTAGAAATAATGTTCTCTTTCATCTTTCGAATGGGCTGGAGTATCCATGTGAAAACCAATAAGATTTAGCGTTAGGTTGTTCCTGTTGCCTTTTTATATAGATTTAAAGATTTAAGGAAAAAGTTTTTGTCGTATGGCGACATTAATTTGACAATAATAACGCCGTCTGGGGAGTCTTCTTTATTTTTTTATTTTTATTTTGTAAACGGTGTATAGAATGTATGGGAGGTGGGGGAATGTTAATAATTTTGCAAACAGTACTGAAAATATTATGAAGATCTTCCCCTATTACAAAAGGTACATTATTAATGCGTAAATCACACGCAACTATAGAATTTGAATGTTTCAGTGATTGTATCTTTAATTGTTTAATTTGATTATTTATGTCTAGAATTTCGCCCTTCACTGCTTCAAGTCTATTCACACGATCAATTACATCGCTTAACTCCTCTCTTACTTCACAAAATCTCTTATCAATTTCATTTAAGAGACGGTTCTCGGATTCTCTGATTAAAGACGTTATTTTTTCTGTTAGTCTTTGTTCCCCATCTCTTAAGAGAGTAACAAACTGAGTGATTTGTGAACCAGTTTGTTCATGAAGTTTCGACAATTTTTTATCCAGCAATTGCCATACGTGAGTAGTTGAGTTAGTCTCAAGTATAATGGGATAATCTAAATTGCTTAGCTCAGCTTCAGTCGCTGTTCTCTTAGTAGTTTGGCGCGTATTCATATTTGTTTCGTTGAAGTGATGTTGCTTTAAAATTTATTTTTATTTTGTTAATAGTGACGAATGCACCTTTTACTTTGAACTTTGTGTTTTTATTTTTCTGGTTGCGTTTGTTTGTCTTGGGATGCAAAACTCAAGCAAATGAATTTTTGTTGTTGTTCAGTTGGCAAAAAAAGAAAAAAAAATTGTGTGTCTCAGGTTTTGTTTCTGTATTTTGTTTGTTTTCTTATTTACAAATATTATTGGTGTTGATTTTAAATTGAACTGTTTACTTTTAAATTTAACTATTAAAATATTAAAATATTAAGATTTTGTATTTACTATGTATATATATTTTTTGAGTATTTATTATGCACAGTTGGTTTATTATTTTAATTAATTCAGTAGTTTTAAAAGCTTTTTATTAATAAAAAATTGGCAAGAAACAGCACGATTAGAACACGACCGTATTCACTGAGAGTTCAACCACAATGTTGAACTATATTTATAACACTATATTTATATAAACAAAAAAAATGGATACTAATAACTACCCTAACCTTAACATACTTTGCTTTCCTTAGCACTAACTTAAACACTACACAAATATTTATTTCTCCATTTTTTTTTTTTTAATTTTAACTTTTTTTTAGTTTGCAATTTTTTTCAATTCTATTACCTTTTTTTTTTTCTCAAGTCTACCAAAATTTAACAAGATATGTTATGTATTCTTTACCACCCTTTTCGGAAACTAATGGCGCTTTCACGATGGATTTCTATCCCACTTGCGCGAACATATATCTTTTCCTTTTCACACTCACAATTTCTCTTTGTTGGACTTTGACCCCCTTCGCATAAATTTAACACAACACAAATACGGCCAATACGGATGCTACCTTGTTCCTTTGTCTCTTCACCGTGAATTTTCAGGTCAATCCCAATCCTTTCCGTTTCCCCTACGGCTTCGGACGATCTTCAAATCCCTTCCAACGCGCACTCTGAACTTTTTAATATGTATGGATTTTATTAAAACCACCTTCACATACCATTTTTTTTTATAGCTACTGGACACTCTCTTACCTGGATTGATTTTTGACAACCCCTCCCTTGCACTCTTTAGGACGGATCCATAAACCGTTCACCCTTCCAAAAGACAATCTTTGCTTCACTTTGACATGTATTTAAATTTTTAACGCAAGCAACGTTGGCTCTTAAAAGTGGCAAATACCCAGAGTTGGGTGTTTGCTCCAGCTATTTCTTTTTTGGTAGACTTATACGCTCACTTCACAAAAGTTAACGTTTTCAGCCCTTAGACATACACTTTCACACCGATGACACAAAAAACAAAAAAAAGGACAATTTACATTCGGGCCGTGCTCAAACAAAATGCTACACCGTTCTGCGCCTATCACTTTCTTAATGGCTACTTTCTTGCCTACGACCCCCTAATTATATCCTCGGTTTTTTTCCAAATCAACAAACCACTACACTAACATTTTCCACATATTTTCCATAAAATATAACGGACATAAAGACATAAAACAAAATATCTACAGAGCAACGTAATTTTCTACCCACTTGCCGAGTTTCTATGAGTGGGACTGAGATAAAAATACACCCCTGAAATCCCATTCATAAAAACTCGCAATTGGGCACCACTCTTCTTTTGTCTATTGTGAATGACCATTTCCTACTCATATTTACGCTATTCTTTCTACAACCAACCACGCTGAAGACCCATTAAAATTACAATTTAACCAAAACATAAAACCCATCGCAATCTAAGCACATCCTACATATCCAGCAAATAAAAACCAGCACCTCTGAGAAAATACTTCAAACCTACATCTACAACGCAACAGCAATTACCACAAATTAATAAAACCCTACAGCAAGCAAAAAAAAAACCAACCCAAAACAACACATCAGCAGAACCACACCCGAAACCCATAAAAACCTCCCACTACTCAAATATATCTCATCAATAATCTGTATCATTCCACTGACTCTTATTTCCTCCTTTTTCTTTTTCAGGTCAACCCCGACACCCCGCCGTCTTCACCAACATACAACATAACCCTCAAAAAACTGTCGCCACCACAATATGCATACAAAAAAAAACATATACATCCTACACACATCCTCAGCAAATAAACCACCACAATTAACGCAAACCTACGTCCACAGCCACACAACAAACAAATTGGAACCAAAACAAAAACTCAATCCCAGCTCCAGAACACCCCCTTTTCTCCCACATCAAACTTTAATAGAGATCACGACTCAGATTAAAAAAAAAAACCTAAAAAAAAATGTATTGCCATAATACACAATGAATGCCAATCCTATCAGTATGAAGATGAAATATATCCAAACACTCACCAGAGTCCTATTTTCACGAAAAAAAAATTGAAAAATGGCTACAGTTGTCCTTGGATAACATTCACATACCCATGGGCATTGCTACTACTGATAATAAATTCAAATTTTACACCGCTTTGGATGAAATATTGCAAACAAAAGTCTTAACAGTCTTTTGCCTGACAACAAACCGAATCTCTTATTACGATATTGGAAATTTTGCTGATGTAACCCAATTTTTTTGAAATATTATCAAATGACAGGATCAAATGACAATAAAACTCTAAAAATTAGCCCCCAAACACTGGAGGAGGATGTACTACAAAAATAAAAAAACTACGTTTTCAACCCGTTGCAGGATATTGACGAGAATAGGCCCGTAATGATATTTATAACACTTTTGAGCAGTGATATCTATAAACTAAAAAACCTGCGCCAATTTTTATTGGAAAATCATTTCCGTATAGAGCGTTTAGATTATTGTCAACGCGCTTTTGATAAGTTTAGAGATGAATTCGAAAATTGTATTAATAATAAAATGTTGCAAGATATTCGCGTAAAACTACACAAACAATCTGCAATTCATGTGGAAATATTGGATTGTGTAAAAAACAAAAAAAATGCTCAACTTTATATAGACGACATCACACCCCCTGATTACAGATGGACCTTGCATATCAGTTTTGTACACCGGCCAGATTAGACGATATACTTCAACGCACAAGCGGCTTGAATTTAGAGTCCTGGGTTGAACGTTTGGTATGTAGCACCCATTTTTCTTTTTTACTTTTTTTTTCCTTTGATTTAAGCCGGAATTATGACTCCTTTATAATTTCAATTTCACTAACTTATTTAATAAAAAAACACAACAATTTGCGGGGCGTTGTTATTTATTTTTTTCTTTCTTTGTCCTCGGATATGAAACCGTTCATACCGGACGCCATCCTCATAGGGGGACTATTCCTGACCACGACCCGATTTTCACCGAATTCATAGGTGCCCATCTTATGGCCGATAGACGCTTATATACCCAAATTTTACCACCATATATTCATATTCGAGACCTGTAGTTCGATTAAAAGATTTACATCGTCACACAGACGGACGGACAGACATCGCTACCTTGCCTCCGAAAGCGGTTCCAGGTCGATAGGTATAACAAACGGGTTTTCTCACCCTTCTTGCCCTTCAGGACCCTACCTACACTTTCATTCGCAACACTATCTCCGCACTACCACTTTTCGGCATCCTTTTTCCTTATCTTCGACCAAAACCAAAAATGAAAAATTGCTGTCACCCGATGTTATTTAACTAGATTCTACTTTTTTTCGGGCCCCACGTTGGGCGCCAATAACTGTCATGTTTCCAAACGGTTCAAAAAAATCTGGCTCCTTCATTGGTTGCCATCAGCTGTCAAACTCAAAAACAAAAGAACCATAGGTATATCCACCGAACTGTCAACACTGGTATCTCTTTTAGTTTATGCGCGGCTATGGTTCGTCGGGCTTGGGCGGGTGTCCGTGTCAGTCGGTAAAAATGTATTCACAGTCATGTGTACCAGTGTGTAGTTTGCATGCAATAAAAAATTTTTGTGGCTGGAAAGTGACCTAATCAAGTTGTCAAGGGTTGGTTTAGATGGTTTACCCCTAAGGCTCCCTCCCAGAATATCCGTCAGAATATTTCTCCGATGGTAAATCGTGGCCCGTATATATTGTTGACTTACCCCCTAAATACAAAGTTTGTTTCAACGCCGAATACCTACCTTAAAGTTCTTTCTATTATTTATTCATTTCGAAAATCATTGCTCAAAAAGGAATTTTCTCTTCCAATTTTTATACATTTTATTTTTCTCTTATGTCTACTTATTTGTGTGGTTTAACTAGATTCAGAAGACTTATTCCTAATTAACAATTGTATATGCATGGAATTATTTAAACTTAATGTTGGTTTCTTTATATAAGGAAACTCCTCTCTTACGAACTTCCGTTAGTTTTCTCCACTGCACGTTGTGTACCGTATTTAGATTAATTTCTGAAGCACATTAGTCCTAACAACCTGCTTCCCTACCTACAGCGCTGTATTTAGGTTTATTTTATTTAATTCGCAAACTCGATCCCGAATCAAAGTTTTATAAAGGGGTTTTTCCTTGCTCTACCAACTCTATATCTCAACAACAATAAGTATTTAACTTCATGGTACACTCATTTCTTTTTTTCTTTTTATATATTACTTATGTTTACACTTAAAGCTAAATTAGTTAATACAATATATTTCTTACATGTACAATTATTAATTACAGGGCTTAAGTTAAGTTCAAATGTTCCTAAGGGGTCTTAATGTTATGGGCGATTTGTCTTCTGCTTATTGTGACACTCTCGAAATAGTAACTAAATCTATACTTAATAAAACGATTAAGTGGAAACAATCTTTAAATCAGGTCTATGTCTTTTGCTTACCTCACACCTTTTCCAACACAGTATCTCGAGATTCGTTGTATAATTCAAGACCAACTCTGGTACTGACTACAAAGACCGTTACATCCGATTTAGTATACCAAGATTGATCAATCCTCTTTAGAATCTGTTTTGAGCTGAATAACCTAATTTGGACTTAGTTCTATAGCTATTAATTCGATTGTAAATCGATTAACACATTTATCCATCAGATTTGAAACTTTATTAAATAGATAACCCTATTTGGATTTATTTCTAAAACTATTAATTCGATTGTAAATCGATTGACAAATTTATAAATCAGATTTAAACTGTTATGAGATAGATAACCCTATTTGGAATGGGTTCTAAAAAGGTAAATTTAATGTTAAATTAATTGGCGAACTTATATATCCAATTTGGAATTTTATGAAAGTATAATCCAATTTGGAATTTTTTCTGAAACTATAAATTCGATTGTAAATCGATTAAAAAATTTATATATCAGATTTGAAACTTTATTAAATAGATAACCCTATTTGGGTTTATTTCTAAAACTATTAATTCGATTGTAAATCGATTAACAAATTTGTAAATCAGATTTATAATTCTATTAAATAGATAGCCCTGTTTGAAATTTTTGATTAGTCCTAACTTCGGGAATGTATTTCGAACTTTCACGTGCAGTTGCATTTGGAGCTTCCATCTCCTTAAGGGTTACACCTCTGTCCTTAGTGTCACAATTAGTGCTCCAAATCTCTATATGCCAAACAACTATTTGGAAAACTTTGGAAATGGGGTGATTGTCTCTGGGATTGTACAGGCCTTTGCCTCAGGATAGCTATGTTATTGGTCTTTACTAATAGTTTAATTGAATATGGTAATGTTTCAATAAGGTAAGTGTTGATATATAGATTTATAAATTACTACATTTCTAAGATACAATTATTTCTGGAGTAAGTTAGGGTTAGCGACTAAACCGGTAAGTATTAGCATGTAGTTTTGGTAAGTTTTTAATTTCCAGAAAGTAGTCCTTCTAAAGGTACATTAAGACTTATAGATAAACAGGTAAGTGTTTGCCTTTAGCGTGTAAATTATGAAATTATTTTTTTTCTTCTCCTTTTTTTTTTGAACTTGACTATTTTTTTTTGCCTTAACAATTTTAGTTAAATGGTGGCTCGAACTTCAAATATGACTCGAATTTCATTCGGCTTTACCTGGAGGATTGTTTATAGCCTCGCGCTAGTGCAATTAATTCGTATGTATAGCTTTTTAAAATATCGTTTAACCTTAAAAATCTCTAATTCTATTGACTTTTAGGGGTTTTATAATTTAAGTTCACTTATCTTGTGCTGCTGTTACGATGGTTCTCCTCATCTTTGGGTGAAGAATGAATATGATGTTGAGGTAGCGCCGTTGCCGCTTTCAGGACCGGATGTTGATTGATAGGTGTTTTTTTTTCCGGTTGATGTTTGTAGCTTCTTTCGCCGTTTGTTCACCTTTAGCTAGGAAGTTCCCCCGTTTTTCAGGTAAGAAGGCGTGTGTAAGATTTGCCGCACACTTTGTCGGAGCGTTATGATTCCTTCACCTCAATGACGCTGCTGCTTTCTGGTTTTGAATGTGTTTTTTTTATTCCGTCTGAGGGTTCGGTATTTCCCTGTATTTCGCGTGGCAGTTGCACAATGTTGGAAACCTTTTTGATACGAGTCAGTGTGACTTTGGTTTAATTACCGAGGTTAGTTTAGCTGTTGTACCTCTCTCCTTATTGCCACAGCTAATCACTTTATATGTATATTTTTTTTTAAATTTTTTGTTGCTTCACCTTAACCTCACGCTTGTTGGCTTACACGTCTGCCCGACACTGATCTTCACGCTTCACCAAATAAATTCATAAAAAGGACGCTTTTTTCGCGTGGAGTTTATTAGCCCAATTACGAAAATTCTCAAGGAATTTCATTCTCACGGAAAATACTTTTCTCGAGAAAAAAATTCTCCAATTATAAATTCCGCGTGAACAAAAAAATGAATAAGTGGCATCATCGAATTTCGAAGCCAGTTGTTTTGCTTATTGACAATAAATTTTCTATTATTTTTTGTATGTGCAAACGAATATAAATTTATTTTAAAGAAAAATTAAATAAAAAATTAATAGCATAGCTATGATGCGAGCACTTGGGGAGGAAATTTGTATTGTAGAATAACAACAACGAAATAGCTAAAAGATTGCTAGAAGTCAATTGCGGGCTGAATCTATGGAAAACGCAATCAATGTCTGAACTGGATTTCATTAAAGTTAACAAAAGTTGAAGTTGTGCTTTATTTGTGGTCTTCAACCTACAAGAACAATAAAGTATTAATTTTTTTATTTAAATTTTGTTTTATCAAAATACTTTTTACATTTTTATGTAAACTCCCGTCTATTTTTGCAAGGGAAATTTTTTGAGGGAAAAACTAAAATCAAGTGCATTGAGAATAACTACTTTTTTCCATCGAATTTTTTTCCGAAGGAATTTTTATTCATAATAGGGCATGATATTTAATAGGGTGAGATATTTCATGCGGAATTTTTGTTTAGAATTGGGCTGTATATACCCCACGCTGCACGCGCGTCGTTTCATTTTTCCATTTGTTTCTTGCAGCTGTCAAAATGTTCTCGAAGTTTTCTAACGAAATCCTTGGTGCTGCCAAGTTGCTTTCTTACGCTTCAGAGTTGTATCACCTGGGTCTGTGAGTTACCCTGACGGCTTTGCCATACTCACTTTCTTTTTACATAAGTAATTTTGTAACCATTTTGACATAATACGACATTTTGGAACGTTACACATTTTACAATATAATTAATTATTAACATAACATTTTTAGTATAATATAACAATATTGATAAAAAAAATAGACTATTTAAAAAGTCAAATAAAAAAGTTTTGAAACTTTTAGCATTGCTGTTTTGTTGTTCGGTTTCTTGGCGATTTGAAAAAACGGATTTTGTCAAATATATATTTGGGTGTTTGTCTGTTTATTATTTTATACAAAAATGTAAGAGTGTGAATTTTCAACAGATTATCAAGAGAGACCCCGTAAAGATTACTTGAAACAGAGGAAACATGATCAAATCTTCTCAATCCATACACATATCTTATAACATTATTAAATAAGACATTTAGTTTCCTATTACTAACTGCATCACAGCTTCCAAATAGCTCACACCCATACAACAGGGAAGGAATCAGATACCTCTTGGCAAGTAAACCTTATTCTTAAAGGGGTGAAATACTGTGTGGACCAGACAGCTCGTAGTTTTGCATAAGTTTGACCAACCAGTGAATTTATATGATCAGTCCATGTCAAATCGCTATTGAAAGTTATCTCTAGATTTTTCGCCGTATTAACAATTTAAATTTTCTGGCCATTTAAAGCAATGTCTTCAGAAATGGTGGAATTTAAACTTTTTCGTATAACAATGCATTTGGATTTCTGTGGATTCAAACAGAGTCCGTTAGCATTAGCCCAAAGGTAGATTCTGTTTAAGTCGTCATTTAGAAGGGTTATGCCTGAAGCAATATTCTGAACTGGGCTACTTAAAGTGAGTTGCACGTCATCTGCGTATAAATGTATCTTACAATTGGAGAGTTGTTTAGGTAAATCATTCGCGAACAAGGAAAATAAAATTGGACCTAAAATAGAGCCCTGAGGCACTCCCCTAGTAAGGGATAATCTATCTGACCATACACCGTTTACAAATACTGATTGTGTGCGGTTCGAAAGATATGATGATATAAGTTTGGTTGATGTATCCGTAAATCTAAAAAAGTGTTTCGGGTTTCCAAGGAGTATATCATGGTCTACCGTATCGAAGGCCTTAGAATGGTCTAGAAGCACTAAAAAGTTAATATTTCCATTTTCCAGGGTTGCATTTTGTAAAGAAATCGGAAGCAACAGCTATATTAAAAAGTATATGCTATCACCTTTATACACGTTGTATACATTGTTTTTATTTATTTGTGATTATTACTGTCAAAAATTCTAATTTGGGAAGAAATTTTTTGAAAATTCCACAGCACAGTTTATCACAAATAAAATTTTTGAAATAAATATAAAAAATAAATAATAATGGCATTAAAGTAAGTAACAGAATATGCATTATAATTTAAAAAGAAAATGTGTAAATACTAGTGTACAGAAAAAAGCTAAGCAACAGGTACACCAATGGTTTTTTGCCCAACAAATCTAGGTGTGACAAATGTCCACCGTGAAAACTTAAGTGTTAGAAGAATCTCCTGAGGCGGACAAATAGAGGGATTAAGGATTCTGCAGAGTTAGAACATAGAGGAATTACAGAAACAAAGAAGAGCGCACCAACTTTCATGGCCAATTCAAATTTCAGACAAGTTAATGCTGAATTAAAGAATGTATTGGTCGAAACGGTTGGAGAAGATCTTTTAACAAGAGAAAATATATTAACCGAAGACAAGTTAGTTGACACCCACTACAATTTTAATGTATTCGCTTTGTGGTTAGGGTATAATGACTTAGTGCTGATGTTTATAACCATCTTTAATTATACCGATTGGCTCAATCACTTTGTGAGTTGATTTAGCAATGTCCACCCGTCCGTCTCTGTGTCCATGTAAACCTTGTAATCAAACTGCAGCTCGCAAATATGAATATATTTTGATGCAATCTAGTATATAAGCGTCTATCGGCCATAGGATGAACGCTATTTAAATTGGTGAAAATCTGTTCATGTTCAAATTTGATTTATGCTTATTTTCTATATCCAATTAGTTGGGCCTTAGAGATAGTGCCTGGTATAGGGTATCGTATAGTCGGTCTAAACCGACTATAATTTTCATACTTGTTTAACTATAAGCTTCTAAGTGGGTATTTATACATTTTTCTCCTAAAAATTATAATGCATATAAGTAGATACGAACATGAATTAGTAAAAAATTAAACAATGTTATTTATATATATATATATTTTTTAATATAGTGTGTGTTTAATGGGTTGTGATCTTGGGGAGGCAAGACTCCATACGTTACCGAGGGATCCGAACCGGTATGTCTATATTTATATATTATTTGTATATTCTAAATTTATTTTTTTCTATATTAAATTGATATTCAGATCTTCTTCTTACATATTTATAACAAATAAACATCTTTTACAAAAGTCAATATAGTGTTTTTTATTAAAATGCAATGGTTTTTTTAATAACTTTTACAATTAGGTGGTCGATTTACAACAAAGTTGCTAGCTTTACAAAGTTACACAACAAATTTACCTTTATAAATCCTAACAAACTTTGTACATCAAATGCTGTAAACTATAATCTGACTGTAAACTATATCCAGCAAAATACATTCAGATTTAAAACCAGATAGTTTTCTTATGGTCGTCTTAAAATAATATATTTTGGTATTGCGAGTAATATAGCCACTGATTCAACGAGTATACACTCGCAGAAATGTCTCCTCAAGCGCCGATGCTACTGCTGGAACTGCTCCGAGTGCCATTGGTTTTTCCTGTTGCTATAAGTACACAAATTTAAAAAATAAATAACAATCAATACTAAATATCTTAATAAACAATGATTATCATATCATGCACAGAAGAGGCAGAAAAATATTTTGTAGCAAAGAAAACTGGAAGAGTTTGGCTTAAAACTTTAATTATATAATCGTCACTGTAAGGTTTAAAAACAAATGCAGTGCATATATGAATATCAGTGATTTCAAAATGTTTATATATATTATTAACTTACATTGTTTTTCTGCTTTTGGTTCTTGCCATTGTTACAACAAATCTTTTTCTATGCCACTGAAATTTTCTGCTACCTTTTCAGCTTTAAGTTGGGCTTTCTTAGCTACTTCTGCTTGTAGTCCATCTACTAATTTTTGTAAGTCATTTGTTGTTTTGTCTGTTTTACATTTTACTTAAGTTGTTTTTCTTTATACTTCAATCCCATTTCCAAATACTCAATCAATGTTTGTAGTTCTTGGTGGTTTTGTATTTGTTGTTCGTAATTGTTAATTTTTGGAACTCACATTTTTAAGGGTTTACTAGCCTTTATAAAATTAAATCTGTTCAACAGGCTGTTGTTTAGAAGCGTTCTTAATTGTAGATATGAATCTGTGGTTATATTTGAGATTTTGTGTTCAGTTGCGGCTAATTTTTATTCCTTTTCAGTTGGATGTCTACTTATAGGAGTAAAAAAGTGCCAATTAATGTTTTATTTATAAAGCCAATGGTATAGTGCACAAAGCATTGAATAATACCGGACAAATTTCGATTTAGGACCACTCACGCGCAAGTCATAATCCAAAGCATTAATACCACAATTCAACTTGCGAAAAGTTTCGTGACTCGCCACCAGCAACTGGACCAATAGTTAGCTCAACTATAGTAATTTTTGATTCCTTCCTTTCGGCCCTGGGTTGAGCAGTGATGAATGTAACTGGCAAATTTACCAGCATTTATACCAACATTACTGGTATTATCACAATCACAAGCTTTAGGTTTTAATATGCACCTATTATACCTTTTATTTCTGAAAAGGAAATATCACAGATTACTAAATTAAATGTTAATTTGTCAAAAATACAATTTTATGAATTTTTTTTCAATGTTTATACTCACTAAATTTCCATTGTTTTTATTTTTTATGCTGTCAGTGGTTGAAAACATGTTCTATAGCTGTTCACTTGCACACATTATATTTTGTATATTCTATTTTTTTAATCTCTTTCGCACTTCTTTACCAAAACAAAATGGAGAAAAAGGTAAACAAAGCCATACGGTTCGAGATTGCTTTTTTGACAGCTGTCAAGCTGTCACAACTGGTATGTAAACTGTGGCTCTGACGAAAACCAGGTTGCGTACAGCAAAGCAAATTATGTGTATTGACATATGAAATCTTTTGTTTATATAACAGTTTTTCCAAGACTTTCGATAGAAAACACAATATGCCTATAGGTCTGAATTCTCCATTTGACTTAGGTAATGGCACAATTTTTGCATGTTTCCAGTTTAGCGGGTACATACAAGACATTATAATAGTATTAAACAGATGAGTAACATACGGCAAAATCAGGGGTAGAAGTAATCTTATAAGTTTTGGGTGTCAGTTATCGCTGCCCATTGCATTTGATTTTATTAAAGAACACGTTGAAATAACGTCATTTTGAGTTACGCAAGAAAATTGAAAATGTTCGCTGATTATCCCGTTATCTGTATTTAAGGTGTCTGAGGAAAAATTATAAAGAGTGGAATTTGCTTTAATTACAGGTGCGTTGGTAAACGTTCTGTTAAGCATATTTGCATCTACTTGGCAAGCAATGTTGTTGTTCGCATTGCCAATTCCTATTTCACGAATAGTATTCCAAGTCTGTCGAGAACTGATCGCAGTGCTAAACCGTTTGGTTTTAGCATATCTGATATGTCTATTAACATTTTTCCTGGCATATTGAATATATGGAATATTGTATTTTAAGCTCAGATGTTTTAAATCTCCTCCACCTGGCATATGCAAAATCCCTTTGGTGTATAGCATTCCTAACAGCATTTGAAAACCAGGGTTTTGCCTATGAATCGTTCTCTTGTGTTTCAGTGGTACAGTTAAATCAAAAAGATGTTGAACATTGTGCTCCAAAAATGATGATTGCTCATCAACGGAAGACATAAAATAGATATCGCTCCAAGCAATGTGAGATGAATATTCATATAAATGATTAAAATCTAAGTGTTTAAAGTCACGATAACTAAAAAACTGATTAACTTGTTGAACTTGAAAGTTATATGTTAGAAAGATCAGATCATGTTTAGAAAAACATGGAGCTGATATCTGGTCATACAGAATTATATTCGCGGTGTTAGACACAAAGAAAAGGTCAATCAGCGTGCTTGATGTGGATGTATGGTATGTTGGATTTATCATATTTACTGGAAAAAGCGTTAACATAATATCAGGGAGGGTCGTCTCCATTAAGACATTTGAATTAAAATCACCAGTAATGACTATATCATCATACACTGAGGCGAGATTCTCAAGCGCAGAATACAAAACGGTCAAAGGTATTCTCTTATTTGGCCTATAAACGCAACCCACTAATAGCTTTTTTCCAAATGATAAAACTTCAATGAAAATAAACTCAAATACTTGCCCAATTGAACTATTTGATGACTTGCAGCAAATTTTGCAAGAAGTACCATTTTTCACAAATATCGCAACATCACCACCATGACTTCCTCTGTCAGTGTTGATAATGCCGATAACTCTCATCCCTGATCAGCTGTTTTGTTCTGTTTGCTTTGTTTATGTATTTTTATGTTTAATTATCATTTCCCCTAATTTCTCCTTTTGAGACAGTAAGGCCAACTTTTAAATTATTAATAATTATATATAGAAGCATTACGGCCATTTTATTATTGAAACTATTTAATGTTGGCGGCAGTTTGTTTAATGTCGTCCAAAAGATAAGATGTCCAACAAAATGTAAGTGGCCCGTAAATACAAAAAACCTTTGTTAACCTATATCGTTTTAGAGAATAAATTACTCAAATTACTCAACTTAGTTTTATACGCATATCGACGGAGTTTTTTATTTAATTTGGAGGACGACATCTTTATTCTATTTTGGGCGCAATTATTCTTTATGGAATAAAGAGTAATTTGTATAGAACGGTAGGCGATTTCACCATTTTGTTTGGACACTTGTTTGGTTCTGTCTAGTAACATTGTCGGAGTTTGTTGTCCTTGTGTCTCCAGTGTTACAACAATTGTTAAAATTTTGTGTTGTTTGTACAACGTATGGCGGAACAGTCTCCCAGAACAAGTGATCGGTCCAATAAAGGTGTGCCACCAAAACGTTTGGCCGATATGGATGGTAATGTAAAAAAAAATTCAGCAGCCGCGGCGCCGGCGACCGGCCAACAATCGTCCGTCAATTCACCAGTGGTACCGCCCGGTCAGCCGGGAGGTAGTAAAGTACAACCACAGTCATCTCAGCCCGAAATTTTGCGTCTTATGGCGGACATGCAAAATGAAATGATGAAGCAGATTGATGCAGTGAACATGAATTTGCAAAATTTGCTCGTGGCACAAAGAGAGCAGACAGCCGCAAGCATAACGTCACTGCAACAAGAAATGCAATTGGTGTCGCAAAGTGTAGCTCATAGTGGACAGACGGTCGCAGCAAATGTCAACGATATACCAAGAGCAGCCTTGAGGGCCTCAACTTCAAATACAGTTCAGGCAGCATTATTGGATGAAAACGGTGAGTCCTCTACTAATGTTTCTTCCCACAGCCAAGGTTCCACGTCCGTAAGAGCCAAGAAAATTTACCCCCTTCCAAAATTTTACGGTCTGCCAGAGGAGTGGCCGACATTCAAAGAAGAATTTGAACAAACGACAGCCGAATTTGAATACAGTCCCTTACAGAACATAATACGCATTCGTGAAGCACTACATGGTCCGGCAAAAGAAACAGTGGAGTCTTTGTTATCAAGTTCCAGAAATGTAAATGTGATTTTGGATATTTTGTGTGAAACTTACGGTCGTCCTGAACAATTAATAAAAAGCCAAATACACAAAATAAATTCACTTTCATATGTCCCTGAAGGAAGACTTGATTTATTGATACAATTCGCTACAAAGGTCACAAATATGGTACGGTTTCTGCAGACAGCTAGTGGTACGCATCATTTGAACAACCCAACCTTACTCAGCGAATTAGTTTCCAAGCTGCCGCCAACAAAACAGATGCAGTGGGCTGAAAAATGTATTGCCCTGGAAGAGCCTCCCAATTTGAAACGTTTCTCCGAGTGGCTCGATGGTGTCAGAAAAGTCGCCAACATGGTTTCTGATGGTCTTCCCGTGTCGTCGTCATCATCTGTAAAAAAGGCAAGTAAAAATAAATATGCATTAACCACAACTTCTACCAAAAAATGTATGGTCTGCTCTGAAAATTGTAATGCACTTACCGATTGTCCAGTATTTAAGAGCGCTCCTATTGATGAACGTTGGAAGAAGGTACGGGAACTCCGGCTTTGTTTTGCATGCCTAAAAGGACCACATCAAGTTGGAAAGTGTTACAAGAAACAATTATGTGGTATAAGTGGCTGTAAAAAATATCACAATCCATTATTGCACTCACCAGATGATAAAAAATGTAAACAAAACAATAGCGTTGCCACAGTTGCTCGAAATGAAAATCCCAGAGAAGTTGTAAATCTACATGCAGGTACTCAAAAGAGTGAAATCTTATTTCAAATAATCCCAGTGATGATTTATGGTCCCAAAAAACGTATATCCATCTACGCATTTATAGACGACGGCGCTGACGCCACCATGCTAGATTGGGATATTGGAAAACAAATTGGATTGGAAGGAAAAAGGGAAAATTTGAGATTGCAATGGCTTAATGGGCACAGTAGTAGCCAACAAACAGAAATTGTTGACTTGACAATTAGTGGCTCACAAAATGAAAGTGAGAAATATAACATTTCAAAAGTATATTTGGTTAAAAATTTAGAGTTGCCAACACAGTCGTTTTCCATGGGTGGCATAAATTGTAAAAATCATCTTGAAGAGTTGCCCCTCGCCGATTATTACAGAATAAGGCCAAAGATGATAATTAGTTTGTCGCATGCATTTTTGTCAGTTCCCGTGGAAATACCCAGATGTCCAGATGAAAATGGCCCTATAGCTGTAAGGACAAGACTTGGCTGGGTAGTTTATGGTCCAACTGGTAACAATAACAAGGACATGGTCAAAAGTGTGTTTCTGGCAAAGCACCAAGAAAATAACAGTTGTATGGAGCACATGATGAAACAATATTTTGAAATTGAATCGTGTTTGGTAAAACTCGATTCGAAACCTGTCATGCCTAAAAGTGAAGAAAAGGCGCTAAATATTCTAAAGTCCACAACAAAATACTATGATGGCAGGTACGAATGTGGCCTTTTATGGCGAAACGAAAGTAGGTCGTTTCCCGATAGCTATGGTTCAGCTTCAAGACGTCTCCATCTAGTGGAAAACAAATTTAAAATAAACCCAAAATTTGAAATCGAATACAGGCAAAAAATGCAACATATTTTGAAAAATGGTTATGCAAGACGTGTTACTTCAGAAGAAGAAAACATTTGTTGCTCTAATATTTTCATTTTACCTCATTTTGCAGTATTTAATCCTAACAAGGAAAGTCTACGCTTGGTATTTGATGCTGCTGCAAAAGTACAGGGTGTTTCGTTAAATGACTGTCTCTTGCCGGGTCCAGATTTAAATCAACCATTACTTAGTGTTTTATTTAAATTTCGAGAAGAACCAATTGCAGTTTGTGGCGATATAAAGGAAATGTTTTTGCAAGTGGCCATCCGAAAAGAGGATCAGCATTTCCAACGCTTTTTATATCGCGAAAACAACAACGGGCCCATTGAGCAATATGTCATGACAAGGGCAATATTCGGAGCAACATGTTCACCCACAATAGCCCAGTACATTAAAAATTTGAATGCTGAAAAATTTAAACAAAGTATGCCCAGAGCAGCAGAAGCTATTGTAAAACGTCACTATGTGGATGATTATGCTGATTGTTTTAGCTCCGTTGATGAAGCTATGAATGTGGTCCAAGATGTTATCAAAATACACCGAGCGGCGGGATTTACGATGCACAAAATTATTTCCAACTCGGATAAAATAAATGAACACTTTGGCAACCCTGCTTTATCAAACATAAACATATCAGCTGATAAGACAGAGAAAATTTTGGGAATGCAGTGGTTCCCAGCAAATGATAAGTTTATCTTCAATTTGCAATTTAATCGTGTCTCTGCGGATATTTTGGAAAACAAACGGACACCGACAAAGCGTGAAGTGCTCAGTTTGATAATGTCGGTATTTGACCCCTACGGTTTCTTATGCGATTTCACTATCGCTGGCAAAATCTTTATGCAGTCGCTTTGGAAGTGTGGCTTGGAATGGGATGAAGTAATACCAGAGGCGTTACGCGGTCGTTGGAGTTCTTGGATCTGTGGGTTGAAAAAGGTAAGGGACTTTTGTATCCCAAGATGTTATTTTTCTAATTTGTCTCATCGAGGTACAACCTTACATATATTTTGCGATGCAAGCGAGGTAGCAATGGCAGCGGTGGCATATTGGAGGCTCGATACTGACGGCGGAACTAAAATATCGTTTGTTACGGGAAAAAGTAATTGTGCCCCCAATAAGTTTATGACGATCCCAAGGCTAGAATTGCAGGCTGCGGTGATGGCTGTGCGGCTTAAAGCTGGCATCATCAAATACCACAATATTCAACCAGAACAAATTTGGTTTTGGACGGACTCCAGTACAGTGATTAAATGGCTCACATCAGATCATCGACGTTATAAACAGTTTGTGGCCAACCGAGTCGCGGAGATTTTGGAGTCTTCACAAGAAGATCAATGGCGTTGGGTTCCAGGTGAAATGAATCCTGCTGATGATGGTACAAGGCCGTGTACCGTATATAATCCTGATAGCCGATGGAAAAATGGACCGGGTTTTTTGAGTCGCCCTTCAAATTTGTGGCCCTCTAGCGGTAATTCAACTGAAGAAACACACAGTGAAGAAGAACTACGCCAAGGACGTTTTGTGCTGTCCACTAAAACTATAAACATTTCGATTTTTGATGCGAAACGATTTTCGAAGTACCGGCGACTTAAAAGGTGTATGGCATGGGTATTTAGATACATAAAGAACTTGAAGTCGAAATGCAAACAACTGCCAGATTCAAAGGGGGATCTGTCTGTGGACGAAGAGGAATATGCTGAACGATTTATAATAAGGTCAGTGCAGAGAACTGCATTTAATAATGAATATTCCTGTCTTTTAGAGAAGATAAATGTGCCTCCAGACAGTCCCATAAAATCTCTTAACCCGTATATTGACGCATTTGAAAATCTACGCTGCGGTGGCAGGATCGATAACGCACCACTTATAACGTTTGGTACCAAAAGACCGTACATTTTGCCCAAAAGTGATCCATTGACCCACCTTATAGTTAAATGGTATCACGAAGGTCAACACCATATCAATGATGAGTCTGTGATCTGTCAAATACGCCTTAAATTTTGGATTCCATCAATACGTGTCGTGCTGAGAAGTGTCAAAGCTGCATTCTGTGGATGCAAACTAAGGAAATGTAAGCCCTTGCAACCTATAATGGGGCCCCTTCCAGAAGATCGTTTAAGTGCCTTTGTTCGTCCATTTTCTTATACTGGCTTGGACTATTTCGGCCCTGTCTTGGTGGCCGTACGCCGCAGTCATGAAAAGCGTTGGGTTGCACTATTTACGTGTTTGACAACTCGAGCTGTACATTTGGAGCTGTCCGTGGATCTGTCTAGCGATTCGTGTTTGCTGTGTATTCGCAATTTTATAAATCGTCGTGGTGTCCCCGTCCAGATGAGAAGCGACAACGGTACAAATTTTGTTGGTATTAATAAAGAGCTGGGCGAAGAAGAGAACTTTATTGATTTTGATAAAATTGATGCTGGTTTGAAACCTCTAGGCATAAAGTGGAAATTCAACACCCCTTCTGATCCCAGTGCTGGTGGCTCATGGGAACGTCTCGTCCAATCAATAAAGAGGGCTTTGTATGCAACACTAAAAGAGAAAACACCTCGGCCAGAAACATTGTATAGTCTATTAGTGGAGTGTGAAAATATTGTAAATTCGAGGCCTCTCACACATTTGCCTGTTACTCCGGATGAGCCAGAGCCGCTGTCGCCCAATCATTTTTTATTAGGCTGCCACAACTCTACACAGACTCCAGCTCCATTTAACCCAAGATTTTGCTCTTTAAGAAAGCAGTGGAGAATTCTACAAAACCTAAAAAATTGTTTATGGAAAAGATGGACGCTGGAATATTTGCCCGAGCTTACTCGAAGGACAAAATGGTGTCTCCCTGCTAAACCGTTGTCCACAGGAGCCTTAGTTTTGATCTGCGAAACTGACCAGCCGAGATCTAAATGGAAAAGAGGACGTATCGTACATTTGTTTGTGGGCAAAGATGGTGTTGCAAGATCAGCAGAGGTGAACACGAATACCGGGTGCCTGCGACGTCCTGTTTCAAAACTTGCAGTATTAGATGTTCAAGATGTTGGTGAAGTGGTCCACATGGAGACCATTCACGGAGGCGGGGATGTTGATAATGCCGATAACTCTCATCCCTGATCAGCTGTTTTGTTCTGTTTGCTTTGTTTATGTATTTTTATGTTTAATTATCATTTCCCCTAATTTCTCCTTTTGAGACAGTAAGGCCAACTTTTAAATTATTAATAATTATATATAGAAGCATTACGGCCATTTTATTATTGAAACTATTTAATGTTGGCGGCAGTTTGTTTAATGTCGTCCAAAAGATAAGATGTCCAACAAAATGTAAGTGGCCCGTAAATACAAAAAACCTTTGTTAACCTATATCGTTTTAGAGAATAAATTACTCAAATTACTCAACTTAGTTTTATACGCATATCGACGGAGTTTTTTATTTAATTTGGAGGACGACAATCAGATCTAAAAATCTTGTAACCAGAAGGACATATAAGACTATCAGGGGTTGATGTTACTAGCCATGTTTCCGAAACACAAATAACATCAATGTCGGAGTTCACAAAAACTAATTTAAATTCATCTTCTTTATTGTTCAAGCTTTGAGCATTTATGTGTACGATTTTAAAGCCTTTTTCGTGCTTAGCCAAGATTCTGACCATATGCATTGTCAAGTCTTTGGTTCTTCCACGTTCATAACTGTTAAAAACCATGAAAGCGTATATTAAAATGTGCAATGCTACAAAAGTTATACAAAAGTCAACTAAATATAAGATAACATTCAGAAAATTAAAAAATTTAAAAAATAACCAATATTAGAAATCATATAAAATATTAAGGTCATATAATTGTTTAATAATGACAAAACAATTGAAAAAATATTGTATAAAGAGACAAACATGTAAAAAATTATTATTTCGAATAAATAAATAAATAAAATATTTAGTTTATTCATGGCAAGCAGTATAAATTAGAACAATTACAACCTATGAATTTTCAGGCAAAATGTGGTTGGAATTGTTCAAGAAATTATTGCCCGCGAACAGCAAACAGAGAATATAGAGAGATTATGGGCACCGGGATGATCAATACTGTACTGTTCGAAATGGCAGAATCACAACGCAATTTAGACCAACCATTGGAAGAAATGGTAGCACAACCTACATATTCCACAAAAGCCCATCAATCCTTAATTAAACAAATTTTAATATTTATACAAAAGGAAGCACACAAATAAGATATAAGAGAAGTATGAAATAAAAAAATTATTTGTAGATTTCCACTGTTGTTAAACATGATAACGTCCTCAAAATGCTGACAATGCATGCTCAGTTAATGAAAAGTAATACAGTAGATGGTTTAAAACGCGTAAAGAAAGTCAAAAGTGTTAGTTTTCTTGGTTAATAAAAATCCAGTGAAATAAAGTTGAACAAATAAAGTCAATGTTTTATTTAACACAATATAAAAAGCACACGACCAAACTCAGTGGTCGTACAAAAAGAAGTAAGTTTAAAGACAGACACAGAAGGTGTTGCCACATAATGAAAAAGTACTTTATTTCCCAACACCCCCTCTTAAAGTGCTTTTACTGTCAAAAAAAAAATATGTTTAATTTACTCCCAAATCAAATATGCAAGTATTATGTTTAACAGACGGGAGACCCTTGGTAAGAACATCTGCAGGCATCTTCTCAGTAGGCATATAATTAATCTTTATGTCGCCGCTGCATACGCAATCACGTATAAAATTATGTCGCACATCTATATGCTTGGTTCGTGGATGGTAACCAAAACCTTCTATCAACTTTTGAGCGCTCTGGTTGTCGTTGTGTAAGTTGACCGTTTCGCATGGTAAGCCCATCTCGTTAAGAAGACCCTTTAAGTATAATGCTTCCTTCGTAGCCTCGGATATTGCCAGGTACTCGGATTCAGTGCTTGATAACGCAACAGTTCGTTGTTTTCGCGCTTCCCAACAGATAGCTGCACCAGACAAAATAAATGCAAAGCCTGAATATGAACGCCTGTCTAATAAATCAGCGCCCCAGTCCGCATCAGCAACACCATACAGCTCCTTATCATTCCGCTCATATAGTAAACCGTAATCAATAGTCCCCTTCAGATATCGTAGAACGCGTTTTGCCGCTTTCCAATGATCCACACTGTAGTTTGAATTAAACTGACTCAGGAAATTAACCGCATATGCAATATCAGGGCGGGTCGTTACCGCTAAATACATTAAGGCCCCAATTAAGCTCTGGTAGGGATAAATTTTCATCACACTTTCATCAATTGGATTTGGCTTTTTAAGTTTGAGATTCACTTCAATCGGAGTTGGTGCTGGCTTACAATCTCCCATACCGAATCGCTCCAAAACTGTACTCGTATAGCCCTTTTGTGACAAAAACATTTGATGCATATGTATATTTTGCTTAAACTCAACACCAAGACATACGCTAGCAAGTCCCATATCTTTCATCTCGAAACAAGTTGTCAACGCTGCCTTCATTTTGCTGATCAAATGTTCATTGTTCGATGCTATAAGTACATCGTCAACGTAGATCGCCACCAACAACAAATCGCCGTCTTCACTTTTAGCAAACAAACATGGATCTCGCTGAGTTTTCACCATACCAAGTCGTTCTAATACTGTTGTCAGTTCATTATACCAGGATAGGCCCGATTGACGCAGTCCATATAGAGCCTTACGTAGCGAACACACAGGATTCTGTAATTCATTGATGGATTCTAGCCAATTTTCTGTTGTATTCAAGATTTCGCTGTCAGTCAGTTGTGACCCATTCAATCCGATCGAAGAACCATCAATAATTTTCTTCAGTATGTAAGGCAAATATTCTGGTAATTCCATATGTACCGTCTCCTCCAGCTTACCATTCAAATAGGCAGTGACTACATCCATTTGGTGGATCTCCAAATCAAGTTTTGCGGCCAACGCTGTCATTAATCTTATTGAAGTGGACCGTACAACAGGTGAAAATGTATTGTGGAAATCCTCGCCAGGACGTTGAGCATAACCTTTGGCCACAAGACGCACATTTTTCTTATAATCATCTTTTGTTTTAAAAACATACCTGTTTCCGATGGTTTTTCTGTCACTTGGACGTTCGACAATGTCCCAAGTCTTGTTTTTTATCTGTGCTAAGATCTCGTCTTCTAACGCTTTAAACCAGATTTTGGCATCGCCGCCACTCATAGCTTCTTCGGTTGTTGCTGGATCGCCGACAATTGTATGAAAAACCATTTCGCAGTCTTCAAAAATTTCCTCTGATGATGATCCTCCTGCACCTTCTTCGCCGCTATCGACTTTGTCGATTTCATCATCGCTACAATCGTTTTGATTGGTGATGTCTTTTGCCACGCAATAAGACTTTTTCGGTCTACCTCTAGACCCGGAACGTATTATTTTTGGACGACCTCTTACACGTTTTTCTGTTGTATTATCAATAGTGTCATTTTCATTTGAGTTATTTACCGTACCATTTTCCGAAGGTTTTAACGAATTTTGCCCTGTATTGATAATCTCGATTTCAATGTCATTATGATGTCCATTTTCCCGCGCGCGATTTTCATTTTGAACAACATAAATGTCTTCATACTTATTATCATAGAAAAACCTATTCACGAATTCCACATCACGACTGGTCACAATATTTAGTTTAGAAGGGGACCACAATCTGTACGCTTTAGATTCTTCCGAGTAACCGACAAAAATATGTGCCTCAGATTTTGAATCGAGCTTGCCTCTTTTATTTTCCTTATTTAAAACGTACGCTTTTGTGCCAAATATTTGAAAATATTTCACTGTAGGCATCTTATTGTTCCACATTTCATATGGCACTTCACTTGTCAATGGTTTTGTTGGGCAATGATTTCTAATAAAGTTCGCAGTATTAATGGCTTCCGCCCAAAAACTTGAAGGAACACCCGCTTGTTTCATCATACACCGCGCCATTTCGACCAACGTTCTATTTTTACGCTCGGCTACACCGTTCTGTTCGGGGGTGTACGGAGCCGTTAACCGACGCCTTATGCCACTTTTTTGCAAAAAGTCATTAAATTCACCGTTTATAAATTCTCTGCCATTGTCCGTTTGTAAGAATTTTATGTGCTTTCCCGTAAAGTTTTCGACTTCGTTTTTATAGGCCTTAAACTTGTCAAGAACCTCTGACTTTTGCCTCATAAAAAATACTTCACAATAACGCGAATTGTCATCTATAAATGTGACAAAATATTTTTTACCTGCCATCGATGCAGTACGCATCGGACCACATACATCGCTGTGTATAATTTCTAAAAGTTCACTTGAACGATCGCCGTCGCCTTTTGGAAACATTTTCCGTGTTTGTTTTTCACTTACACAAGTTTCACATTTTTGCAATTTTTCATTGCCTTTCAAATCAAGTCCATGAACCATTTGTTTTTCACAAAGTTGTTTTAAGTCTTGTCCATTCAAATGGCCCATTTTATAATGCCATAGATCAATATTTGACAAATTTCCTTCACAAATATTCGCGCTCTCTTTATTGTCTTTCACGTAAAACAATTTACCGATTCTTTTAGCTTTACACATAATTTCGTTTTTACTGTTTATGACTATCGCTTCGTTCGCTTTAAAACGAACTTCGTGCCCATGGTCCGTTATTTTCGCCACTGAAAGTAAGTTTGTGCGTAAATCAGGCACATAACACACATTTTCCATATTTAAACACTTTTCGTTATTTTTCACGTTCACGTATAATTTCATATTTCCTATGCCTTTAATTTTTGTTGACATATTATTTGCCAAATGCAAATTTCTTTCACAGTCTGCGATCTTCTCAAAGTTTTCTATATCAGCACTCATATGTGCAGTTGAGCCACTGTCTAAACACCAACCAGCATAATTATTCGCAAAAGCACTATATTCAGTTGCAATCATAGCATCGTTGTTATCGTCCTTGTTTACATCAGAGTTTTCGTCTGTGTAACGCGCGCTTTGTTTTCTTTTCGATTTGCAATTTCTTGCATAATGGCCGACCTCGCCGCAGATCCAACATTCTCTGCTGTTTGTGTTTTGCTCTCTTTGCTGATTATTCGCTGTATTAGAGTTTGCCCTTGATTTCCAATTAGAATTTTTCTGCCTAAACTGCTTATTCGCATACATCGCATTCTGACTGTCATTTTCCTCTTTAATTTTTCTGTTCGCACTCTCTTCGAGTATTTTCACTCTCAATATTTCTAGAGTTGGCAATTCGTCTCGTGTTTCCAACGCACATCTAAACGTTTCATACGAGTCCGGTAAGCTGTACAAGAGCAAGATAGCAAGCAAGTCATCTCCGATGGTGACATTTATCTCTTTCAATCTCGCGACAGCATCAAAAAAACTGTTTAAATGATCTCGAACATTCTCAGAATCCTTCAATCTGGACAAAGCGACCTTTTTCAAAAGCGCTGCTTTTCGAGCTGGTCCTTTTGATTGATATGCGTCTTGAAGCTTCACCCACATATCCCGAGATGTCAAACAATTTGCAATTTGACCAAGTTCCGAAGGAATTATACAAAGCATAATGTCTGCACATGCTTTCTGATCGTTTGCGATCCATTCAGATGCACCAGCGTCATCCGGACGAACTTTTGTGCCATCTACATATGTCCATAAATCATTTTTTTTATCAAAATTGCTCGTATTTGCAATTTCCACGTATCGTAGTTTTCTGGAGTTAGTGGTTCTATTCTCATTAACGCGCTCATTTTCGAATATCACATGAGCTGCTCTGGGCCCATAACCTGTTAGTTTTCTTGGTTAATAAAAATCCAGTGAAATAAAGTTGAACAAATAAAGTCAATGTTTTATTTAACACAATATAAAAAGCACACGACCAAACTCAGTGGTCGTACAAAAAGAAGTAAGTTTAAAGACAGACACAGAAGGTGTTGCCACATAATGAAAAAGTACTTTATTTCCCAACAAAAAGTAAAACCAAAACTACATTAATTCCTTTTTAATGCTTTAATTTAAAACTAGCATTTAATGTAAATTTTTCATTATCTCTGCATCTATGCAAAAATAAAACGAAACTACGGTCATTTGTTTAAAAACTAAAACAAAAGCGTGGTTTATTATTTGTAAAACTTATTTGAAGCGTTAACATAATCATGTACAAATTTTTTGATGTGTAAACATCTGTACGCGAAGGGGGGTAAATTTCTATTTCACAATACAATCACAAAAACAGCGGAACATAGGAGCCGTACGACAAATCGGTGTGACTTATGATTGTATTGGTTAAAAAATTATTATATAAAATTGTTTTAGCTAATTCAACAATCCTTTGCTGTAAAACGTTAAAAATATACAAACGTTTAACATATACATAATTCAACAACCCCACAGTATAACCAGAGCCCCTGCAGTTGTTTGCTAAAAGTGACATAAAAAATCTTTAATTACTAGATGTTTACACATCTCCTCTGTGATCGGACTCACATGATTTTTTTAATTTTACGATTTAACTACACAACAGACTAAAATATAAAAAAATTACTTTAAAAATATGAAAATAAATCTGGAAATGCCCATCAAACCATTTTTCTTTAACTGACGTAAAGCACATTTAGCAGTAATACATTTGGCAATACGATAATTTCTACCGAAGAACTTATACGGTAACGGAACACGTCGGTCAACAGCTAATTTTTCAGGTTTGCTAAAAATTAAAAATTTGATCCTGTATAATTTAAATGTTAAAGCATAAAAAACTAACACGAATTTGGCAGTTGCAGATTCTAATACAAGTAGTTGTCTTATGGGTAGTTTTGGCACCGAATTATTAAATTGTTCAATTTCAGGACGCATCATATTATAGTAAACCAACCACATAGCATCTAGACATATTGTAGTCTAAAAATATCGCACCTACAACAGGCTCGAAAACATCACTTAATGCCTTTGGTATTTCAACGTCTTCAGCATCATCGCATTTCTCTTCGGACATTAAATAATACTAAAAAGTAAAACAACCAAAAAATTGAAGGAAGGAAAAACTCTTTTATCAATACTAATATTAACCTCTTCGCTTATACTATAACCGTTTTTCGTATGAATACGCAAAAACGATCAATGACTTCGTTACGATTTGAGACAAGTGTCAAAAATATTTGTAGATTTCATGCCTTAATGCCTAGTTAGCCACACGTAACCTTAACCAAACGTGTCAGCTGTTTTTTTCTGTTACATGAAAAGCAATAAGAGCAGTTACCGAACTCAACTGTCACGTAACCGGAACGTTCCTATCTGTTGAAAATAGATTTTTGTTACGTTTGTACGTGACATTTGTGAACAGCTGATAAAGTTTGGTTAATTTTACACAGCAACATGCTGATCCGTTTTTTACGTTCTATAATTGCACTAAATGTCAACGTTACATTTACGGTACGGATAAATTATAGCAACGTGTGGCTAACTAGGCCTTTACAGCTAATTACGCAAATACGGAATTGTTAACTAAAGCAGATCTCAAATCAGTTAAGGCTCCAGGTGAATGCTGCCTAGGGTCTTCGTACAAAAACCTTGTTATCAAATACTCCAATACAGCATCTCCCAGGAATCCTAAACGTTGATAACAGTTGGTTAATCTATTGGGAGTATAAGAGCCATAAATAATGGCTTGCAACAAATAAGATCTGTCGCGTAATTTATATCCCAAAGCTTGTTCAAATTTCTCACAACCCGCCAATAAAGCGTCCAATGCTTCTTCACCGTTGGGTGTATAGCAGTGGAGATTTGGACGGAGTCCAAGAGCCATAAACAGTAACAATATCTTCATTATCAGATAAAGTACTACTATATTCTCTAGCAGCCGAATTCATAACCAAATTTTAGCAGCCGCATATACATCGCACACAACGAGCTTCTTACTAGAGTACCGATTAAGCCAAGCATTAATTTAGCACAGAGTTTATTCATAACCAATTTTATTCTGTCAACTAAAAGTTAAAATATCAACTCTGAATTTTGTGACGCCATTTATTTTTATGCAAATAGGTTGGCATTTCATCTCATGTTTAGCAAGTGTTTAAAAGTTCTTTAGAATGAATTTAACAAGTGCATTATAAATTACACACTTGCTAAGAGACTGCTAAATATTGGCTATGAATTCGGCTGTAGGTTTCTTAGCATCATATGTTATACTCCAATTAAGGGTTCAACGCAATCGTCAACAGATTTAAAACAGAACTAAAAATTAGTTTTATTTATTTCCAATATGTTTTATTTATATTTCGAGTTTTAATAAAATTACATGGAATACTATATTTTTTCTATACATTTTATTTTTACATTTTCAATTAAAACTGTAATGTTAAACACCCTCACTTTAATTACATTATTATTTTGCTAGCAAATTTCTTATTTAATAAAATAATTGCAATATATAATACAATTAACAGAAATAAGAACACAACGCGTGTTTGGCCACAGAAATTTTAATTTGTGTCAATAAATAAGCAGAAATAAAAAAAAATATACAACGTGTATAAGGGTGATATCATATTATATTAATACACATAGTTGTTTCATTTAAATTTCATTGTACAATTTTTTTAAAACTTGTTTTAGTTCACAAAATAAATGTAGATATCGCTAGTGTGTGTCTGGACTGATTAGAGCCAGTAGTGTGGAAACAAACTGCATATTTTATTTTTAACATTATCAGATTTATGTTTAAAGTTGCATCTGAGGCTTAAACTTTTGTCTCTGACTATATCTGTGGCTTGGAACTAAAAGGGCCAATGTCAACATTTTGCTGTTTTGAGTTAATAATTGCATTAGATTTCTTTTCTTCCTCTCTAACATAATGCTAAAACAGCCAAGTTCATATTTAACTCAGAACAGCTATAACAACTTTAATGCTGGCCAATGTCTCTATGAACTCATATGTAAAAGTTAAAGCTAAAGAGGTCAATGTCAACTTTGGCTCTTTTAGCAATCACTGTTATATATTTTTAAAATAAAATAAGGTGTCTAATTTAAGTTAGCAGTTTTGAATTTATCTAATGTTGAACCAATATCTGGTTTACGAAGGGGGGAATATTAGAGTAAAAGTACTTTATCATTTTTAACTCTTCAAAACCCGAAATGAATCAAGTTTACAATGAAATATTTTTTCTGTAAGAAAACTTGTTAATAATTTTTGTAATTTGTTCAATTGCTTTTCTTCAATAATGACAACAATACTAAGTATTTCACTGGCACTGGACACTGGCGAAAATGGTAAGTGATAAATTAAAATATGAAGCTAATGGGTCTATTATCGATAGCAACCCAACTTTAGTTGCGTTGCCAGTTGACAAAATAGTATTACGTATGGCAACTGTCAACTGAGAACTGTCAACTTTAGTTGTCAGACAGTAATCATATTGACAACTGTGTAGTTTTAGTTGCTGTAGTTTTTAAAGCAAAAAAAGCGGGAACATTAAAAAGGTATGTATATTTTTTTGTTTTTATTTTATTTGTAATAAATATTTAAAATAATAATGTTTCTAATTGTAGATTTGAAAATGGTGAAAATCACAACCAGACATCAATTTGAGTTGTTGATCCAACAAATGGAAATGTTCCCGCACATTGCTCGCGATGTCCCGGCTTTTGGGGAAACAAAAGCAAACACTGAGGAGTTGTGGAAGGAAATTGAAGAAAAGCTCAATGCCCATGCCCCACCAAAGCGTACACCAGAGGAATGGCAGAGGGTATGGATCCATTTCAAGGCCAAATTGAAGAAAAAATGGCACAAAATAAAAGAAACCTCATCACCACCGGCGGCGGACCCTCACAGGAAGTAAGTTTGTCCCCGTTAGAACAGACTGCAGCGGACGTGTTGCAAATGGATCTATCAGTGAATCCGCCGGGTGACTTATTTGGCGTGATACAAATTGGACAGAAGCAACATGATCCAGAACAACAAAAAGATGCTGAGCAGCAGAAAAAACAGCCAGAAGAGACTGATCTTCCAAAAAATGTAAAGCAGCCACAAGTTGAAAAAAATATGCAGCAGCCACCTAAGAAACAAAAACCCGAGGACAGAAAGTTCACTCTACTTGAAGAGCAAACTGTGGCACAAAGTGAACTTTTAAAAACTATAAAAAAAATTGAGAGAAATCTTTAAAAAAAAAACGATATTCTGAAGGAGATGAACAGTTTAAAAAGAAAAAAATACGAGGTGATGAAAGAAATTAAAGAAATAAAGAAAAAGAAATTTGATTCTCAAATGGAAGAACAAATGTTATATACGAAAATTAAACAAAAAAAATTAGAAATTTTAGAAAAGCAGCTTGCGAATTTAAACCAATGATCTCATATATGTGCATATATAATTTAATTTTTTTAGATTTAAGAATATTTTTAAGCAATGAACCTGACATGAAAAAGATCTGTGAATTCAATAAGTTTTATAGATTAAGCAACACGTGAATGTAATTTGTTATTTTTTTTTTATTTTTAATAATAATCTTTTTTTGTTTTGTTAAATGAATGTGATTTTCTTATTCTTTAAAAATTATAAAATGAATTGTTAAGAACTTAAAATAATAAAAACTATGAAATGAAAATATTTTAACTGTTTATTCATTTAAACATTGCATAATTCTGAGTCTAATATCTGTGGCCAAAATATTGTTATTTTCATTTACGGTAACGACTGCAGCATCCCGGCGAACTATCGGATCTTCTTCCCAATCAGCGTTATAATGCCTACCAATATTGTATAATGCGCAACATGCATTTACAATAGAAACAGCCTTATCGGGCTTGTAGTGCAGACCCCGTTCAGCAGAAAGGCATCTAAATATAGACTTTAGAACACCATTTGTTCGCTCATTCACATTCCGGGCCTTAGAATGAATTGTATTATATTTTCCTTCTGGAGATTGAGGTTCAGCTGAACGGTAAGGAGTCATCAGTTGAGGTTCCAAAGGAAATCCGGCATCACCTAAATTCTTAAATCAATTTTAATATTTTAAATTTTAAAATGTAATACAACCTAGCAGCCATGTGTTTTGTCCAAAATCTGCAGCAACTTCTTGTTTTAATGGGCTGTTGTTCCATATGAAGGCATCATGAGTAGATCCAGGATGCCTGGCATCAACATACCTTATTTTCATTTGGTAATCGCACAACTACAAAGAAATCGTCTTTATAAAAAGAAATAATAATTATTAAATAACTTACCAACAAAACATTTAAACTATAGTATCCTTTCCTGTTCATATATAAATGACGAATGTCTTCCTTCGGTGCCATGATATGCACGTGTGTCCCATCTATGCAACCAACAACACCAGGAAACTTCGTCTTCGAATAAAAATAATTTTTATTTTTTGCTTTTTCCTCCTCTGTCATTTTTGAATAGATTGCATAGATTTTGTTCTATTAAAAAAACAACTTCTTTTAATACCATTGACAATGTTGATTGCGCCATTCCCAGATTGAAGTCATTGCCGTGGGATTTCTGGAAACTTCCTTCGGCAAAAAATCGGAGAGCTGCGCAAACTTTCAACAATGGAGGTATTGCTGTTGCCCAATGACTTTTTTTAAAGTCATTAATTAAGGCTTCCACTACATAAACTACTGCATCCTTTGGAAGGCGAAAATAAGCTTTGAAACTAAAACAAGTAATGGTTTATTGGAAATAAATTTAAACATAAAAATTTACTCACAGTGCAGACGGTAATTCCAGAGGATTAGAGTTGTCCCTCAAGTGCCGTCTAATAGATGAAACGTCTAAGATCTCCTCCTCCTCATCCTCATCAAAAAAAAGTTCCACGGAGCTTATCATATTTAATAAAATTTTATATAATATAAATTTTTTTCACACATTCACTACACAAATTCACTTCTGTCAAAGCTCTTTATCATTTGTTTACATTTATTTTCAGTTGCTAAACTGTCAAAATAGCATATTCGATAACTTTTGGGCAACTGAAGAAAGTTGCCTTACATAATACCAATTTAAATGTCAGTTGCGTTGCCTTTTGACAACGCAACTATAGTTCGGTTGCCATCCATAATAGACCTATAAATTTAATTTTAATAACTATACAACATTGAATCGTTATATTGCAGAATCAGCATCATTCAGGGATGTTAAAGACATGGAAAATACAAATTCAGGCGGTTATGAACCGTTTGAAGAAAGTGGTGATGAATATGTACCGCCAGACTATAGCTCGGACACTGGCGACAACCAAGAAAAAGAGTTTAAGAATATTGAAGAGATTATTGAAGAAGCTGATAGCAAATTGGTTGGTAATGCTGAAAACCAATCAAACAAATCACGCAGAGGAAGAAAAAAGAAAACAAGGATGGGGCTACAAAAAAACGAAAACGAAATACTTCCAATTGGACCCAAAATAAAAGAAAGTCGTTGAAAACTCAAGGTATAGAATATACGGCGGTGTCGGGAAATAAAACGATATCTGCTTAACAAATGAAAGAAGCGTGCACATTAAAAAAAAGTGTTTTGCCAAATTCACCCCTGAAGAGCGCAAGCTTCTTTTTACAAGTTTTTATAAGTTGGTTAGCTCTGGACAAAACCAGTTTGTTTCAAATTCCATACAAGATAAAAAAAATGTTCAACGACTGAGACGTAATGATAGGAAGAAGAGTGGACGAAACTTTACTAGAAAGTATTTTTGACTAAAACCGACGGTGATATAATTGAAGTGTGTCAAACCATGTTTCTAAATACATTTGATATAAGTTTGAAAAAAGCTAGAGTAATTGTAGAAAAGAAACGGTTTAGCGATAGCAATATATGTTCGGAAGATAAACGAGGAAAACATCAAAATCATCCCAAAGTGCCAGAAAATGATAAACTCCTGATAAAAGAACACATAAGCCTCTTTCCAGCTTATCAGAGTCACTTCTCGCGCTCCCACACACAGAAGAAGTACTTGTCATCCGATCTATCAATTGCTGAACTGCATCGAATGTACGTGGATTATTGCAAGGGCAAAAATATTGAACCGCAAAAGGTCTCGCTATACAGAAAAATATTTGTTGAGGAATTTAACTTATTGTTCCGCAAGCCTCAAAATGATACATGTGCAAAATGCGACAAGTTTGCAATGCAGTTAAAATGTTGTCAGAACGAGATAGAACGAACCTCAATCGGAGAAGAAAAAAACCTACACTTACATTTGGCTGAGTCAGCATACGAGTCAAAAAGAATAGATAAGGAGGAATGCCAGAATAATCCAGGTTATGTAACAATTTCATTCGACTTACAAAAATGCTTGCCAACACCTTATCTTAGAAGTGGATAAAGTTTTTATAAACGCCAACTGTGGACGTTTAACCTTACCATCTACCAAACCATAGGAAAGAAATCTTCTTCCTTATGCTACCTATGGAATGAAACAGTGGCTGGTCGCGGTGGGCAGGAAATCGGTTCTTGTGTCTACCAGTACTTACATAATCTTTCAAAAATTGAAATATTTATTTTTCTACAATGTTACTGCAAACTGTTAGTGAATTGAAAGCTGCGGGCAAACAACTATCAGTTAACCACAAATTTCTTGAGGCAGGATATACACATATGGAAGCAGATAGCATTCACGCAGCAATAGAAAAAACCAAAAAACATTCTACTGTTATGTTTGGGCAAATTTAATACGTTTGGTGCCAAGAAAACCTCCCATAAAAGTAATAGAATTGGAGCAAACCGAGTTTTTAAACTTTAAAGCATGTTTAAATACTCATATATACATACATACATCGTAAAAGAACACTTCAAACGAACTAGTTCAGTGGCTGCAAATTAAATGGATGCAGTATTCGACGAACTCTGCAAATATATTATATAAACATTCGTTTGAGGGCAAGTTTAAAATTTTTGATATATCCAGAAATCAAAATAATACCAAACAGAGTAATGTTCCCAAGCTTCTACCACTCAACAACGAACTAGTTCCTTTAAATACTGAGAAACTAAATGACTTAAAATGCCATACATTAGCAATACTAATCGTTCATACTACAATCCTTTCATTGAAAAGATAACTGGAAATGACAACATCGTGGATTACTTGACAGATGAAGCTATGGAAGAGAAACCGGAACTTGATTTACCACAATAATTGAAGTTTTTTAAAAGCAGATTATATTATTACTTTGTTTTAGTTTAGTTTTTTTATCTTTTGATTGCAATAAGCTTTGTAACAACCTAATAAACAACCGAAAAATAGTGCTGTTATATTCGCTATTTTACTTGTTATCATGGTCAATGTCACAAAAAACATAAAATAAGGTTATAAGTTTATGCAACAAGGGCCAATGTCATCTTTTTTTTTTAAAGTTGACAAGCGGAATTTTTCTTAGTTGTAACTAAAAGAGTTTTTTGTAAAACCCTAATTACAATTTTCTCAAAAGTGAATATTTTGACATAGGCCCTTTAAGTTCCAAGCCACAGATATATGCTACGAGAACAAACGGAACATTCTTATTTATATCCATGACGAGTGAATGTTGAGTCAAACATTAACAAAATTACGTTATATCTATAGTAAGTACTATATTTTCTTTAAGTAATGTATATTAGTATCTTAAATATATTTACGCTGATCCCTGACTCACTGACTGACTGACTGATTCTGTAACGCTGAAATAATACACACACATAGCACTCCATACAAAGCTATGCGAAATACATAAACAAAATTTAATCTTTCTCATTTTATACAAACCCACACACAATTTTCTCTCTTCTTTGTTACCGACCAGTGCTGCTAATAAAATCTTCTGAAAATCGACAATCGCCAAAATCGTCAAGAAATTGTCAAGAAAATTTTACCGCTTATAAAACTCGAAAAAATACTACAAAAGGAAACAATAAAATTTATTTATATCATTCTTATTACGAATATTATTGTAGCATTGGTTATTTCTATATATAAAAATGTATTAGTGATGAAATTTCAACGAAAAAAATTTAACACAGCAATCAACTAAATAATTTTATTGATATGTATCTATAACTGAAACATATAATATAGGTTTAAAGTATTGCCGTAATTAAAACTTAAATCTTAAATGGAGAAGTTATTCAAGGTATTTCCGTTTTGAAACGACTTGACCCAGAATTAAATCTATACATAAATATTTTGTAATTTACATTTACAATGAACAAAAACTATAAATTTTCGATAAACAACCCATTAGTTGTTAACCCTTGAAATCGTAATTTTTATACTACTGAAAATGTTAAATCTTCAATCATCATTTAAACAAATTTAAAAAATCATTTTAACAAATTGAAAAATCGTCGAAATTACAATAAGTTGTCAAAATTGGCAGCACTGCTAACGACAATAGCACTATATATGCAGATTTCATGTTACTATGGAATAAGTTGAACACAAAAAATGCATCAAAAAAAATTAATATCTATTCAATTCTTCTTTAAAAATTTTAAACATTTTTATTTTTCTCATTTAACGTCGTCAGATATGCATACATACTTCTTTTATTAAACTAAACTTTTCCGTTTGTCTGTTTTGTTTTTCATCTCAAAATTTTGTATTGTTAGGAGTGCTTTCGCTCAGGTTCTCTGATGGCCAGCACTTTGCAAAGAGTATGCTTTTTTTGATAAATATTTGAGAAAAAAGAGATCTTCAATGTGAATTTTGTTGTTGTCCAACGTATGATTTCGTTTAAAGCTCTGTACTGAAAAGCACTTGAAAAAATTGTGCAATATTAAGTTTAAAATTTAAATTATTGTAACTTTGCTTAATTAAATTACATTGTAATTTCAGAAGAGAGGGGGAAAATAATTTTTTTTCACTCATAACATTAATTTTTGCACAATTTGCTTTCAAAAATTTAGACAAACATAAACTACGTAAATAAGGTATCTTTAAGATTTTAATTTAAATAATTTATTGCAATTATCATGGAAGAATTAAAGGCGATTTGGAATAATAAGTTTTTTTTTTAAGTAAAACTAATAAGCCCTTATATATTATTTTTTGGATTTTTAGATAACTTTGCAAAACGTGTACTCTGTTTTCAGTTTACATGTATGATGAAATATGAAATATTTTATTTATAAAACCTTTTTTTGCATTTTTCTTTCTGAATATACAACATGTCGAGCGTGTTGTGTCAAAATTTTAAGTAAATCAGAGCGAAACTTAAGAAGATACAGCGTTTCCAGCAACCGGCCTCATACGGTATATAAATCAGTTTTTAAAAAACTTTAAACCGATTTTTTCGCAAATAAATGTTCGAAGTCCATGAACATCATAACTCAAAATCTACTTGACCGATTCTTTTGAAATTTTAGACACTATATAAATATAAATCATCAGGTAACCACGAATAGTTTTTTTTAATTCCATTTTCTTCCCCATTTTTTAACAACAAATTCCCGAAATTGTATAGCAAACATCGTTTTTCACTTCAAAATGCTGCAAAAAAAAAATTGTAAAAACTCTTCGTCACTACCTCAGGAAACATGCCACCTTTGAAACGCATTTCGATTTTTTTATTTCACATGATCCGGTAACGAGTTATGATGTTCACCGCAAAACAACAACGCCTTATTTATTAAAATTTTTTTCAAAGATTCTTCAAATGTTATGCTATAATGTATATATGAAATAAATAATCCAACATTATTCATATCTTCAAAAAAGAATTATGAAAATACGACTTTTTTAACTTTTAAAACCCCCTATCTAAATTTCATACCTTCGATACTGTAATACAAAATAATTCAATAGCAGTTATAAAAAATAAAAATAATAATAATAATAAAGAAAATAATAAAAATAGAAAAAAAATAAAAATTAAAAAAATTATAAAAAAAAACGAAATTAAGTCATAAACAATATATAAAATATCTATGTTTTCTATTTTATTACTATCTTTTTATTTTTATTATTATCTTTTTTTATTTTTATTATTATCTTTTTTATTTTTATTATTTTTTTATAATTTAATAAATTAATTTAGATTTTTTTAATATATTTGGTTAAAACAATTGTTGTCGTTATTATAGGGGTGTATCAGATTTTTCCGATCGCGAGTGGATACGGTTTTAAAATTTAGATGTACGCGTTCGAGAACACGTTCTGTTTTTTAGCAGTACACGTGCAAGAACATGAACTTAAAGTAAAGATACACTCGAACCTTTGTGGTTTATGTGTATTCGAAACAATAAATACTTGATAGAAACATGTTCGTGTACATAAAGAAATATTAAAACGAAACACAGTCATGATTGTGTTCGGCACCGTACAAAATTTAGACACACACATAATTGATATGAAAATAAAAATATGGGTAATTCCATGTCAAATCAACCAATGGGTGTACACTACCTTCTCCAAATTGTATGATTTTTCGTAGGAAGGCAGATTATTACAGAACTAAAATAAGTGCAAAGTTTGAGGGCACTGGCGCTTCTGTATCCGGAAATATATGGTCTTGAAAATCGTAAAAAAAGATCAAAATTTACAAAGTTGTACTTACTTAATTATCATTTTCTTGAAGAGTATTATAGTTACGCAACTCATCAAGGTTGCATTTGAAAGGTTAATTAATTACCTTTAATTTAATATACAACATGATTTTTTTTTTGGAAAGGTCCAAGGTCACATCTCTTGACCTATAATTCGGGAGGCTATAGCTGTAAAAACGACAATTTTAAAAATCTGAAAAAAATATATGTTTAAGATTGGTTACTTCCCTAAAGTTCCAAAAAATTTCAGACTGGGGGTGTGCTTGGATCCAGAAATATTTAACATAGAGTAAAGGTAGATATTTAAAAAGTCGGTGCTGTTACGGTTACTGTTTATGAATGTGGTTGGTTGTGCTCGTGAGCGTCGGCGGGCTATGCACGCACGCCGCTATTTGTTTCTGGTTCTTTAGCTCTGCACTGTACTCAGTACAGACCTGTGTTAGGGTTGGTTTGACAGGTAATTATGTTAGAGCGAGACAACAGTATAAATGTTGTCGGGTGTGGTTCGTAGTGTCAAATAACTTGGATATAGAGAAATTATTGAAAAACGAGAAGTCAAAGGAAGCACCACGAAAAAAAAACCATTCTAAGCACGTTGCTTTAAAAAACCACATGTGTTGCTATAAAATCAATATTTTTAAATAAAACCAAAAGTGTTCAAAGTGATTGTTTTTTGCCTCTGTAAACAATATGTCATTTAATACAATACATTGTTGTAATCCATTTAAAAAACTTGCTCATGTCCGGAATGCAAGAGGACTTCGAAAAGTTCAGCAATGGAAGGAAGTGTAAACAATAATATTCAATCTATGAACGAGCCAGAAAACGAGACTTCAGACTCGGAAAGTGAAGCATCAGTTTCGGGAGATGTTCGAATTTCTAAGTTAAACGAAAGTTTAACATATTTACAAGAATCTCCAATATGTTCGAGAAAAATTCCATTAAAAGGGTATACAACTAGAAAGTTAGAAAAAATAACAACATCAATTAAAACCAACATTTTCCCAAATTCAACACCTTCAACCTCTCACGTATGCCCAGAATCGGAAATAATCGAACAACTAAAAGAAAAGTTTAAATCAATAACTAAAAACAGTGATAAAATTCAACTTTTAAATTTTACCTAAAAGCTGGACATTGAAAAGAATGGAGGAGGAATTTCAAATAACAAATTTCATGGCACGAAAGGTAAAAAACTTGGTTGAGACAGAAGGCGTATTGAGTACACCGAATCCAAAACTTGGAAAACGATTGCCATTAGAAATTGTTGATGTGGTGAAAATCTTTTATGAAACTGATGATGTCAGCAGATGTCTACCAGGATGTAAAGACTACGTGTCAATAACAGAAAATGGTGTAAAAGTAAAAAAAAATAAAAGACTTTTACTCGGAATTCTTCGTTTATGCTTTATTTAAAGAAAAACATGAAGGGATAACTATTGGAATTTCTAAATTTTGTGAACTTCGGCCAAAAAATGTGGTTCTAGCAGATGCGTCAGGAAGCCATAATGTATGTGTTTGTAAAATACATCAAAATACAAAACTAATGCTCCACGCAATAAACCTGAAAAAATTTACAGAAAATGTGCAGGATTTTGTGCTGGAAACTTATAAAGATTGTTTAAAAAGACTTATATGCAATCCCCCATCACCAAATTGCTACCTTGGCAGATGTAGCATGTGTCCAGATATACAAAATTTTAAAGAGAAACTTGGTGAATTATTATTAGAAAATGAAATTGATGAAATCATATATAAACAGTGGATAAGTGTAGATAGAGACTCTTTGGAAACTATTTTTAAAGAAACTGATTCTTTTCTGGATTCTTTATGCGAAAAACTGCAAACTCTTCTACCCCATTCATTCGTATCTAAAGAGCAGGGTGCATTTATGGCTCACAAAAAGTCTGCGTTGGAAGAAAATGAGTATTTAGTAATTTGCGACTTCTCCGAAAATGCAACTTTTGTGGTTCAGGATTCTGTGCAAGGCTTTTTATGGAATAATGCCAGGCCACACTATACCCAATAGCAATTTATTACAAATCAAATGGAAAATTAGAAACTACAAATTTTATAATAATATCAGACTGTCTAATACATAATACCATAGCAGTTAATTTATTTCATCGCCACCTAAATGAGTTTTTAAAAAACAAGTTTTTGAAAATACCAAAGAAAATTTTTTATTTTTCGGACGGTTCTTCCGCTCAATTTAAAAATAAAAAAAACTTTGCCAATTTATGCCATCATAGCGAAGATTTTAATTGTTCCGCTGAGTGGCATTTCTTAGCTACCGGTCACGGCAAAGGACCTAGTGATGGTCTTGGGGGAACGGTAAAGCGTGAAGCACGAAGAGCCAGTTTGCAACGTCCATTCGAAGATCAGATAACTACTCCTCTCCACTTGTATAATTGGTGTCAGCAAACTCTTCAGAACTGCAACTTTGCATATTTAACGGAAAAAGATTATGAAGAAGAAGAGAAATTGCTAACTGATAGATTATAGGATTACGTACAATTCCGGGAACTCAAAAGCAGCACAGCTTCATACCAATTTCAAAAACACAATTACAAGCTAAAATTTATTCCGCTGATAGCAAATTTGTAATTGAAAACATTTATAATAAAACTAAACAACAACAACAGCATTCATCATAATAATGTCAACAACAACAACAACAACAGCATTCATCATAATAATGTCAACAACGCCAACAACAACAACAACAGCATTCATCATAATAATGTCAACAACGCCAACAACAACAACAACAGCATTCATCATAATAATGTCAACAACGCCAACAACAACAGCATTCATAATAATAATAATTCACTTGTTAAATATCTACCTTTACTCTATGATAAATATTTCTGGATCCAAGCATACCCCCAGTCTGAAATTTTTTGGAACTTTAGGGAAGGAACCAATCTTAAACACATATTTTTTTCAGATTTTTAAAATTGTCGTTTTTACAGCTATAGCCTCCCGAATTATAGGTCAAGAGATGTGACCTTTGACCTTTCCAAAAAAAAAATCATGTTGTATATCAAATTAAAGGTAATTAATTAACCTTTCAAATGCGACCTTGATAAGTTGCGTCACTATAATATTAATCAAGAAAATGATAATTAAGTAAGTACAACTTTGTACATTTTTATAGTTTTTTCCGATATTCAAGACCTCATATTTCCGGATCCAGATGCGTCAGTGAACTTAAATTTAGGATTTTTCTTATTTCTCGGATACACTTTAATCCTGCCAAAATTCAGCCAATTTGGAAACAGTGATGTAAAAAACAGCCATATTTTAAGTTGAGTTCAGATGGTTTAACCCATATGTGTTGTCTGCTTTAGAACAGAACATTGTGTGGTTGATGTGTGTATTTTCTGAACCTTGGTTTGTACCCCTCATCTGGTGGATCTTTCATTTCGAATTACACAAAGTTTATTTTTATTTATTTTATTATTTTTTAAATAAGGTTGATAGAGTAACTTTAACACAATCCAAATTGAAGTTGTAGCTGTCAATAATCTCTGATTATTGCTCTTGCTCTAAAACGTTTTTTTTTTATACTATTCTATTTTTTCTACAGTAAAATGGAGTTCGGTTATAACGAACTCGGCGGGACCGGCCAAATTAGTTAGACTAAGTTCGTTATAACCGTAGTAATTTTTTGTTTTGTCCAAAAGGTTTAAAAACGTTTTTTAGTTGAATAAGTTTACTTATTTTGATGCATTTTAAAAAGTTATAAAACATAAATTAAATTATTAAAAAGATACATATTAACAGTTTGCGTTAATAAGACTAAAATTACCGAGTTTCTATCAAAATAAAATTTTTTTTTAAATCACATAATATTAAAAACTCCTTATGTATAGAAGCAGAAAGTACAAAGCAAAGGTTGGCTACTGGCAAACTTTTACGAAAATATACATAAAAGGACCTTTTTTAAAATTAAATTAAAATTAATTTTTTTTTAATATATATAATATAGGAAAATTCTGAAATGGAAAAAGAAAATTGTGTGTTAAAGTCAAAAGTTTGATATAACCACTGTTCGCTATAAGAGAAGCAATTTGTATGAAAAATGTGATTAAAACTGTTGGGACCGAAGAAATTCTTCGCTACAAACAAAAATTTATTACAACCAGGGTACGTTATAAGCGAACTCCATTTTATTAAATTTTAATAATTTTGGGAATCTCCAATCTCCTCACTTTACCCGGCCTTCCCACGTTCAAGTCAAATTGATCACACATACAATAGTCAAAAAATTGTTAAGGAACTGTCCCATTGAAAAATTTAAAGAGAATTGAAACGTACGATTGTTTAGTAAAAAAGGGTAAAAAAGTATGAGTGCATTACAACCTGAAAGCCAAACATTTAACGTGTGAAGGCCGGGTAATATCTTAAATATATTTACGCATTTCCCTGACTCACTGACTGACTGATTCTGTAACGCTGACCAATTTGATACGGTTCTAATTCCTAGGATTGATCTCGCTCCAACCGACACCGCATTACCTTTCATATTAAAACGCCGCCAGTTTCCAGTAATTCCTGCATACGCAATTACCATAAACAATGCTCAAGGCCAGTCATTTGATTACGTTTTTCAAGAGATTCTAAATTGAAGAACTTTTTTGCCATATATTTCTTATCTGTTTTGATACTTATGTATACAATTTCTACAAACACAATCTTTTTTCATATGTAACAATATAATTTTCAATTTACTACTATATAAAAAGGAATTTAATTTATTATAAATTTTTCGTGTATTTAAATTTAAACTGTTTTATTCATAATTTTTAAACGGGCGCCACACAATCAACTAGTTTAATTATATAAAGGAACGTTAGATACGTTTATAAACAAAAAATACGTTTATAAACAAGTACGCCGTATATATAGCCTTTTTTAATGCCCGTTTCTTAAGGGGAATCTCTCAAATGAGCCGACGAATTTGACGGTAAACTACCAGTTTTCGTATAAGTGTGGTAATAAATGTGCTATTTTTATTTTACAGAAAATTTTGTTGTAATTAAAAACGCTTTGATATTTTTTTAAATAGTTGTTCAATTGTGCTCTGAAGTTCTTTTTTCAATGAGTGAATGTTAAGGATTTTAAAAACTTTAAATGTACATACTTTATTAAATAATAAAACTTATGAATATTTTGCAATTATTTCACTCTTTTATACTAATATCCACCTCTACCCGGTGGAGGAGCTCCTCTCAACATACCAGGTGGGGGACCTCTCATAGGCGGTGGTGCACCACGACCCATGGTACCAGGCATAGGAGGTATTCCACCAGGCATCATGCTTGGCGGAGGACCACCCATCATTGGTGCTCGAGGCACACCACGGCCCATGGGAGCCATGTGTTGTTGAGCTGGACCACCAATGCCACGTACTGGTCCCTGAAGACCGGCTGGAACGGAAGATATATTTACTGGAACACCTCTACCAGTAGCACGTCCCATTCCAGGTCCAGGCGCTGCTCCTGGAATAGGAACACGCGGCAACCCTTCCTCTGGTGGTGGTGGTCCCTCGACTGTAAGAGACACAATATTTTCACCTCTTAACAAAACGAATCCTAAGACACGCTTCTCCTCTCGTTCCGGAACTTTAGCGTTTTTGGACCGAATTTTTCTGAACTCCTCGCAATCTCCGAGGATTAGATTCATATGTTTATCAAATGCCTTGAAGGTCCCAATAAATGTGCGAGAGTCTTGAAGGACAATACGCACCCTGTAATTCAGGTGCTGTATCATTTTATTATTTTTACCAATTGTCTAAATGAAATAAATAAATTTAATATGACCTCAAAAATTATTAGCGAAATTTTTTACCATTTTAAAGCGTCCGCAGAGTGTTCGATACCAAATATTAAATTATTTCATTAAACTCACAAATAAAGAAAACACAACCTGAACGCCGCTTATCAAAACGTTTATAATCGATAACATTTGTTGCATTTAGGTGGATGTATAAAGCAGACCATCTAGATGTGAAATATAGTTGTATTTACTGATGAAAATAGCATTATACTGTGTTAGGCTGTGTTTCCACGGCGACTTTTGACGACGTTGTTTTTCGTCGTCCTTTTTTGTTTGTTGGTGGTGAAGAGAAGCAAGAGGGGTAAACAAAAAGACACGATTTCTGTTTTCAAGACTTTTCATATTTTTCTTTACACTCATTTCTTTTTTTCTTGTTATGTTTTTTTCTTTTTCGTACTTTGAAGTGGCCACTTCAGTGAGATCAAGAATCGCTTACATTTTTTTTCATTTTATTTAATAAATATGCATAATTGCTTTAAACTGAATATGTTTTAACCTAAAACTTTTAAATATTGATACGTTCTGCTATTTGATTAGATATTCTAAAGATTCTACTCTTAATAATTTAAATATTAAATAGGTTTTTGTATATAGTGTGAAAAATTGTGATAAATTATTATGTGTAAAGAGATTAAATCTTATAATGAAATAATGTTAATAATATTTAACAAATAAATAAATTGAATTGAAAAATAAAAAAGATAATTTGAATTTACATTAATTCATATATTTTTCTTAATGCGAAAAATAAAGTAAAGCAGATTAAAAAAAGACATGAAACTAAAAATCATCGTATGAATGCAATAGTTTTATGGTAGCAGCTTCAAAAGAGAATTAAGAAAAAGCGCGTCGTCAAAAATTGTCGTCTGAATTGGGCCTTAGTCGCGGCCACAATAAATGTTGCCACGACCAAAAAAATTATCTAACCAATTATGTAACCAAAAATCATATCTTTTGAACCGAATAACATAATTGAACAGTTTAAACAGCATATGATAGATATGAAATGAGCGTTTGGAAAGGGTGCTACGCTTTGTAGGGGCCTACTTATGGGTTATCAAAGTTAACATTTGTAGAAAACTCAATTTTATGGTAACTAAAAAAATTATTTTTACATTTTTAAATTGTTTTTATTTTTTTTTCTTTAGGGTTTTATGTTTTAAATTATTACCCAACAAATTAAAAAAAAATACTTCTTTTTTAAATTTATTTTTTCAATTTTCTGTAAAATATTCATCACAATTCGTAAGAGAAGGTATATCTAAGAGACTAATCATTTCTAAACTATAATTATTTTCTAACTCTATTCGTGACTTCACATGCCGCAGGGAAGAAATAAGTGGATCGGGAGATGCTGCCAACATGTTGAAGAGGTCCTCATTTTGCCTTACCCTTGATGCTTTGAATGTGTCCTGCAATCTATATATATTTTTTATAAAATTTGTTAAGAGACTCCTGTGCTTCTTCAGAAAGCTCTCCAATTGGCAAAGACTGGTACTCAATTATATCTTTGCCATGCGCCAATATATTATGGACGGTCGGGGTACATTTCTGCTAAAAGAGATGCAGTTTTCGATGCATATTCTCCATATTTTGTAGAATTGACATTTTCTTTGCAGTTTAAAACATTCAAGATCGTTCCCAATCTTTTCACGATTTGATTGTCAATTCCAGTGATTCTAGTTACTGCCTCATCATTTTCAAAAAAACTCCTAGAAGTGTTTCCATCGTTTGAGTTACCGTATCCGTGCTTGGGACAGTCTACTTTTAGTCCAACTTGTTAAAAAAAAAAGCATCCTGTATTTGCTTCTTTCTGATCTTTTCCTTATCCTTTATTAATGTATTTTCATCGAAGTTTTCCTCCTCTTGTGGTAGGGTATACGCCAGTTTTAGCAAGAACTCCATACACCTTATCTTTGCGTGCAATGGTGACATTCCATATTCGTAATTCTCCTCGTTTGTAGAATCGTTTAAATTACCAAAGTTCTTCTGACTCTTTTTGCAAATCGGGCATGACAATGTTGAGGTTGTTCCTGTCAGTTCGTTTACGACTTTTCCGTCAACCATGGTCTCCAATTTGCAGCTTTGTACGCTTAATCTTGCTTATTTGTTCTTCAATGTCCTTCATCGTGGTCCTTATGAGTTCTGCCGATTCCCTTGCAAACTGAAACATTATTGGTCGGCAATAATGCACTGATGACGGACGTGGATTTTTCCAGTGTAGGGAAACATCAGATTTTAGCCGCAAAGGAACAACAGATGCCATAAACATATTTCCGTCCGATATTGTAGCGTCATCGGAAGATATCCTTTGCTTATAAACGCTTTGTCCGGATGATCCATCGCAGCCCCATTTGCTGATCAATGTCAGTTTCTCAGGAAGAATTTTCACCTCGACCTAACTCTTTCACTATCCTTTGTATATTTAACAGACAGCGCGTCCGATAAATGCTTCGTGGTCAAGTCATTGGTGGCATTGGCAAGTTTCCTCTTTCTTGTGAAAATTGAACACTCCTCAATACTTTTTTTGGTCTTCCTTTTGCTCCTCTGGTTGATGTGGTGGGTTTATCTACTGCCAATATATATAGGATGGTGTCTTCATTAAGCCAGTCCTCGTATTTGGAGTTGAAGTTCTGAATGGTTCGATTAGATTTCACCCATTTTGCCTTAATATTTGCATATATCAGATAAAAATTATTTTTTATAATTTTGCTTCTCTCAATATTTCCGTATAAGCTATCAAGTTCTTCTAAAACAGCTTCCGTGAAAAACTTTGGTGTGGTTGACCTTCTAAACAGTTCAAATAATTTTAAATTGTTCAACGCCATGTTTTCAGTACTTAAATTGTTTAACGCCATGGTTTCAGTACTTGTTGCGCCAACTTTCAGTCGTAGATTAATCCAGGCATTATGCTTATTTTGCAATATATAGGCTTATGCTACCATGCCTAAAAATTTACCTGTTCCCTGCATACATATGGATTTAGGCTGAATTATGCAATTTTGATATTATGCTCGTGTCTAAATAAGAATTGTGCCTACCTGAAGGGACCATAAGTCAATATTGCTCTTGACCATTTGTACTCCAAAGTAATTTTTAAGTGAGGTGCGTACCTTCGAATTTCAATGAGTAGTTTTTTGTGCATCCTGTGTCTGTAACAGAATATTGGGAGTAGACTTTGGCAGAGGCTCAGAGGTAGACAACCGACTTAAAATGCAATTTTCAAACTATTAGATCGAACTACTGTCAGTCAAAACATGTAAGGGGTGCACGCCATACAATTTCTGCAACCATGTCTTTTTAACCTTTTTTACCTCTAGAAGCCAAACGGGCACGTACGGGCAGATAAAACCTTTTGAATTATGTAAAGAAATAATCAAAGAATATGTTTTGCAAATATGGCAAATATAGAAAAATATGGATTTTTTTTATTTTCCGTCAAATTTGAAAAATAGTGAAAAACGGATAGTTTTTAAATAGTGATTTAACAGGAGAAACACAATTAAACAGTTAATTTTTTTGATGTGTAAACATCTATACGCGCAGGGGGGTAAATTTCTATTTCACAATACAATCGCAAAAACAGCGTAACACATCGCGATGTGTGAGATTTAGTCAATCTAGCATCTCAAAATTAATTTTTATATGAAGTTTTAGAGATATCAACTTGAAATTTGGCACGATCGTTAAGGAGATTATAAGCTTCAATATGGTGAAAGATAACTAGTTCCAACTAGTGTCAAAGGGGACTAGTTCCGAACTATCCTCAAAAACACTAGTTGGGGACAATTTTTTTTTACACATTTATATTCAAAATTTCTTCTTTTTTTCTCTTCTAACTAAAACTTGTCGATATATTGATATAAGTACTCACATACAACCATTTCTATAAAATGCTTCAAGTTTCGAACTTTAGTTTTCGATGATTCTTTGCAAATGAGAAAAATAAAAAGTTGATGTTGTTTCAATGTTAAATTTATTGATATCTAAAACATAATAAAGAGGAAAAACTAAAAAAATCAACGAAAGTTCTTAAAAGAATGGAAAATATTCAAAATAAGATATCAATCAAAAACCAAAATAAAGAAATTATATACAAATTATACAAAAGTAAAGAGCGAAAAGTAGAAATAAAAAAAAAAGAAATTTATACAAAAATAAAAATTCCAGAGAGCTGCAAGCAAAGTTTTTTATGCTAAATCATCAAATTCATCATTTAGTTGGGTGTCAGACAAAAGTGCAATGACCTCAGAAGGTAAAGTAGAACGCTTGGTTTTTGGGGGCAAACGTAAACTTGCAATCAAAGGGTCTGACGTGATAAGCAACCTATGCAATAAATCTATGTTGGTGTCAACTCGGGACGTTTTTCTTGTGAACAGTTCGCGATACTGTCTCGACTCCTTGTTGCGTGCTTCTTGCGCTTCTTCAGAAAAGTTTCCTATGGGAAGAATGCATGAAGAAATGGAGAGTTACTGGCATATAGTACCAAGGATATAAACTCAAATAAAGCTCTCTTGTTTCTGACGTAAAATTTTGGAACGCATCTATATTGATAAAATAGCCGATGTTTATGCAAATAAGTGTTACTCCAAACCGCTTGATCAGATCGACATTTATGCCTGTAATATCCGATGTCTTTTCTGCTTCTTTGAAAAATCTCCTGGCCGTATTGCCATCATTTGTGTTTCCTGTTTTCTGTTTCGGCATATCCACAAGAAGACCCATTTCGTTCCTAAACCTGTCTTGTATTTTTTTCTTCCTCTTGCAACGCTCTCCTTATTTTCATCGCCTGATACGTACCATTTTTCTATTTCCAATCTATAAGAAATGTGCAACAAGCACCCCATAAACCTTATGTAGGCATGTAGAGGTGAAAGACCAACAGCAAGCATATTTTCATCGATTTCGCGCTGTGATAAGGCATTCATGTCGTTCAGAGTTTTTGGAGTTGAACCACATATAAAGCACGCTTGCGATGACGTGTAATTTGAAAGAGCGGTGCACACTTTGCCGTCAATCATACATAGAATTAAATTGGCTTTAACCGTGAAACTATAATCGTGAAAATAAATTTGATCGGTCTACAATATCTTGTCGAAGACGCAGCTGGATTTTGCCAAAAAATATGTTTCCTTCCTTCAGCTCCAGAGTTAAGTTGAAGAGGCACCATCGAAAGAGAAAACATGCTTTCGTCTGACATGTTGTCATCTGAAAATTTTGCTTGTAACGGTTCTGTTCAGCTCCATCGCATCCCCATTTTATTATTATGCTTAATTCATCTTGAATAGCAGGGAACGACTTATAAACCTCATATTGTGCATCTATTAATCTCTTCACCGTGTGGTCTATTAAGGATTGCAAATTGATTTCGGCATATGTTTCAGTAACAGTAACAAGGCTTGGGTAGCACAATAATTTTGATTGCTTAACGAGGTCATAGCATGGATACAATTTCGGACTGTATGGTATCGTATGCAATCGTATTCCACGGTATTGCTCAGTTGATAAATTTTCGTCTACGATCATGGCCAGTGCTTGATCTGGTGTAAGACTTTTCTTTTCAATAATGCTTACCCTTGCTCTTTTTATAGCTGTACCTCTCGAAGGGGATGCAGCCGACAACTCTTTGACAATGTTTGCTGAGTCTCTTTTTCCACAGGATCTCAGATGCATTGCGGTAGCCATAGTTAATTGTTCCGAAGCTACATTTGATATTAACTCTTTGCATTTCCGTTTTTGTGTACTCGAAGCACTTTCAGCAAACTCTTTTTCTCGCCTTCCGCGTTGCGGTATTTGTTTTGAAGTTGATGGTGCGTGATCAAGAGCAAAATCAACAGCAGAAATTTTTGAACTTAGCCAAATAGCATTGTCATGCATAAATCTTGCTTTATCACGGTGAGATTTGCTCCATCGCGATTGAAATTGGAAGCAAAGCTTTTTTATACGATCTTTAATTTTGGTATCGTCAACATCTGGTCCAAAAATTTATATAACGTGCTTTTCGACCGCTTCTGTTTTTTCGCTTTTCACCTTGCTCAACCAAATCCAAAATAGCTCCTCTCGCGATATTTCACTCATACTAAAAAAAGGCAAAAAATGGGCAGGATTTTATTTTTGAAATTTGTTTTGGGCACATTAACAAAGATTCTGCTGGCATTCCCATCACGAAACTCCGTGGGACTTGGAAGTTCTAGTCTATCAAAGATTTGAAAGCTTTAAAATTTGTCTTACCTTTTAGCTGGTTATAAAACAATTTTTTCAAAATACTTGAGTGCAAAAATAAATATTGTATAAAGCAAAAATTTTAAGTTTAAGTAATAACCTTCAATACAAAAAATATTTTAGGCCAAAAAAAAAAAACCACTCACAACTTCGACCTGATCACTCAAACTTTTGTGATCAATGCAAGCTTGCAAATCAATTTTTGCATGCTATGCAATTGCACGTGTTTGATAGCTGTTATCACGCCAATAGCATTTTTTTATTCTCTTTTGTGTTTGTTTTCGTAACAATTGGGGTCTCTTCTCACGTAAAAAAAATATGAACGAGTTACGAAAACATTTTTTTTTTTGAATTTCGAGATGCCAGATTGATTAAATCTCACAGTGTGCGTCGTTCCTCTTACAATGGACCACAATTCGGAGTGCACCAAAATGCATCTCATCTGCACAGATCATGTGTCGTAATTGTCGGCATCTAATTTGTCTATCTGGTACATTGACGAACTCATCATCTTATTTGATTTATATCTTACTATTCGCTACACACGCTAAAGTTACTTTTCATTTAAAAAACTTCTCTAGATTATTCTATTTTTTTCCGCTGGGTCCATAACCTGTTGTTTCAATGTTTATTAGAAAAATAATAATGAAAATACAATGCGAGCAACGCTCATTTAAAAGTACAACGCTTACTATGCCAAACGAATATAAAGTTAAAGAGCAATGCGAAAAATGTGCAGAGTTGTATTTTAGGG